>CACSLK010000984.1:6663576-6679025 GCA_902706635.1 Striga hermonthica
CATTAAATAGGAATTAATTTTATTCCATATTAATTAATTAATTAGGAGAATAAAATTCCTACTAGAATCTTCTCTTGGGATTAGGAGACTTGGGAGTATTCTAGAAGATGGAGATTAATAGAAAATATATTTCCTACATTATATTATTAATTGGAGTAAAATTAGGTTTCCTAAATTAGAAATTAATTCTATTCCATGATTATTAATTTAATTAAGAAAGGTATTCCTACAAGGATCCTCTCTAGTGTTAGGAGACTAAGGAGTCTTCTAGAAGAGATGGATTAGTATGAGATCTCCTTCCTACATTGAGTTAGTATTGGATTAGAATTAGGATTCATATGCCTAATGGAATAAGCCCATATTAAGAATTAATTCTATTCTGTGATTATTAATTTAATTAGGAAAGGTATTCCTACAAGGATCCTCTCTAGTGTTAGGAGACTAAGGAGTCTTCTAGAAGAGATGGATTAGTAGGAGATCTCCTTCCTACATTGAGTTAGTATTGGATTAGAATTAGGATTTCTATGCCTAATGGAATAAGCCCATATTTAGCACCTCCTTAAGGTCCCTAATGGAGCCTATAAATACAGCATGTCCCAATCTCTCCTACGATAGATGTGTTGGCCGATTTTTCTCTCTACATACGCGCGAGAAATATCTTTGTTCGAGAGTTAGGGAGATTCGATTAAACGCTCCACCAAGTTTGATCGAAGTAGGTGTTTAGGTAATCCATTAGAAGGCTTTTTGGTACAATATATTGAGCCTCTAATATACATAAATTTCCGGTCATCATCATCACCTCATCGCCGCCGTCTTCCGCCGTGAGGAATTGTCGGAATTCGCCAACCGTCGCCGGAAGACGCCCGAGCCCAGCCGAGCGCAGCCGTCCACTACCGCAAGCAGCCGCGCATCGCCCAGGCCCGACGTTTGTTCCCAGCGACAACCAGCAACTCCCAGCACCACCGCGCGATAGCCCAGCGACGCCTGCTTGCACGCCCGCTCGCACCCGCTACCAGTCATTGTCGCGTCCAGTGCTCTAGTCATGCTGTTTGCTCGCCATCATCGATCGCGAAGTCCTAGCGTTCGTCCGCTACGCGCGCGTCATTCGTTGCACGCCCAGGAGACGCGAACTGCACGCCCGCGTGACCCCAGACGCCAGCACCCAGTCTGCATAGGCCTAGGAGTCCCGCCAGCGCCCGACGCGCACACACTCACTGCCAGCCTCTGTCCGCATAGCCAAGCGACCCGCACGTCACGCGCAGCGCCCGACGCGCATCCATTGCCGCTCGCTGCAACCCGACGTTGAGACCGAGCCACTGTGTGACTGAGGTCCGTTTGACGTGTTGATTAGAATCGACTAAAGGCCAAACCTATCCGCCCATTAGGTTGTGGTGTTCAGACGAACTTCATCAACCGTACTCTACATCGTCTCAAAGTCGGCAAAAATTTTAAAAGGTAAACGTCCATATCCTAACTATAGATTTCGTTGAGTTAGGATTTATTTCGATAAGTTCAATACTGTGCATGTTGTTTGACGTTCCTAACATAACCCAACAACCAACTCCCCAATTTTCTTCTTTTTCTCTCTTTTTTTTTTTTTTTATTAATGAGGCACTTTTTCCAAATGAGAGCCGTTAGGACAATTATTACCTAGGTTTAACCTCGGGGTTTGTCCCCGAGACGCCTAGGCCAGTTTCACGTGCTCATTGACCCTATTTATCCAGAAGATTAACCGGGCCAAGAGGAGCCTAATCCCTTCGACTCCCACGAACTCATTTTCGTGAGCATCTTTTTCCAAACGAGGTTTCTGGACGAGATGATCTAGGTTTAACCTCGAGGGGTTTCCTCGAGTTTCCTAAACCAGCTTCCCAGGCTCATTATCCCGATCCACGAGTGGCTCGGAATAAGAGGAGCCTAATCGGTACTTCCTCGCGAACTCACATTTTATTCACTTTTTTTCTTTCTTTTTTTTAAAGGGAGAGGAACACAAGGATACATCACAATTACAATAACATAATCATCACCAATCAATCGAAATGTACCACAATTGCATAGATAACACGTTTACAACGATAATCGATCATAAGGAAAGCATGCCTCAAGACAATCAATCGAGAACAAACAAGAGACAAAACAATTTCGTTAATCCACATGCGGTTTCTAATGTCAACGAATCATCATTTAACTTAAGAAAACCGTCAAATTCATTAAGTACATAAAGCATGAACGTTAATAGTGAAACCAATCAACAATGTCGACTCACCACTTGGCTATTCCGACTCTCGAACAAACATTGTGCATCATGCGGGAGAGATGACACAAACACACAAATGACTCAAACAAAACCGGTCCAAGACACGACAAAAACGAAAAATAAATCACAAAAAACAAAGAGAATATCACCTAAACATGCATAATTACGAAAATCCCTTCCCCCATACTTAAAACAAAGCAATGTCCTCATTGCTTGACCAAAAAGCATAAGAGAAAGCACATAATCATGTAAGTTAATGCGATAAAAATGAAAATGAGACACAAAAATCAAAGAAACGAAACAAAAACACTCACGAAGAAACACAAAAAACAAAAAAAAAAATAATAAAAGAAAGAGAAAATAAGAAATGACAATGTGTACTCTACACGATGGTGCACCACCGTGCGTCCAATAATGGTCGTCCGGAGAAAACAGAGGAGATCAACTGAAAGCCATCGAGCTCGACATGAAGCCATCCAAACGGTTTAGCATTGAACACATGAAACGAGAGAGGACATATGTGTGTGTCTCGGAGAGATGGTAACCATGCATGCATAAACTCGACGTAGAGACACGTACACGTGAAAGCTCAAAAATTGGGCCTCAAAGTCCTCGCCGATGCTCACCATGGTATGACACAACTAACACCGTTTGTATGCAACGCCAATCGATTACCGGTGCTTGCCGTAAGTAGGTACCTACAAACTCAAAATCCCGGCAAAAACGCAAACATGTGGAACGCCCGGCAAGACGTGCCTAAAACACAAGTCTAACCCAAATATCTCAATACGACTACTCCGACAAGAGTAGTATTCCAAGAACAACTAATATAATGAAAGTACGGATATAAAAAGTGAATTCGGGTCGTTGGACCTTGGAAAATTTCAAGAAAAATGGTTACCGGAGTTCGTAAATAGAGAAATATAGAAAAGTGGGAGCTCCGGTCGCCGAAAAAGGTACCCAACAAAAGGAATCGATGGTATATGATAAAAAAAAAGCGCAAAAATACTAACTGAAAACTCAGTGGGTGCTCGATCGCCGGAAAAAAATGGTCGCTGGAAAAGTTCACCAGATTCAGCGACGGTGGCCCGAAAAAGGTGGGCCTGGGCGAGAAGATTCTGAGGGTGCCTTCGGATTTTGGTAGGTCCAAGTGAGTCACCGGAAATTTGAATTTGAAAGTTGAAGAAATTTGTAGATGTACGAGCTTTTGCCGGAATTTTTCTTTGAGGCTCGGATATGTTGACGGCGTCGACGAGAGCTTCGCGTTGATATATGATTTGTCACGATCGGAGAAAGTTGGCAGAAAAGGTGGCGACCGTCGGCGGCGGGCGACGGTGCTGGGCAGGTGGGCGGCAGCTGGGGTCGGGCTAGGTCTGGGCTCGGGCGGGTTGGCTGCTGTGAAGTGGGCCGGGCGCGCATGGGCTGGGCTGTGCCAGGGCTCGCGAAGTCACTGTCGGGCGCGCGGGCGCGGATGAACGGAGCTGGTAGATTGGTGTTGGGACTCTCGAGCTCGAGGGTCGCGAGTGACTGGCGCGAGCTCACGGAGAGGGCCACGGGCGCGGATTTTGGCTGCTGGTAGATGGGGCATTGCTGGCGTGAGCTCGCGGGTTGCGCCGCAGGGTCGAGAGTGACTGGCGCGAGCTCGCGGAGAGGGCCGCAGGCGAACGAGCAGGGCTTAGGCTCCCTTCTTTTATACTTAGCCATATTTTGCCTAATTACGCTCCAATTTTTCGACTCGACTTACAAACACAATAGAAACTCGACTTTGCTCAGATTGTTTTTTTCTTTGGCTCGGCTCTAACAATTCGGGATTGCCGAGCAGTTTGGCACGAGCTCTCGAATTTATTTTTAGTAAAGATTTGGTGGGCAAGGGATAACCGAGTTACCCGACTCGGGTCGATCTCGAGGGAAGGATATTTGGAGCTTCACTTACTACTTGATTGTCCAAATCACAAAAAGATCAAATAAAATCCTAAACATTCTAAGCAATTGGATTGGAGGATGATTATCACTAAACGAGCACTAGAAAACAAGCAATTAACTAAAAGCAATATCAAATCACGAGCAAGCAACAAACTAGATCATCGGAGTCTCATGCCATAACCATAACGAGATGATAATCAATCGACATAAGGAATAAACGAGCTATGAGCATTAGATTGCTAACCCTAATCGTCTAACCCTAAGTGATTAAGCCCTAATCAAGTCTTAATCCTTAAACGAGATCAACAAACAATTAACTTCTCTATCTACTTAAGCAAGCAATCAAGTGTCGACTTTGCAACCATCATCAACTAAATCCAAATTTACCCTAATAAACATTATAAGTATAAATGGAGCAAAAACCGAAGTAAAGATCTTTAAAACTAAATACTCATCCTTCCATTCATAGACGATGAAAAATAGAGTCAAAAGCTTGAAACATGAAAGAAACCAAAGTCGCTGGAAAATATCCAGCAAAAATAGCATAAGCTCCTAATCTAGAGAGCAAAACATAAACATAAGCTTGTTCCCAAAAGGGAAAAATGAAATAATGAGAGTTGGATGTTCAAAATACAAAGGAACAAAAATATATATAGTTTAGCCAAAACACACACTAGAAAAATGCACAACTAAAAAGGCACTCTCGAGCTCTACGCAAGATTCACGAGCTCACCGGAGGTGATGTGCATGGGCGCGGCACTCTCGAGCTCGCCGTGAGATCCGCGTGCACGCGGGCGCGGACGTGTGGGCGAGCGGGCGTGCAGGCATGCGGACGTGCGGGCGTGCAGAGGGGAGCACTCGCGAGGTCGTCAGCAGCGGTGCGAGGTCGCGAGTGAGGCGTGCGGAATTGGCACTCTCGAGCCCGCCAGCTGCGCCGCGAGGTCGCGAGTGGGGCGTGCTTGGCACTCTCGAGCCCGCCAGCTACACCGCGAGGTCGCGAGTGGGGCGTGCTTGGCATTCTCGAGCACGCCAGTTGCACCACGAGGTCGCGAGTGGGGCATTATGTAGCACGTCCGCTAAGTGGCGAAGCCTGGCGTGAGGCTCCGAGTCCTGGGCAGTGCGCATTCGCTCGACTAAGGCTCGAACTACTTGGAATTGACTTTGGGAAGCTCGTCTCAGAAATTGGACTCTTTCCTTTCGTCCTCGGAACAAACCTGAAAATTAAACCAAAAAACACGAAAAAATACGCCAAAATAGAAAATAAAAAGAAAGACATAAAAACACACGTAAAACGATAAAATGGACTGGTCGACACCAAAACGAACCTAAAACCGACTCAATAACGCACATAAACATATAAAAATAAGCACAAAAACATAACAAACACCTCTATCCTACTAGACCAATACAGGAAAAGACCACCCCTAAAACCTACAGGATCAACACAAATCCATCTCATCTCCAACAGAAGCCTATTAAAAAAAGAATTAACAAAACTAGATTTCTTTTTAGTTTCTGAATGGAAAAGAAAATCTGGGAGGTGAGATCTAAGGATCTCTTTGATTTAGGAAATTGTAGAGAGTCTCCCTAATCCTCTATAATTCCACACACATACCTTCATTTGGACTGGTAGAGACCTTTTGGTAGGCCTCCTCCACCATTATAGCTTTGTCTTTCCCAGACCCTCTTAGTCTTTTGGAAACACAATCATACTCTTCTACACTATCCATACATACTTGTAAATTTCTTTTGACACACAGGCTTCTCAAGCTCCTTCTAAGGAATTGCTTTGAGATCAATCTGCATACCTGCCTCAGGAGACAATTGCAGAGCCCTTTTAGGTTGCCTTTTAAAACCTATGGGGTTTTTTAGGACCCACAGGCCCCTTCACAGTCTTGATATTAACTTCAACAAGTTCATCACAAGACTGAGTAACAGGAGGTTTATGTAATTGAGAAACTACTTCTTTAGGACTTCCCACAACCTGCTCGAAAGCCACTAGGTTTGGAAGATTCCTATCAAAAGACTCATCAATGATCTCAACATTCTTATTAGAAGCTCCTATAGACTTACCCCTCCCCTCACTGACATTAACCTCATGACCAGCACTGCAATTTTAGTAAGTTTCACTCTCACATCAGGACTCTTCTCTGCCTTAGGTTTAGACTCTATAAAGCTACTAGTACTAGGGGAAAAGGAATAAGCTCTTAGCCAGTCTCCAAACTGACCTATGTGAAGATTATTATTGATGATATCTGCTTTCTTCACTTGGTAGCTTCTCTTCGCATGGCCAATCCGTCCACAGTAGAAGCAAAAGCTCGAAAGACCTTCATATCGGAAATCCACCCATTTACTGTCTTGACCAAGGTGGATGTTAAGTCCCCTCAATATCGGTTCTACTAAATTGATTTCCACCCAAATCTTTACCATTCTGCCTGAATTGTTCCAAGAGTCCGGCACCACTACATCATGAACCTTGCCGATGGTCTTTCCATTTTTCAATCCCACCTCCGCTGATATCCAGTGCAGAGGCAAATTTCGAATCTACACCCAAAGCTTAATTCTTTGCTCCTAGTTCCCAAAATCTGGGTTAGCCTGGTCCCATTGCTTCAGCAGCAAGTACTAGCCATCAAAACTCCATTTCATTCCTTGTAGAATTCTCTCCTTATCCTCTTCATTCTGGAAGACAAATTGGAATAAGTTGTTGCCTAGATTGCGCACCAAAAATAGAGAACTCGTAGGCCATATATTATTCAACGTGGCCTTGAATCCCCCAAAATTGACTTTCTTCTCGCCAAACAATTTCCCAATCAGACTAGACTGACACTCTTGAATCCCAACCTCTCTATCCTCCTCTGAAATCGTAACCCATTTAACTTCTTTATCCGACATAATAAATTTCTGAAACTTGTTCATAACCTCGTCCTCCATCTCGCCCAACAGCCCTTCAGAGCCGACCTAATCAAGCACCTAGATCTACCTGAGAAAGAAATAAAAGAAAAGTGCAAACAGAAACAAGCAAACAAAGAGCGAATAGAAGCAAGCAAAAGAGAAAAAACAATAAAATCAAACAGTCAAGGAAACGCAGGATAATTCACAGCAGTAAAGCAACCTAACCCAGACCGAAACCCCATAGAATCAAGTGCAATAAGATAAAAAAACCACAAATCCTATGAAACGGATGGGAAACTCTAGAGAGAGACAAAACCCTAATCATACGGGGATGCCTACATGCTTATAATAATTCAATGGTTGTTGCGGTGTACATAGGACCTAACAAATCCTTTCAAATTTCATTAGAAGTTTCAATCTTTTCAAATTTGAATATAAGCTGCAACTTTAAAACACCACAAGAAAGCATGTATTTTAAAGAACAAGTTTGTCGATTTGCAAGGTAACTAGAACACCAACTATTAAATTAAACATCAACATCATTTGCATTGTCACACGACATGTTCTATCTTGATTTCCAATTCCAAATTTTTTCGATTCACTGCCCATTTCACCCTATATAAAGTAAAGATGCAATAAGAATCACCTCTACTTGTGTTATTTACTATCTTACCTAAATTTATATTCATAAGAACTCAAGAATGCCAATTTCATTCAAAATTTATGAGATAGTAATAACTAATAACTAATATATAACAAGCATGAATTAACTCTTTCTTTCTCGATCAATGTATGGAATCTTTCTTATTAGACAAGGCATAGCGCATAGCCTATCAAATAGTAAATAACTTTTTGGAGACAATCAAAAACTAGAATTTGAAAACACCAAATAAGTTCAATCGAAACAAATTAATCACTAATTAAAAGAAGAAAGACAGCTTCAAAGTCTTGAAAAAAATCACAAATCTGAAGTGCAGTCTGTAGCGCCCTCACCGCAATCCCTCTTCGCCGGCATCCCCATCTTCGTCAACCACCTCCCGCTGCCGCCATGTGCGAACCATCGACCCATCGTCAGTCGAGCCTGGTTCGCGACCAATTAGCAACCTCCGACAATGTGAGTGTAGTCCGTTTCAGTCGCCGATGTCCTTCACCGAGACACCCCCAGCCGCGGGCAAACACCGAGTTCACCTCCTTCAGAACTCTTTGTTGGGGTATCACAAAACAAGCGCAGCGGACAAAATTACCCTTCCAACAAATATGGCAAGAACTACTCCAAACAAGCCAACACAAATAACATACGAGAAATAAAAATAACACAAAAATTGATAACGAAGCTTGGCGACAATAGCCTACATCTCCGGGCACCGCCAACCGCAACGCCAAATTTACTAAACTCACCAACAAAATAAAACTAGGGTTAATAACCCACAAATTAGGATTTTTTTTAATTTAAGATTTCCTTCTAAGATAAGAGAGAATAGAATAAGGTGCAATTGTAACCCAAAGGCAAGGGACCTATTTATACTAAAAAGATCTTACACATCTTTGGTACACATCCAATGTGGGACAACAATTAAGTCAAAATCTAACAATTCTCCACCTTGACTAATTTGCTCCCACTCCCAACTCAACTGCTAGCGGTGCTCCAAATGTGCCTTTCGGCGCCAACTCAAATATGCAGAATGTTGGTTAAGTCTAAACAATGTTCAAACTTGTTTGTTGTCACTACCTTAGTCATCATATATACAGGATTCTCCATCTTCTTGATTTTCTTCAACACAAGGCTTCCATCTTCTAGAATTTCCCGCACAAAGTGATAGTGAACATCAATATGCTTCGTTCTTGAATGAAATACTTGATTTTTTACTAAGAGAATAGCGCTCTAACTGTCACAATGCACTAAGACGTGCTTTTGACCAACTCCCAACTCTTCAAGCAAACTTTGAAGCCAAATAGCCTCATTCATAACTTCAGTAACCGCCATATACTCTGCTTATTTTGTAGACAAAGCAACTGTTGACTTTAATGTAGACTTCCAACTAACTGGAGCTTTCACAAAAGTGAATAAATATCCAGTCATTGATCTTCGCTTATACAAATCGCCCGCGTAGTCAGAATCTCAATATCCAACCACACACTGACCAAATTCATGCAGCTCATAAACCAATCCAACGTCTACAGAACGATGAATATAACGTAAAATCCATTTTACAGCTTGCCAATGACCATAACCAGGGTCATGCATATACATGCTAACAACACCAACTGCTTTTGAAATGTCGGGCCTTTTACACACCATCGCATACATCAAACTGCCAACTGCATTCGCATATGGGACTCTAGCCATGTACTCTCGTTCTTCATCGCAACTTTGCGAAAACTGGGCACTTAACTTAAAATTAGGGGCAAATGGTGTACTTACAGACTTCGACTCATCTTTTATGCCGAAACGTTGTAGTAACTTATTCATTTATTGCTTCTCAGTCAATCAAAGCTCGTCTCTCATTCTGTCATGCTTATCTCCATCCCGAGTATCTTCTTAGCTTCCCCCAAGTCTTTCCTCTCAAACTCTTGATTCAACTAAGCCTTCAATTGATCAATCTCCACTTGGCTCTTTGATGCAACCAACATGTCATCCACATACAAGAGTAAGTAAATGAAAGATCCATCTTGCAGCTTCCGTAAATACACACAATGATCATGTATGCTTCGTGCGTACTTCTGCCCACTCATAAACTTATCAGACCATTTGTACCACTGCCTTGCTGATTGATTCAGTCCGTACAACGAGTTGTTCAACTTACAGACCCAATTCTCTTTCCAATAATTTTGAATCCTCTTAGCTGAGTCATGTAGATTTCCTCATTCAATTCTCCGTGCAAGAACATTGTCTTCACGTCATGTTGAGCTAGCTCTAAATCCAAATGTGTTACTAAGGCCAACAAAATTCTAATGGAAGAGTGTTTAACAACTAGAGAAAACACTTCGTTATAATCAACTCCTTCCTTCTTAGCGTAACCTTTAGCCACTAACCTTGCCTTGTAGCGCACATCATTCTTTTGAGAAAATCCATCTTTCTTTGCAAATACCCACTTGCATATATCGACCTCTTGCCTTTTGGTAGTTGTGTCACCTTTCAAGTTTGATTCTTCTGGAGAGACAAACATTTCTTCCTCTATAGCCCCTTTACACTTCTAATTTTTTAAACTTCGAATTACATCTTGAAAAGTGAAGGTATGTTATCATCAACACTTGGAAGTGCATAAGCCACCTATATCCACCAATCGAGCAAGTTTTTGAATCTCGAGCAGGTTATTGAATCTCTCGTATGGGCTTTCTAAATGCAATGGGTACATCTAATGATTATTGAGTCTTAACATTATCATCTGACGAATCCTTTAATATTGGTTTATCGATCATAGTTGGTTGTCTCGTCATCACATCTAACTCCACCTGCTTCGGTGTCTACTCCACCTGTTGGGTTTGCATTGTCTTTATCATACCTTTTCGTCGATCATAGTTGGATGTCTCGTCATCGCATCTATCTCCACATGCTTCATTGTTAACTCCACCTGTTGGGTTTGCATCGTCTTTTTCAGACCTTGTTCATCAAATGTAACATCCCTGCTAAACACAATTTTGTTCGTCTCAAGACACAAAAGACGATATCCCTTCACGCCAATTGTGATTCCCATGAACAAAGCCTTTTTGACTCTTGGATCTAACTTTGAATCCTTCACATGATAGAAAGCAGGACCCAAAAACATATAAAGATCCATAGTTAGCAATAGATTTCCCCGACCATACCTCCAATGGTATTTTACCATCTTTTGCAGATGACGGTAAATGATTTATAAGGTGTTGCGCGTATATTACAGTCTCAGCCCAGTACTCCTTGCCCAAACCAGCATTGGGCAACGTACATCGAACTTTCTCCACCAATGTTCGATTCATGTGCTCCGCCATCCAATTTTGTTGTGGTGTCTGTCTAATGGTGAAGTGCCTAAGAGTGCCATTTTTACGGCAAATATCTTAAAAGGGATCATTTGTATATTCTCCACCATTGCCCATTCGTAGGACCTTGATCTTTCTTCCAGTCTGGTTCTCAATTTGTGTCTTCTATGTCATGAAGACACCAAGCACTTCATCCTTCATCTTCATAGTGTACACCCAAACACGTCTGGAAAAGTCATCGATGAAAGTGAAAAAATAGCGTCTTCTGCCTAATTATGGGGTCTTAGATGGTCCCCAAACATCAGAATGAACATAATCCAAGACACCTTTAGTATTATGGATAGCCGTTCCAAACATCACTCTCTTTTGCTTTCCCATAACACAATGCTCACAAAAGTCTAGTTTGCACACTTTGACATCTTTCAGTAGTCCTTGTTCCGCCAAGGTTTGCAAGGACTTTTCACCAGCATGTCCCAAACGCATATGCCATAACTTGACTGCTTCAGATTCCTTGTTGGTGGAATCTGCTACTGTTGTTGTCCAAACGACTGTATCACCTTCATAGTGATACAAGTTATTCTTCCTGATTCCTTTCATCACCATGAGAGAGCCGGATGTAGCCTTCTATCACGGCCCCACTTTTATTTGTCGAAAATCAGAATAAATTTTTCAAACTTCTTTCAAAACCATTGGCGGCGCTACTCATTTTAAAAAACATTCATCGATAGTCATCAATATTCAATCATAAATTCATTCCTCTTACGGGTTCATCAATAATGTAACACCCAAACCGGGTTTCTCAAATTCATAACATCTAAGGAACACCTCCTTATCAATAATCTAGTAATGCATAATAACTTAAATTAGTTCAATAATGCGGAAGCATATAACAATTAAAAAGACCACCACTCGCATCCCTCCGACGTGCCCGCATATACTAATCTGCATCCATGAAGAGCAGGTGGGGATGAGCACAAATAGAAATCGTAGTGCTCACCACTATGCAGTAAATAAAAACATAACAAAACAAAGGGTATTGTCACAACATGATCATAAATCAATTCAACAATGTCTCATCTCTAATCAATACACCAATAATCTCACTCATGTACACATCTATCATTAGCCATTGAAGGACAAACAACTCTGAACAATAGGAGTGCATACCGAAGGACAGTTCTCAACGGCATGGCCTTACGTAGGGACTTATGTACCTCACAAGGGTACGGACATATAAGGACTTAGGGAGATTGCCTCACAAAGGCACCATCGAAGGACATACAACTCTCAACGACGGGGACAACTGTTCGAAGGACATCCAACTCACATCGAAGGTTACATTATTCTTATGCATGGATTGATCATACCAACCCAACAATAAATCATTTACGGCATAGCAATATTTACAAGTAAACCCACCTGATATAGCAAACTTGTCTTCTCTGGCAATGTGGTCATTAAAAGGGCGGTGGTATCTGTCCAGGAATAGGCCTCATTGCCAGCGACTTCCTCCAAGATGCAGTGCTTCTGCGGACCAATACCCCAAGAAAATTATGCAAAAAAAATAAATAAAAGAAAGAGAAAAAGAAGGGCCGAGATAGGAAAGAAAAGGTCAAAAAAAGAAAGAATCATTGCTTTCTATGAGTCATTTTTATTGAAGTGAAAAAAGCGTTAACAACAATGGGTAGGCGGCGAGCTCGGCTCGTCAAGCACCTACATTTAGTCAAGATAATAAGGTCAATACTTATCTTGACCTTATAAGAAAGACACAAATCATACTTGGTCGAACTTGATTCAACCAAGTCGTTCGTGATGTTCTGTGGACATTGGAACACTTGGACAAGACTCGAAACCAATTAAGGGCAAATACACCAATGCAAGATAGTCAGGAAAACTAATGAGTTAGGTTCTGAAATTTTAACATAAAATCCACCTTACTGGACATAGCAAAACCATCAAATCTCAGCCCTTAACTCCAAACACACCATTTTACAAAATTTCAAACACGATTTCAACAAAAACGAGCATAACTTCATAGCCTGACCTAATGAACGAATTAATGCTTGAAATTATAATTGAAGCAACTACAACAGGTGCGGTCCAACATATAAAAGTTACGGCTTTAAACAACAAACACACGAATCATGAAAATTCCGACAATATTCAGCTGAAAATGCATTTTATTATAAACCAATCATAAAGAACAAATTAAATTCTCAAACATTTATGCTAAGTAATATATCATAAAAAAAGCATGCCCACAAAGTTTCAGCAATTTACAGCCACTGGTCGATTTATCATAATTTAAACAGGTTTCAGCAGAAAGCTACAAATAATTATTTACCCTAGCTAACTAAGTACAAAAATCACGAAGTTTTTACACAATAGCAATTTAATATCGAGGAACAACATATTTAAAAACAAGCCATTTTGGAGCACAACTCAATTTAAAATTCCATTTAAACAATTTTGCCTAGATTTCAACATAATTAATTAAAATAGTTACAGATGAAATTAAATTCTGAAATTTTTAAACAACATGTAATATCAACACAGGACATCACATATAAAATTTCATGGAAATAGACGCATTATATAGTTTATTATGAATCTAATACCAAATCAGCGACTACACGAGTTCATAAATTCACACACGACTCGACAAGACTCGAAACTGTCCGAGGTCTTCTCCATAAGACCAAGGGTTCACTATGTTCCAATCCCACAACAACTAAACATTATACTGACGTGACGTCGATCGAGTTCGCACGAAACGAATAGGTCGATACATAATTAAATTCATATAATAACACATAATTTGAATATAATTCACAAAAGTACTTATATTTATATTCATCAAAATCAGAAGGGATTCACAGTCCGGCTACCATTCTTGGGACGGGGTCACGTGAAAGGGTCGAGCCGGGGTTGAAACGGACCACACGAGGGGGCTCGACAACTTCGTTTGGCTCGCCGACAGGACACGGAGAATGGGAACAAGGCTCACGGTGGTTGCAGCATGAAGAAATCGATTAGCAGAGGCCCGGTGGCGATGGACAACAGCTCACGAACAAAGGGGCACACGCAGGGACAAGCCGACGGTCGATGGGGCTGCTCGGGGCCTGACTACGATTAACTACGGGACACCAATGGTGGCTCACGATCGGGAAAAATAAAAGGGACTCACCGGCGGCTTGCGAAGGAGGGAATGAAGGGCTCACGAGGAAGCAAAGGTGAGCAGGGACCTGTTAGGACGCCTAACGGAGGCCGTCGGATTCCTGTTGGAGGCAGCCGACGAAAAGCAGCTCGCGAATGCTGTCCGGGGGCGTTCACGGGGCAGTGGTTTGTCGCGCGGTGGCTGGAAGTTGCAGGCTCTGGTATCACAAGCAGGGAGACAGTGTCCTGCGGTGTTTGTTGGTATGATTGTGATTGGAGGAAAAGATGATGGCGATGACTTGCTGATGATGATGGTTGGATGATGGTGGACCTGCGGACATCGGGGATAGAAGTTTGCTGGCGGTCTCGCGATGGAGGAACTCACGATGGTGGTGATCGATGATGATGATGACGGTTGATGGTGATGGCGTCGGAGGTGATGATGGAGGAATAAGGGCGAGAGAGGTTCTCTTCTCAATGTCGACGAGAGATGAGCAGAAAAAGGAAAAATAAAAAGCTGCGGGGACGAGAGATTGATATCAGCTGCTGGGGGGTTTTTACGATAATTATAGGCTTAGGGTTTGACTAACCAAGCTTGGTTAACAAGAAAAAGCCCACGGGCTGGCTGCGGGACTCACTGTTCAGGCCGGGTTCAAAAACCGGGTTCCTTCTCGGTTCGGTACTCACGACATATAAACGTTCGGCTCGACAATAATTAAATAGAACGGATAATTAAATATATATAATACACATAATAATATTTACTAATAGTACATTAAAATAATATTTATTAAAAATAAACATTTATTCACATAAAATTTAGACATTTAATATACATAACAATAATATTATTTATAAATATCTAAAAATTAGATAAATAATTAAATTAATTCGAATGAAATAATTTAACATTATATTATTCACAAATAATATAATGCGATGGCTAAAATACTTAATCGAGCAACCATAATAAATAATCGAAATAATATCAATAACAATAATAATAATCTGGAAAAATCATATAATGCCACATATATTCACGAAAATTCGCATATTCGAACGGGGCGCTACAATCTACCCACCTTAAAAGGAATTTCGTCCTCAGAATTCGAAAACTAATAACATCTAAACTCTAAAATACAATATCAATGTAACACCCCACTTTGATTTTACCGAAATTCCGGATTTTTCAAAAATCAGTATAAAATTTTCAGACTCATTTTCGAAAATTTAGTGGGTGTTAAACAACATTTTCATAACCCAAGTCTTA
>CACSLK010000984.1:6692712-6703244 GCA_902706635.1 Striga hermonthica
GCATCCTCTCACTCACTCGACCATCCGCGCGTATCAAGGCCCGATGCGCGCTGTTCGATCGCGCTCGCCCATTCGCACATACCCGCGCACTCGTCCGCTGGCCCATTGCAATCGCCCGTGCGTATCTTCCACCCATCTTCTACCCCTCGCGCTCCCATTATCTTAGCCTCCATGCGCCATGCGCGTCGCTTCCTCGCACAAGCTTTCCACCACTCACCTAGCTTTCCTGGCACGAAGCACTTTGCATCTGCCCAATCTTCCTCATCGTGCGTACTTGCCATGCGTCTCTTCTTTGCACGCTTAGCCTTGCGCCTATTATTGCACAATCGTGCCTCTTATCACAGCCTCTTGGCCAGTCTCGTCTAACGGGTGGCCAATATTCTTCTACTTCTGGCTCCTCTGGCCCACTCTCGAGCCATCCCTCGAGGTCCTCCCAAGACTCATCCTCAGACTCACCGGGGTTGATAACCACTTCTGCATCACGGCGGCTAGAAATTTGAGGTGGCTGAACTTGGAGTGTAGTCCAAGCAACATGGAGATCAAGACTTACTAGTTATTTAGGATTCTAGTAGATATTTACTTTCCTTGTTGCTTTAGTAATTCAAGATGTTAAGATATTTAGTTGCATTAAGATTTATATTCTTGCATGGTTTAGGAGTTCTAGTTATCATAAGCTTAGATTTATTTTACACTTATAAATACACATGTACTCTTCTTATTTTCATATGGTTGATGAGTGAACAGAAAATAGTTCGTAAGAGCAAAACCGTGTGTTTAAGATTCGTGAGAGTTTTATCATACAACCGAGTTAGCGAGGCTAAGACCCAAGTTATCTCAAATTCGTGAGAAGATAAGGCTAGTAACAGAGTCGTCCACACCTATCGTTGAGAGCAAGCCGTGGCAAAGCTTTGTTCGAGGCAAACGAGTTAACCAAACAAGCGAACCTTCATCACACGCGTACCCAGCCACGCGACGTGTATGGGCACAGTGCATGCACGACGGCGCACAATAATACCCAGCCGACCCCGGCCATGCACAACAGTACGCCTGTGCGCCCAGTCGACCTCGACCGTGCATAGCAGCACGTCAATGAGCCCAGTTCGCATGCCAGCGTTCCTAGTAGCATGCCAGAGTGCATAGTCACACTTGGTAGTGCTCAGCAGCACCCGATAGGCACCAGTCATGCCCGTGCTCGCACTTAGCAGCGGCCAGGACCACGCCAGGTCGCACCCAGCCGTGCCCATCGCCACGCCAGGGCACTAGCAGGACCTGCGTGGGTTCGAGCCTGGTCAGTCCAAGCAGCACCCGACCGCCCGGCCCATAACGAGCTGCCGGTCTGGCCAGTCAGGGAACCGGCTGGTTTGACCGGCAGTTCAAGATAGTTATGGTTCGAGTATTTCAGTCTGAGTCTTACTCTAAAATTTTAGTATTTTCTGAGCCAAATCAGTTCAGTTTAAGTACATTAGTTTAATTTCGGGCATAGTATGATTTTAGTGAACCCATAGAGCGTTCCTTTATATTCAGATAAGTTATCTGCTAGAGTCAAGCATCCTAGCATCATTTTGATGATTTTACGAGCATAGTACTTAGTGTTTATTTGCTTATATTTTTATGTAGCTTGAGGAGTCAGCTACCCAGCACAACACTTACATTTTTTCGAAAGCAGAACAGGTGGGGACCCAACCAGAGTATTACATTGGCTATAATAGCTAGATCATGTCAAAGGTATGTATATGAGTTCACTTAGGTTCGAGGCTCAGTTGTCCTCCCTAAGTTTTGGTGGAGGCCTGTAGCCTTATATGCCATCAGAGTGTGCACACGGTTACTGGCCATAGTGTCCGGGAGGTTTTAGTTTACTTATATATACATGCGATCATGATATTGATATTATTATTGTTGTTTACTTTAGTATGAGTTCTCACGGAGCATGGTGATTTAGTTCTCACACCCTATTATTACTTGTTTTTCAGATGACAGGGTCGGTAGGGAGGTGTGAGCTCAAATGTGGTGTTGTTGGTCGTGGACTTGGCCTAGTCGTCGACTTGTGGAACTTTAATAAATTGTCTGTATAACTTTGCCACGCTTTTAAGACTTTCGCTACGCTTTTGAGTTTCGAACTTGCATGTCTTTATTTTCAAACTTACAGGTTTTACCCGGTTCGCCAGTATGAACGAGTTTCAGTTTAACATGCTTGTTCGAAATTAAAATATGTTTTTCTTATGTCTAAACCAGTCGTTAGACCAAGTTTTAAGGAAAATGGATTTTCAAAACAGTTAAGTTTTAGCACCATCCAGATTTATGGTGCAAACGATTTCGAAAAATTATAAGCGTTTTCGAAACAAAAGTTGCGAAATTTTTTTATTCTGATATAAGTAGAAGCGGGGTGTTGTAATAATAATCTGAAAAAAAAAATCCAATAATCCCATGGGGCATCACAGAATATATTGATTACGATCACAAAGAAAATGCTACAACATCTTATGATAACATTGAAGAAGCCTCAAAGCACATTTTCATTTTCCTCCATTTTTTTCTTTTAATCTTTTTTACCAGAAATTAAATCTTTCGTGAACAAGTTTGATGCTTATTGCTGGTATTTGCTTGCAAGATGCACCGCAAGAATCCAACGCAAAATGGAAAATATATACTTGCTATGCACGACCATTCAAGTTAAAAAATTAATAGAAAAGAAAAACAGGGAAAAAAAGAACATGCAATTTGAGGATGAAGAATATGAGCAGTAGGGCGAGATCGGGCCTGACGAGCTCGAGTTACAACGACTCACTGGCCAACTCCAACTCAAGCTGCTTACCCAAAACGCCCGGCTCGTGGGAGCCCCGCTGCCGCCGAGAAAGCCCCGCTACCAAGAGTTCCCCAACAACCACGCATTTGGCATCGGCGACCACACCGTCAAGGCTGAGGCGAGTTCATCCTCACTTGAGACAACGGCACACTCGAGTCCCTCCGTTGCACGGCCTGCAGCTACCACCGCAACTTTCGCTGGAAAGAGTCTGACCCCTTCGACTTTCTCAAGGCTACTGGAGAGCGCTCGAGCGGCGGCTCCCACGACCGTCTCCTTTCTGCTCCGCTCTGACTTGCTAGAGGAGCCTGCCGCCACATATGTGGTCAACGACGCCATCGCTGGCATCATAAGAGTCTTCCGCCACGTACGCTGCTCTTTTCTTTCTTCATTGTTACATTTTTCTTCTTTTTATTATCTTTCTTCAGTTTCTTTATTTTCCTTTTCTCTCTTTTTTTTTTTTTAAATATATGAAGTTTCTTATATGTCATCCTAAATCAGCTTTTTTCAGTCAGAACAATTTTTATTTCCGGTTTAGTGGGCAATTTGACAAGCCCGTATATTTTAGATGGTGATGTGTAAAAAAAAAGTTTATGTGGTGAAGCGCCAAAATCGTGATAGTTCAGATGGGAAATAGTTATTTACCCTTATTTAAATATGTTAAACTTTTAAGATTCTTAATTATAAATAGGTACTCTATAATGATAACCATTTTATAACTAATGAAGTAAACATATAAATTTTATATTAAATTATTGTATATCATAAAGTAAAAGAAAAATAATACCAATATTCAAAACTCTGTTTATATTAATCATTATACCTTTATTGCTTTAAAACATGCAATATATAATTATTGCTTTGTAATCGCATGGGCTGCGTAATAATTTTGAAAATGTGAGAACTATTATTTTTTTATTCGTTTTGGATATAATAGTATAGAATACTATGTGTGCAGAGTTTAAAAAAAATTCTTAAATTAATTTAAAACAAACAGAGTTGTGTTTTTGTTCCAATTTTAATACTTTTTTTAAATTACGTTATTTTATAATTTGTACGACTTGCCCATCTTATATTATAATAATTTCAAACTCACGTTATTAAATTATTTGTATCATTTAACCCGTCTTATATTACATTAATTTAAAACTCATATCATATAATAACTTTAGATAAATTTATTTAATTTATTAATCAACTTTATTCATTTTCAATTAACATTAATTAATAACTAAGTTGTATTACTAAGATAAATATAGTTATGTATTTTGCATATGGAATATTGATGTCAAATTGAATCTCATCAAGAAATATATAAAAAACTAATAACAAAACACAAAAGTTATAGAGTTTCAAAATATATTTATAATGTAATTTAGTCAAATACTTTATCACTTTAAAGTCCTAATAGGCATTGTAAGAGCTCTTAACGCCCAACTGACAGAGAACTGCTTCGAGCTTGCCTTCCTCGCCGGTAGAATGTCGAACCTGCAAGCAACTCTCACACCGGAGGTATTTTCCGGTGTAGAGCCTCCAACGCTCAAGTCAGATCTTGAGAAAGATGAAGATATTTGTGTAAGTGTATAAGAGTATGAGAGATTGTCTGTAAAATGAGAATTCCCAATAGGGATTAGTTACCTGTTCTACACGCGCGACCTGGGCGAGTCTGGCTGGCAGCCCTCCTGCTTGTCCGTACAACCGCGCGCCTCCACAATCTCTAGTGTCAGAAAACACGTCGAATATGTCAGAGAATGTCAGAGTTCGTTATCACCGTGGACCATTCGTAAAGCGCCATGTGTTCTTCTCCCACGTACTGGAAATTATCTTATTTATTCTGATGCTCGACCGGATCTGTAGCGAATGCCGAGCTGTCCCTGAGGTATGAGGTGGCCGAGTCCACGACCACGCCCATCTGATCGTTCTTCCTCGACCAACCCCTCAAGCAGCTGGTACTTATTTGATGTCACCGAACTTGCTCTTCTTCGTTGTCTTTCTCTTTTCCTTCACTGAGGATTTCTGGTCTGGTTCGACCAGGCCGCCGGTCTATTTTAGTTGGCTGTCCTGACGAACCGGTATAGTATATAATATCTCATATCATCTAGTTGTTAGTGGTATGCTGTAAAGCTCCAATTTGCAGATTCTATCAATTCCATTTTGATCTGGCCATCATGTTTCGGTCAAAGTACATATACTTGCAGTTTATTTATTTATGCAATCATACTCCTTGTCTTACATTGAGATAGTGTGGTTCGAAGTGTTTCGAACAGAAAGATCATCTATCGGTTCCTTGTAAGACTAAACTATTCGTTCACAGTCTAGACAGGCAGTGAGACCCCTCTTGGAAAAAGACTGTAGTGTATTCTTGATTCAGTTGGTATTTGATTGGAGAATTACACTAGAACTTATGATAGGTGTTGAACAGGACCACAGAAGGATACGATTATGAGACTCACTGACCGTTGTTGTAATCTAAACCTTCAGTAATTGATGCGTACTCTTAAGCTGGAAAATAATATAAAATGGGCATATGTATTCATTACTTATTTATTTGATTTATCAAGGGCGATTCCTAATTTGCTAGGATGACATACTCGATATTTTGGTAATAAGTGTGTCTATATGATGTGTCGTTATAAATTATATACGGTCACTGTGTCCCAGTGCGCTGGGTTGATGACGTCCCCGAAGTGAGCTCAGGAATGAATATTATGTCGAGCCCTGCAGGCGGATGTGTTATTCGGCATAATGATTAAGGATCTGAGTGGTAATAGTTTCAGAAATGAATAAGAAGTTGATTAATTATTTTGTCAGAAATTTAATTAATCAACAAACGTTATATCTTAAACATGGGGAGATAAATCGATCAATTGGATTAATATATTTAATCAGTGGAAACGAATTAATTGTAATTCGGAGCTAAATGGGGAGAGCAATAATATTACTCTAGTGGAATGTTTTATTATTTAATTGCAAGATTAGGAATTGGGAATTAATTATATTCTATAATTCCCTAAGGATGGGAATATTCCTTCTAGAATATTACCTAGGGTTAGGAGACTATGGAGTCTTCTAGAGAGTAATTAAATTTAGGAATATTATCTTAGATGGGAAAAAGAAGATGGAAGATAATAAGGATTCCTAAATCTGAAGGAAAAAGCCCATATTTAGCACCTCTTTCAGGTCCCTATTGTAGCCTATAAATACACTAGGTCCCCTAACTACTTGAACATGCTTTACACGTTTTTCTCCCCGAAGGGCTGGAAAAAATTTGGCCTCTTCAAGCGAGAAAGAAAGAGAGAGATTCTTCTTCAAGAGAAAATTCGGTTAGCACCGTAAGGTCTTAGAGGAAAACTAATAAATCGCTCCACCAAGATTTATTAGAGATCGTGTAAAGGTCATACAATAGAAGATTCGAAGGTCTCCAAGCTCTGTCCGCGCCCAGGTGTCCAGCTCGCGTTCAGGTTCTTTACTTTTTGAAGCGAGTCCAAGAGAGAAGAGAGCGTGTAAAACAATGGTCTTCTAGGCGCGTTCTACTTGCGAGGTCGCGGGTTCGATCTACTTTCTTGCGATGCAACAACATTTTTTTTATTAAGTGCGCGGGCTTTGAGGCCCGCAGTGAGCCCGCGCACTCTCACAGACGCCAGCCCGCGAAGCCCGACCACTGCTCGCGTACAGCCCCATCCCTCTCCCAGTCTTCAGCCCGTGCGACCCGCGAGTGTGGCCCAATCCAGCCCGCGCACATTACCCAGTTGCCTTGCGGCCCAGTTGCTCACCTTGTGCGGCCCAGTTCACGACGCAATAAGCCCAACAGCATGGAAAGCGGCCCAGTGCGTCTTAACTCATCCCAGAAGTAGTCCAGCGGGCCTAGAAAGCTGCCAACTCGGTCCACCGTGTTCCAGACCAGTCCAGCAGCACACCAACCCATTTCAACTTGGTCCAGAAGCCCCGGTTCGTGCCTGAGATGGTTCCCGAGCAGTCCGATCCACTTTCCGAACGTCCAAGATGATCCGATGAGATTGATGAGCGATTGGAGCACCTTGGTGACTCGATTAGAATCGAGAAAGGCCAAGTCCAGCTGCCCATTGGACTTTGGTGTTCAGACGATCTCCATCAACGGAAATCAGAAACATCTCAGAGTCGGCAAAAATATTAAACCGTAAATCCTAATCCTAACTATAGATTCCGCTGCGTTAGGATTTATTATTCAATAGATTTGAATGTGCACATGTTCCTAATAGAACCCAACAACTGGTATCAGAGACCAGGCTAATTCGACTTTGTGCACTATTCGAATTAGGACTTGTGTGATGTATGTGAATTCATTGTGTACAGACGCAGCGCATAATAGATTAGAATTGCAAATAAGTGTGTTTGCAGGTATTCTTGAATCCGACTATTATGGCCCGCATGTATGTTTGGTTTTAATTCATATATGTCATTTTATAAGCTTTGGACATGTCGAGGATTTTTGGGTTGGTGAATGCTTGTAATAATTTATTCGCGCGGTGGGACACCGCATAGTTTAAATGCTTTACTAGATCATTCATGTACGACCCCTGCGTGGGCCATAGTATCAATGTATGTAATTATATTATGTAATTGTTCGTTGGACCCGGTAAGCGCGGACATCTCTCGACGAGACGGCTACCCCGCGAACCCGTAGTTGATGAGATACGTGGTACTGCGCAAATGCAGACATACTCGTAGGCAGCTTGCTGTCAGATACGAGCATTGTTAAGGTGTTTTCAGATGGATACGCACGGACCCAGGTCAACAGAAGTACGGGCGACGGCGGCAGTAGGCACACGCCAACGGAGGAGACCCGATGGCGACTTTCCTAATGACGACTTGTTCAAGACGAAAACCTGGGAGTCACGGCGAAAAAGGAAATTCCAAGTCCCGAATCGGAAGACCTAGTTCAACAAGGACTAGACAGTGTTTCCCGAAAGATTGGAGATTGATTAAAATGGCCATGAT
This sequence comes from Striga hermonthica, assembly GCA_902706635.1. Classification (NCBI taxonomy): domain Eukaryota; kingdom Viridiplantae; phylum Streptophyta; class Magnoliopsida; order Lamiales; family Orobanchaceae; genus Striga; species Striga hermonthica. Next base: position 6,700,490 of record CACSLK010000984.1, read on the forward strand.
AGTTGGATCTTAGTTCCTTGTTTATTATTGCCTATTAATCATGCATGTCCTTATGTGATTTAATTGCTCTATGAGCAAATTGAATTATTAGGAGCATGTTTAGGAAAATCCCTTTAAACTAAAAATTATATTAAGTGTGTAATGGGTTGAAATAAATAACATCTAAGGCCTCCAATATAGGTTTGTCAGTGAAGTGATTTAAATCGAGCCCAAAGGACGTTTTATTTCACAGTTCACAAGGACGAATCTCCTTCGGGATGGTTATAGTGAGCTATTTCAAAAGCGTACAAGTCACCCAAAGGTGGACTATAATTTTGGTAGTAAACTTAGGACCAATTAATGGGTTACGCTTAAAGTGCAAATAATTACGATATTCCCAAAGGAAAAGGTCGTTTTTATTCTTTTATAAGTTAATTGCACTGGCCAAAAGTTCGACCGACTATTAGTTAAGTATTGCTTGGCAGTACGTTAAGCTAATGGGATTTATCCCTCCTCTTGCGATGGTTTGAACCGTAGACGTCCACACTTCGTGGCCTGCGGGGATTCGGTGTTTTGAGGTGCCGGTGAATATTTTCAAATGTTGTTTTGAAGGGATCCATATTTGATGATTCGAAGACACTTGACTGAGTAAAGACTATGTTTGCATGATCCCATGAATTCAAAATGTCTTTTCAATCCGTTGTCCATAATACTCAAAGATAATTTACTTGTTCAAACATGATTAGAAATAGAACTTGGATAGGGTCTTGTTTTACTAAAGAATACAAGCCGAATGGAATGTGTATCTGGTCTATGCGAAATACACATGGAAAGATGAACTGTCCTATCCGTAATACAAGAAAGGTAAATCTTATTCACTGGGAAGTCGAAACATTTTAAGTGGTGTTATCTATCAGTGCCTGGTATGTAGATACGTAACCACTCATTATGTAAAAAGGTTTCAGCAAACCAATCGACATGTGAAGGTTGGATTACCATCTAGAATGGGCTATCTACGAAAGTAGCAACTATTGCAGTGGGAGTTATCTATTAAATAGAATTTTTTGTTATTGAGTAATTGTCTTTTCGTGCCATATTTTAGAAAGAACTTGTGTTCATTTTCTAAATTGTGTATGGGTGAAAACAAGATGTTTTATCCATTTGGACGCGGGTAGACGATATGCTCAGTGAACCAATATGTCTCACAGTGCAGTAGATGAAATAAGTAACACGTTGAATAGAACCAATAAAAAGAAAGGTCCTTCAATAAATTTATCATTACGTTATTTTGGCATCTAGTGTTTGGGATTTTAGTAATGGTAGAATTCAAAGGTGGATAGCCATTGAACTCATGGGTTCTTTAGGAATGGATGAAACTATGAGACCTACGAATTATACTTGGTAGCTAAAATCACAAAAATGACCTTTTGAAGGTCAAGGGTTAGAAGCCAAATAAATGTTAAAATTGGTTTATCCAATTTGTAAAGTTCTATGATTTTAGGACAAAAGATAGTTTTGAATATTTTTTCTTCGAGAAATTTGTTCAAAACAGGGTACATTAAGTGACATTCCATAAGCTTGAGTACATCAAAAGATTGCAATGGCAGTTATGGAAAGATGTCGAGTTTAATGTACCAGTGGCATTACGATTGAAATCGTAGTGACTAATACCTTTTGGAAAATTATAGAAATACTTATTGGGTATTGAGATTCAATCTCAATGTGTTTCAGTTGGTTCATCGGAACAAGACGGTGTAACAGACCGAAGGAAAATGTCTCTCTAGAAGATTGGTTATGTCAATAATGAGTTATTTGGAATTTCGCTTTTTCATATTGGAGTTGTGCAAATAGCAGGATAAGTTCTGAACATAATCCTATCTAAGTTTAGTAGTCATTACTCTGAATGAATTGTTGCCAAGACTTAGGCCTTGACAGGAACATATTCAGATTCAGAGCATTTCAGCACACGTGCTGGAAAGTTGATACTAATAGGATTGCAAAGGATGTTCGGAAATTAGGCTATTTGTGGGATACTTCATGGTAACAAGAAATGAGTGGATTATTATAGTACCAAAAGTCAGAATATGTTCGTTAGCGCAAATGTCTGATTTTTAGAGGAATACTAAGTAATAAATCACTAAGTTCATTTGTAGAATTGTTTTAAGGAAAGATAAAGGTAAAAGTTCAACTTTATTACCAAGTGTACAAATGTGATACCACAAGGAAAAACCACAACACGTATTTTGTGCTATACCTTTGCAGAGGGAACCTCGTTGTAGTGGGAGGGTTGCAAGACAACTCCATTCGTGATAATAAGAGAGTCGTTGGACTCAGTCTGTATTAATCACAAGTTCATGGAATTCATGTTTTGAGAAAGTCTCGGACTTAGTCTCTAGTAAACTTGAATCGATCCCTAGTTATACAATGAGGAGATCCAAGACAAGGATGCATAAACTTACCAAAGTTTTAATGATTTCTGATTTAGGGTCATGGACTCTTATCAGATCTAGGTTCTTATAGAATTACAAGTAGCAAACTTGCTATTGGACGAAATCTATAAGTGAAGACTTTAGTACAAGGCTTGTTGTGAAATAGCAGACTCAGAAAGAAAGGGATCTATTATGGGTTAGCATTTCACCAGTAGCCATGTTTAAGTCTGTACATAGAAAGTCTTGTTGTGAAATGGTGAACTCAAAAATAACGGGATCTATTATGAGTTAATTATTTCACCGGTTGCCAAATTTAAAGTTGATGCCATTCATATGAGTTATGAGTT
>CACSLK010000984.1:6715999-6744267 GCA_902706635.1 Striga hermonthica
CAATTATATGATAAATGCTTACTCTTAAGATAAAGAAATGCCTTTTAATTAATATAGTTCCAATAGATTGTATTTTCAAGTAGAATACGTCCAATCAGATTGGAACGCCGGGTATACTACTCTAACAATTATATCTAAGAAAATTTGGAGAATTCTAACACAACCACAATTGCTGGTAAGTAGCGTTCTTAAATCAAGATACTTTCCAGACTCATCAATTTTTGCAGCCAACAGAAAGGACAATGCATCATGGCTATGGACTTCATTGCTAAAAGTTAAGGACAAGTGTGCAAGGTGGATGCAGTCAGTCATCAGAAATGGAAAGAGCACAAGAATTTTGGAAGACCTTTGGGTGCCTGATCTTGGGGGCAAAACCTGAGTTTCAAACCTGGTGCAGATGCAAACTTAACTTGGGTTAATCAACTACTGACACATGATGGCAGAAACTGGGACACCCATGTTCTCAAACAAAATTTTTCTGATGAAGTTTGTGATGCTATACAGAAAATAACCACCCTTGATCCTGATGTTGAGGATGAATGTATATGGACTCAAGATAAGAAAGGGAAGTTTTCAGTAGCAAATTCCTATGCCTTCTTTATGTAACAAAAGCTCCTGAAAATGGATAAAGCACAGTCCAGCTCTAGTCACCTCGGGGACAAACAAGCTAGAACAAGATTCTGGAAGCTAAGAATAAAAGGTAAGATCAAACACTTTTTATGGAAATGTGTTTCTGGAATCTTACTTGTGGCAGTTAACTTGAAGAAGAGAGGAATGGAAGTTGACTGTATTTGTAAAGTGTGTTGTGTTGCTGAAGAAACAGTAGAACATATTTTGTTTTCCTGTCCTAAAGCAGAATTAGTTTAGAAATCGGCCCTTGTTAATTGGGATGGGATTCGGAGATTAGATTCAGTCAAAGCCTGGTGGTGGCACATCTCACAAATAAACAAGAAGGAGACTTCTGAAGCCCGCATTCCATTATCCACATACATTCTCTGGTGGCTTTGGAAGTCAAGAAATTTGTGCGTTTTTGAAGGTTCGGATAGACCGACTCATCTCATTATGGAAGCGGCAGTTAGAGAATGGACAAAATATTCTGAAATCAGCCGGCAATCACAACTGGAAGAAAAAAAGGAGTTAATTTGGATGGTCTAGGTCCCTTAGGGTCAGTGGAAATCCAATTCTTTTTTCTTCTTCTGGTTTTTTGGGGCATGAGTCTCGGTTGTTATCAGTTATACCGCTTAAGTTCTATTGTTGTAGTATATCATTGTATTAGACCACCTGAGAGTGGCTCTCTCTATTGTCGACTTTATTCATTCATTTGTACTTGAACTCAGTTTATGATTTATGAGATAATCTATTATTTCTTGACAAAAAAAACGAATTCCAAATCCACATGCGTTGCTAAGAAGAAATATAGGCATAATTTTAAATTGGTCCTTTAATTTGGCCACAGTCCAAAAAACCACCCCTATATTGACCACTTTCAAAAATGGTCCTATAATTTCAGAATTTAACAAATTTGGTCCTTTTTTAATCAAATTTGATCCTTTGTTAATCACATTTTAATCCATGTTCCGGATAAAAAGGACAAATTTGATCCTTTGTTAATCACATTTTAATCCATGTTCTGGATAAAAAGGACCAAATTTGTTAAATTCTGAAATTATAGGACCATTTTAAAAGTGGTCAATATAGGGTGGTTTTTTGGATTGTGGCTAAATTATATGATCAATTTTGAAATTATCCCAAGAAATATAAGATATTGAATTACAAACCACCAAAATACGTCAAAAAGGATTACGCAATAAACTTAAATTAACACATAGCCTTGAAAAAGCCTACACTATTATATAAGAGGGGATATACAAAAATTAATAAATTAAATTAACGGAAATTTAGAATTCTATTTTTCTTTAGGCTCGACGAATATTAGCATAATGATTAGATTCAGTTAATTTAGTTTTGTGGTATTCAAGGTTGATGGACTAGTCTTAATAACTTAATACAATGAGTAAGAAAATATATTTATTATCATCTGTATAAGAAAATATATGGATTACACCAAGGCAGTGGAGCAAAGTGCAACACCTAAGGCAGTGCAGAAGACATTAGCCTTAACTATGGGAGAATGTACTCCCATCCAGAACATAGAAGCTACCACACCTCTGAAAACTTGGAAGAGAACTGGCAACAAAGAGGGCAGACTTCAAAGGAAGCAGATGAAAAGTGATGATCACTCTCAAATGCAGAACCTCAAGAGAGGAAGACAGGGAGGCACTCCTTTATCAAAAGTTGAGGAAGAAAACAAAGAAGAAGAGACAAGCACAAAGAGAATGAAAAATACTTCTGATCAGGTGGAGAAGGCCAGCCTCAAGTGGCCCCAGAGTGACCAATGAATGCTCTGGTGTGGAATTGTAGAGGCCTGGGTGGGACCTCTACAGTTTCCCAAATCAAGGAGTCATTAAGGACCCACCACCCCCATTTTACCTTTTTATCTGAAACTAAAAACACAAAACACTTTATTCTGACAGTTTGTAAAAAGCTTGGATTTGCAGACAGATGCAAGATAGTAGAACCTAGAGGTCTCAGTGGTGGATTGTTGCTGGCATGGAACACAGAAGTAGAAATCAAGCAAGTTATCTGTAGTACTTTTTGCATTGAGGTTGAATTCAGACTTCTCTCCTCCGAGCCTTTCAGATCGGCAGTTTTTGTTTATATGAGCACGGATAAGGGCACTAGAGAATCTCAATGGAGAGACCTTGAATTCAAAAAAGATTCTTGGGGAAACAGCTGGTGCATCATTGGGGACTGGAATGACCTATCCAAACCAGAAGACAAGAGAGGTGGAAGGCTGAGATCTCAGAACAGTTGTTTGGGATTTAAAACATTTATTTCCAACATGGGCATAACTGAAATCTTCCGCAAAGGCCACCCCTTCACATGGGGATATAATAGATCTGAGGAGGGTTTTGTTAAGGAAAGCTTAGATAAGGGTTTGCTACTCTTGAATGGCTCAGAAGCTTCCCTCATTCTCAAACTACCTCTATTTTTAAAAGTTCATCAGATCACTACATGCTTTTCCTGGAGTCTGAACCTGAAAAGCCTCAATATCATAGAAGGTTTCTATTTGACAAAAGATGGCTCACTAGAGAGGGAATTGATGTTGTTCTTCAAAAAGCCTGGGGAGATAATCAGGGGGGAACCCCATTTTACAGTCTCAAAGAGAAGATTAAAAAGTCCAGAATTGCCCTACTCAAGTGGAGCAAACGTTTCAGATCCACTCAGAAGACTCATCTAGCCACTTTGTCTATGAAGCTGGAAACCATGAGGGAGGAAGGAGGTCACAGAAATTGGGAGGAATGGGATAAGTTGCAGAGAGAAATGGATGAAGCCAATCAATCTAAAGAACTTTTCTGGAAACAAAAGGCCAGAACCCAATGGCTGAAAGAAGGAGACCACAATACCCAGTTCTTCCATGCTTGGGTGATGCAGAGAAGAAAGCATAATACCATCAGCAGGCTAGTTACTGATCAACAGAGAATCTGTGCATCTAAAGAAGAAATTGAAAAGCATGTAGAAAACTTCTACAGTAATCTCTTTACATCAGAAGGATCTTATGGGGGGCACAACATTCTCCAACATATTCCCCAATCAATCTCCGAGGAGGACAACAATCATCTCTTAGCTCCAGTTGAGGAAGATGAGATCAAACAATCCTTATTCTCTATGAACCCTGGCAAATCTCCTGGCACTGATGGCATGCCAGCTCTCTTTTTCCAGCATTTCTGGCCTATGCTCAAAGATGATCTCTGTGATGCTGTAATTAGCTTTTTCCAATCAGGTAAACTACTCAGCTACTGGAACCACACCCTTATTGCCCTTGTTCCAAAATGTGCTGCTCCTGAAAATCTTGGTCAATTTAGACCCATTAGTCTTTGCGTAGTTGTTTACAAGATTATTTCAAAAATCCTGGCTAGTAGGATGTGAAACTGCATTCGCAGCTGCATAAATGAGGCACAATCTGCTTTCCTTCCAGGCAGGCTCATCAATGATAATGTCTTAATTGCTAATGAAGGCCTTCATTTTTTAAACAGACATAGAACTGGTAAGCATGCTTTCATGGCAATCAAATTAGATATGATGAAAGCCTTCGATAGGATTGAGTAGAAATGCATCAGACTTACCATGCTTAAAATGGGTTTTGCACCTCAGTTTGTCAAATGGATTATGGAGCGTGTGACCACTGTTTCCTATTCTTTTATTATTAATGGTTGAACAAGTGGATACATTTCAGCTGAAAGGGGAATAAGGCAGGGTGACCCTCTGTCCCCATACCTTTTCCTTATTGTTTCTGAGGTATTATCTGCTATGATCACTGCTGAGAAAGAGAGAGGCCTTTTCAGGGGTGTGTCTTTGGCTAGAGGTGGCCCTATTCTTACTCATCTTTTCTTTGCTGACGATTCTTTAATCTTATGTAAGGCCAACAGACACCAAGCCAGTGTTTTGCATTCAATTCTTCTCAAATATCAACAATTTTCAGGCCAGAAAGTTAATGTCAGCAAGTCCTCAGTGTTTTTCAGCAAGAACATTACCACAGCAGATCACTCTGAGGTATGCCAAGTCTTCACTGGCATTCAGGTGCAGAAATCATCAAAATATTTAGGTCTACCCCTGGGCATTGGGCAGGCCAAAAGACAAGTCTTTAGGTTTGTGACTGAAGCAGTTAAGAAGAGATTCAATAGCTGGAAGAACAAATATCTCTCTACAGCTGGTAGAGAAGTTCTCATTAATTCTTTCCTCACAGCTCTGCCTTTGTATGTTATGTCCTGCTTCAGATTACCTCTGAGTATTTTCAAAGATGTGGCCAATATCATTGCGTCTTTCTGGTGGAGCAAAGGTGCTGAGCATGTCAAAGGCCTTCACTGGAAAAGATGGGAACTTCTTACTCTTACAAAGAATCAGGGTGGCTTAGGCTTCAAAGATATCAAATTATTCAATGAGGCTATGCTTGTAAAGCAACTTTGGAGAACCATAACACACCCTCATCTCCTAATGAGCAAAATTCTCAAGCACAGGTACTTCCCTAACACATTCCAAACAGACCTGAAACAAAGTGCTTCTTGGATATGGAAATCCTTATGGAAGGTGAGGGGTCTTCTGAAAAATGGACTGCACATAGAAATAAAAAAATGGTGCTTCAGTTAGACTTCATGACATCAACTGGATCCATGGTATTCAAAATAGAAGTCCACTGCTCAAGGAGGATGCTCTTGCTGGGAATCTGTGGGTTAAAGATCTTATAGATGTCACCACTGGCCACTGGGATGAGCAGAAAATTAGAGATTTGTTTGTGGGAGAAGATGGTGATGAAATCCTCAAAATCCAGACCCTAGACCCTTACACTGATGATAAATGGAGCTGGAAGCTAGGCAATAATGGGAAGTTCTCAGTTGCCTCCTCTTACACCTATCTGCTTCAGAGGAAAATCTTCTCTTTAGACCTTCCTGAAGGCAGCAGCAACTCTAAGAGAAATCAAAAAATGAGGCAAAGAACTTGGATCTTGCACATCAAAGGTAAGTTAAAACACTTCCTTTGGAAGTGTCTCTCAGACACTCTGCCAGTTAATGCTAACTTGAAAAACAGAAGGGTTGATGTGGATATTATCTGTTGCTGCTGTGGTGAGGCAGTTGAGACAGTTGTTCATGTTTTGCTAGAATGTCCCAGAGCACAGAAGGTTTGGAAGCAAGTTCCATTATCTTGGGAGGGAGTTCAACTGTCTGGCTGTACTTTCAAAGATTGGTGGGGCTCTCTATGTTCCATTGGGTGCTCTGCAATTGATAATGCTAGGATAGAGCTCACCACATACATCTTGTGGTGGCTTTGGAAATCCCGCAATCTTTGGAGGTTTGAAAAAGTCTGGAGAACTGAAAGAAGCATTGCATCAGGTGCTTGGCAAGAGTGGCAAGAGGCTGCTGGCTTAATCACAAAGATCAGGAAGTCTAGCTAGGTCTGTGTAGGCAGTTCAGTGGCTAGTCTCTCTTTTCTTTTCCTTTATTCCATGATATTTAGTTTGTATCCTCACTGGAGGGCTCAGTTTATGTTACTGCCTTTGGTGTTTGATAGTTTGTGGTATTTAGCCTACTATGTTTAGTAGTGCTCCCTGGCTTAGCCCTCGGCTTGTTTCCCTTGTACTTGAACATCTTTTTCGATTTATGAGTATTCTATCGTTTTTGAAAAAAAAAAAAAATACAATACAACAAAATTGTTATTTACTTTTTTATTTTTTCGTAAATCGGTTAGAAGGAATAAATTATGTAGCAATATAGGATTAACTCTATGAAATAAAATTATTAGGCTTATAGCAACAATTTCAACTCTATATGAAAATAATAATAATAATAATAATAATAATAATAATAATAATAATAATAATAGTAAGAAGTGTAATAATAATAATAATAATAATAATAATAATAATAATAATAATAATAATAATAATAATAATAATAATAATAATAATAATAATAATAATAGTTTTTTTGACTTTGCCGTTAACAGACAATTAACTCAATTTAGGATCAATAAAGTAAATTTTACTAAAGCTGAGACTAGGTTAATAAGGTTATCAACCTTAATAATGCAAAATAAATTAAATGGAATCTTATCATTATGCGCTAAGACTCGTTGTGCCCTAAATAACATTATTTTTATTGACTTTTGTGATTATCATACGCAACTTAACTGATTAAGAACCAATAAATTTGTTAAAGTTGATACTAGGCTAATAAGGCTATGGATAATGCAAAACAAATTAACTTGAACCTATATTTAAAATTAGAAATACTAATACTAATAATGAAGTGTTTTAATTTTCAAATACTTTATTGAATAACTATATTACTATTTATATGTAAAATAACACTCATCACTTATAAGGAAGGGTTGTACGCTAGCCTGGTCAGAGGACTTTTCAAACTTAATTTCAACCTCTATATGTGACACCACACTTATACAATCAGAGTAAACTTTTTTGCTTTATAAAAATACTTATAAATTTTTCGAAATCATTATACTTAATGTCGGGATGTTACCATTTCTTTTTTGAAAATTGTTTTCTTTTGAAATAGGTCTAAGATGCTGGGAATGTACGAAAACTTTATTGTCGAATAGTCATGCTATTACGCAACTGTTAGTGTTATATACTGAAAGCTTGGCTTTTGATGATATTACACTTTTACCCTTTATGAATGAGAATCATGTTAGATTAAACAAGTTCTACGTTCTGTTGTTTTGCATTAGATAGTGTGGGTCGTCATCGGACGAACCAAAGATCATACTATCAGTTACTCGCGAAACAAAAATAATGGTTCATAACCCAGATGGACATGAACACCCCATCTTGAACGGTTGTAGTGTCAATGGTACAGTTTGTCTTGACTGATTAGTTGCACTAGTACATTTATGTATTGAACATGATCCTAGAGAGGAGCAGTTCATTTTATACTGATCGTCGTAAAAGAACTAGGTCTCGGTTATCTACTTCATACTTTTAACCAGTAAGATATTAAATAGGCATATACATGCAGTATTTATTGCTTTGATTCACACGGGTGAGGTTTAGTGAACTGGACCAATAGACCCACTGTCTTGAGTAATATTGTTGTATGTATGATGTTCTATTAGGATATTTACTGTCACCATGCGCGTTAGTTTGATGATGTTCCCGTAGTGAGTTCATGAAGGATTATTATGCTAAACCCTATAGGTGGATTAAATTTCGGCATAATTTGAATGTGATGAACGAGCGCTAGCTTCAGTGAAATAATAATACATTAATTAATTCATAATTGTCAGTGATCGAATTAATTAATGGACAATATATCTTAAACATGAAGAGATAAATTGAGTAATTATTATTGAAGTCACAATTGTAAATTGGGCTAGGAAAAGGGAGTACAATAATATTATGTTGGTGACCTATTTAATATTATTTAATTAATTAAGATAAGTTGGCTGACCCACAAGTACTTTAGTTAATTAAGGAGCCCTTCTCCTAATCTCCTAAGGGTCCCTATTGTAGTTCTATATATACATCATTAAGCTCATGGGAAGAGAACACAAGATTCATTATTCTTGAAACACACGCCCCACGTCTCTCTCTCTCTCTCTCTCTCTCTCTCTCTCTCTCTCTCTCAGTTCCCATTCGAGCCTTATCTTCTTCTTGTTGTTTCACCGGTACAAGGAGAAGAGGGTGTTTGAGTAATACATTAGAAGATCTTTAGGTAAATCGAGACGGAATATATTTTTGCGTACAGATCTAACCGGAGGTCCGATCAAGGTGTGCAGCATACCCAGGCGACCATCTCAACGTCAGCTTTCCATTGATTCCGAGATCGCCACCGTCCGCCGCCGCACGCGCCTGCACGCGCCGCCAGAAGCTCCCAGACTTCAAGTTTTGTCTTCATCTGTTTGCACCCGTTTGATCCGTTTTTCAATCCGATCTTGTTTGTGCAACCCTAAGACATGATTTGCAGTTAACCGTTCATGTGATCTGATTCATTGGTGTGTTGTGTACGGCCATCCAGAAGATCAACCAGATCGCCATAAATTTTAAGTCGAAAGTTCTCTACGTCAAACCTTTAGATCCACTGTGCATAGGTTTACGTTTGCTATTGAATTCATGATTTGTACATAATGAGATCCTTGTAGATCCCAACAACAACCACTATCACACTCGGGTTAGGTTGTAATATTACATTACTCGAATTTAGCATGCATTATTAAACAACATTGAATTTAAGTAGCAAAACTTAAAACATAGTTTAACAAGTTTCATTATTCAATATAAACATAAAATATCCTTTATAAGCCACCTTAGGGCTAACCACATTCACCATTGCTCAGTCGGCACGCTCGACTCCATTACCTAAAAAATGATAAATAGTGGAGCATGAATACAATAACCATGGTACTCCGTAAAAACCCATATTAATGTAAACAACAATAATAATCATCATATCATCAAATTGGCATATGTGCTTATAACTTGAAAACTTACTAACTTCCGGACACTTGGCCGTAGATCTTGTGCACACTCAGATGGGAAAATAATATACTGATATCCCATCAAAACCTGATTTAAGGACACTATGGCTTTGCATAGGCAATTATAATTCAGACCTAACTAGTAGGCCGCATTCCGCACTCAGAGGAAAAATACATACGTACATTCCTCATACATGGTACATGTGATTATAACCAATATAATACCGGCGGCTCGTCTTGAACCGGTTGCTCGCCGCTTACTCAGTTGTCTTGAACCCGTCGGGAGAAAGGAGAGGATCCACGAGGGCGGACAGGGAGGGGCGATCTAGGGGATAGAGGCCGACTAAATAAACCCTTTTGTCGGCCCCTCAAGCGCGAATTTTGGAGGTCATAGAAAAGGAGATCCATGACAATGTCGTCAGATGGCCCAAGATGAGGAAAAATGGACCAACGAAACCCAAGAGTAATCTATACTATCGATTTCACAAAGATTATGGGCACAATACTGACGACTGCAGACATCTTAAAGACGAGATCGAGAGGCTGATCAAAGCAGGACACTTGAAGGAATTCATATACAAAGATTGGGAGAAGTCGAGCAGGAGAAGAGAAAAGAGCAGGAGCCCTCGCAAGAGGGCGAGGACACCTGAGAAGGAGGAGCTTCCCAAGAAGAGGGGAGTCATACACATGATATTTGGTGGATCAACTGATGGAGATTCGAATCGGGCAAGGAAGGCGTATGCTCGAGGGCAACAGGAAAAGTCGAGGTGCAGCAAGTCGACGAAAATGGTCCATTGATGAATTTTGGGCCAGCAGATGTGGGAGAAGTCAAGAGAACTCACAATTATGCATTAATGGTAACTGCCCAAGTACAGGATATGAAGTGAAGAGAGTATTTGTCGACACTGGGAGCTCAGTGAATGTGATCTTTTATGATTATCTCAAGAGGATGGAGCTCGACATACAACTCACACACCTCTATACTTTGCTATTTGTGTTCAATGGTTCGGAGGTTGCGCCCCTAGGAGAAACTATGCTCACTGTCGTCCTAAGAGAAGGCGACTTGCGGAAGGTGAAAATGGTGAGATTCATAGTAGTCGATGTCGAGTCGGCCTACAACGTGATCCTGGGGAGACCAGCACTCAATGAATTTGAGGCTGTGGTTTCGACCTACCACATTAAGCTGAAATTCCCAGTCAGATATCGAGTTAGAGAAGCTCGAGGCAATCAAAAGCTGTCGAGGACTTATTATCAAATTGACGTGAAAAACAACCAGCGAGCCAAAATCAAAGAAGGGAGGAAACCGATATCGAATGAGAAAAGGCCGAGGAGTAGCGATCTAGAGACACACGGGGAGTTAATGGAGATACAGATTGGAGAAACGAAGAAACAGACCACTAAGGTCGGGAAGGATCTAGAGGACAAGTTGCGAGATCAACATATCGCATTACTAAAGGAATTCAGGGACATATTCGCCTTTACCCCTGAGGAGTTCACGGGGATCGACCCCAGCGTTATGGAACACAAACTCAATGTCGACCCCTCAAAAAACCGGTCAAGCAGCGACTTAGCCACCATGGAGCAGAAATCGACAAAGCCATTGACGTCGAGGTAGATAAGTTGCTGCGAGCAGGACATATCAAAGAAAATCCAATTCCCCGAATGGATATCGAACATTGTGATGGTGAGGAAGCCACTAAACAAATGGCGCATGTGCATCGAATTTCGTGATTTAAACTTAACATGCCCCAAAGATCATTATCCTTTGCCAAGAATCGATCAGCTGGTTGACTCCACAGCTGGCTGCGAGCTATTAAGTATGATGGATGCATCTCAAGGATATCACCAAATTCCCCTGGACCCCGAGGATCAGAGCAAATTAAGCTTCGTAACGAGTAAAGGGACATATTGTTATGTCATCATGCCCTTTGGACTCAAAAATGCGGGAGCGACTTACAAAAGGTTAATGGACCGAATGTTCAAAGCCCAGATCGGGCAAAATATAGAAGTATACGTTGACGACATCTTGGTAAAAAGAAAATCTTCTACTTCACACCTAGGCGACTTAAAGGACACATTTTAAACCCTTAGAGCATTTGGGATGAAACTGAATCCAAGCAAGTGGGCCTTTGGAGTAAAGGCGGGACGATTTTTCGGCTATGTCATCACACAGAGAGGAATCGAAGTAAACAAGGAGAAAGTAAGGGCTATACTCGACATGGCCCCACCAAGGAACATCAAGGAGGTGCAAGTCCTTACTGGTCGAATCGTTGGCATGAGTAAGGTTCATTGCTCGGTCTGCAGAGAAAAGCTTTCCATTCTACAAATTGTTTAAAAAGAAGTCGACTTTCTAGTGGAGTGACGAGGCACAAATATCATTCGAAAATTAAAAGAGTTTTTGGGCGAGCTGCCCTTATTGACAAAACCTGAGCCCGGTGACGATTTGGTGCTATACATATCTGTGGGTTCAATATCATTAAGCTCAGTGTTACTGCGAGAAGAATGAGGTGTCCAACAGCCAATTTACTACACCAGTCGAGTACTCCAAGGTGCAGAGAGAAGATATTCTGTAGTCAAGAAAGCTGCCTTAACACTGGTGATAACGGCTAGAAAATTAAGGCCATATTTTCTGAATCATGTGGTAGTGGTGAGGACGAATTTCCAGCTGGGAGAAACATTGGGTCGACCTATGGTCTTGGGTCAGCCCATAAAATGGGCAGTTGAGCTAAGTGAATACTCCATCAAATATGAGCCCAGACGAGCCATAAAGGCTCAAGCCTTGGCAGATTTTTTTCAAGAAGGTACCAAGGGAGAAGAGAAGAAATGGATCATACACGTCGACGGATCCTCAACGGCCAAAGGATCTGGATTGGGAGTCGTCCTCGTGTCCCCCAAGGGCGAACAACTTAACTTCGCCATCAGGATAGGGTTTAAAGCCTCGAATAATGAAACGGATCAAGAGGCACTAATCAAAGGGATCCAACTCGCAAATGGTGAAGGAGCGAAAGAGATCGCGGCACATTCCGACTCGCAGCTTGTAGTGGGACAAGTGTTGGGAAATTGTGAAATCAAGGAGGATAGAATGCTGAAATATGTCGAAGACATTCAGAGCATAATACAGAGTTTGGAAAAATTTGAGTTAACGTAAGTCCCACGGGAGGAAAATTGGCTCGCGAGGATTGCAAGTTCCAATGAAGGGAAAGTAGGAGGCCACATTACCATGATGCATCTTGAAGGAAGTGTGTTGAGTGAAACAATGGAGGTCGACTAGAAGGATGATTGGAAGAAGTCGATCCACGAGCTCTTGCAGGGACGAGTACCCGCAGGAGACAAGCATGAGGTGTTGGTGTTATATACTGAAAGCTTAGCTTTGGATGATCTTACACTGTTACCCTTTATGAATGAGAAACATGTTAGATTAAACAAGTTCTACATTCTGTTGTTTTGCATTAGATAGTGTGGGTCGTCATCGGGCGAAACGAAGATCATGCTATCAGTTACTCATGAAACAAGAATAAGTGGTTCACAACCCAGATGGTCATGAACACCCCATCGTGGATGGTTGTAGTGTCAACTGTACAATTTGTCTTGAGTCTTGACTGATTAGTTACACTAGTACATCTACGTATTGAACATGATCCCGAAGAGGAGCAGTTCGTTTTATACTGATCATCGTAAACGAACTAGGCCTCGGTTAATTACTGCGTACTCTTAAGCCGTAAGATATTAAACCGACATATATGTGTAGTATTTATTACTTTGATTCACATAGGTGAGGCTTAGTGAACTGGGCCAATAGACCCGCTGTCTTGGGTAATATTGCTACATGTAGGATGTGTTGTTAGGATATTTACGGTCACCATGTGCGTTAGTTTGATGATGTCCCCAGAGTGAGTTCATGAAGGATTATTATGCTATCCCTGCAGGTGGATGAAATCCCGGCATAGTAATAATGTGATGAACGAGCGCTAACTTTGGTGAAATAATAATAAATTAATTAATTCTTGATTGTCAGTAATCGAATTAATTAATGGACATTATATCTTAAATATGGGGAGATAAATTGAGTAATTATTATTGGAGTCTCAATTGTAAATTGGGCTAGAAAAAGGGAGTTCAATAATATTATATTGCTGGCCCATTTAATATTATTTAATTAATTAAAATAAATGGTTTGGTCCACAAGTATTTTAATTAATTAAGGAGCACTAATCCTAATCTCCTAAGGATCCCTACTGTAGCTCTATATATACATCATTAAGCTCATGGGAAGAGAAGAGAATTCCACATCTTGTGAAACACGCCCCACGCCTCTCTTCTCTCGCTCAGTTCCCATTCGAGCTTTATCTTCTTTTTGTTGTTCTACTGGTACAAGATTAAGAGGTGCTTGAGATATACAGTAGAAGATCTTTGGGTAAAGTGAGACGAAATATATTTGGTCGTACAAAACTAACCGGAGGTCCGTTCAAGACGTGCAGCATACCCAGACGACACGTCTCGATGAGAGCTTTCCAACACCGCTGAGATTGTGGCCGTCCGACCACCCACGCGCCCGCACGCGCCGCCGCAAGGTCCCAAGACTGCAACTTGTCTTCATCCCTTTTGCACTCGTTTGATCTGGTTTTTGATCCGATCATGTTTGTGCAATCCTAGGACGCGATTTGCAGTCAATAATTCATTGGTGTGCTATGTACGACCATCCAGAAGATCAGCCAGATCGCCATAAATTTTAAGCTGTAAGTTCTCTATGTAAACCTTTAGATCCGCTGCGCATAGGTTTACGTTTTGCTATTGAATTCGTGATTTGTACATAACGAGATCTTCATTGATACCAACAAGTTGTATCAGAGTTTGGTTTAATTCGTTGTGTACAAGTTCGAATTTTTACGGCTTTATTTGTCAAGATGTGTTTAAACTCAGCCATATATTGGATTATATTCGCATAACTCGGTTTTGCAGGCATTAGTTTAATCCTTTATTATGGTCGATTATGTGTTTGATGAATGTTGATGAATGTGATGTATGGTTGTAATTTTTTTTTAAAGCCTCGGACATGTCGAGGAATTTGATGGATGAATGTTTGTAATAATTATTCGCCCGGGGGTTGACCGGATAGATTTAATTATTTGTTTAGAAATCATGTACATCCATTTGTTGGATCTAGGATCGGATTATGTAATTTTGTAAATTATATTTTTCATGTTGTAATCGTGGATTGATTTCCGGGAGACCGCATGAGATCAACGAGCCTCGAAAGACCAACCGGGACGAAGCCCGGAGGCGCGCACGGACACGCGCGGGAAAAAAAATTATTATTTTTTCCGACCGCCGGCGGCGACGGCCGGCGGCGATGGCGGGCTGTCGGCGGTGGAGAGGTTTATTTGGTGTCCAAGTAGTACAAGATCTACAAGGATTCTACTGTAGTGGGATTTCCAATTGAACAGGGAAAGAATATACAAGGTTTCTTTGTTTATGGGAACTCAATATTTAATGGCCATAATAGTGGATTTATTTATTTATTTATTTAAATTCATTATGCCATTAATTATTTATATATTTATGCATGTTAATTAATTATTGTACTTGCATGGGATAAATTTAGAATTGCATATTTAATTATGCATTTACATAGGATTAATTTATAATTGCATAAATATTTAAATAAGTAAAAATCCTCATTTAAATTATACTAAGTTTGAGAAAGAATTTTAAATTAAAGTTAATTGTAATATTCCTAAGGCCTCCATTACTAATTTGTCGGTAAATCAATTAATTGCGTTTATGGGCTCCCCCTCGGGTAACATCGCTAAAATTAATTGTAGGAAATTACCAGGACAAATTTCTAATTAGACAATTAGAGGGAGTCTTATGAGAGAGTACGGGCTTCCCCTCGGATGACGTATAATCGAATTCGTATGAACTCGGGATCGAGAAATGGGATTCACTTAGAATGCGATTTATTTATAACTCCCCTCGGGGTCCGTGAATTTATTGTGAGGCCAAATGGAGACCGACTATTAAATTCGTTCATCATGAATTTGGCTTTGACTTATGGAAATTAATGGGCCATTGAAAGCCCTACTCTTGAGAATATTGAGTTGTGTAGAGTTTCCATCGCATCATGCATTAACTCTCAGTGTTTTGAGATGTCGGTGAATTTAAGTTAATATTGTTTTGAGGATATCAATATTAGCAGTTAAATTCAAATGTGTTTAATCTGTAAAATTATTTTCGTGTTTCTCAGATATTCATCATTTCGTTCAATCTGCTATCTGTCATTCTAAAAGAAAATCAACTTATTGGTCCTAATTACATTGATTGGAAGAGGAACTTAGACATTGTGTTGACTGCTGAGGGTTATAAGTTTGCGATTACTGAGGCTTGCCCGGCAGAGCCCGCGGCTGATGCTCATGAGGAGTACAAAGTGGTGTATGCCTGGTGGAAAAAGGCTGATGAGATGGCGAAGTGTTACATTTTGGCATCTATGTCAAATGTTCTTCAACATCAGCATCAGTCTATGAACACTACGGCAGATATACTTCTCAATCTCAGGAATCTGTTCAGACACCTGTCTAGGGCTGCTAAGCAAGAGGCCATGAGTGCTCTAATGACTACGCGCATGGCAGAGGGCACACCCGTAAGGGAGCATGCTCTCAAGGTTATGGTGCTACTCAATGAGCTTGAGGTTATGGGAGGTTTTATTGACGGGGAAACATAGGTTGATATCATGCTCCAATATCTGCCGAAGAGTTTTGATCAGTTCCAGTTGAACTACAACGTGCACAAGATGCATATGGCTCATCCAGAACTATTAGCAGAGCTTCAGTCGGCGGAGGCCTTATTCACTCAGGCGCCTCATGCACTGGTTGCCGAGCAGGCTGGACCTTCCAGGCCTCACAAGGGCAGGAAGAGAAAGAAGTCTGCAGGAAAGGCAAAGGCAGAATACCCCGGTGGTACAGCGACCGCCCCCTCAGTCTATGGAAAAGAAGCCGAAAGGTAGATGCCACAAGTGCAACAAGTCAGGACACTGGAAGTTCGACTGCCATCTCCTCAAGATAAGTAACTCTCTCATTAATGTCGTACAAACATGTTTAGCGGTTGTATCTACCAGAATATGGTGTGTAGATACTGGAGCCACTGATCATGTCTGCAATTCGTTGCAGGGGTTCCAGGAAACTGGGCAGCTTAGGGAGGGAGAGATCACCGTCTACAAGGGTGATGGTATAAAAGTGGTAGCTGTTGCAGTGGGAGACGTTACTTTATATTTTGATAGTGGTATTTTGGTTTTGAGGCATTGCCTTTATGTTCATATTTTTAAAAAGAATCTTGTTTCAGTTTCTAAACTTGTTTCAGATGGATTTTTGTTTATGTTTGATGACATGGTTGTTATTCGTTATGGAAAGCGTCTCATTTGTTCTGGTTCATTAGTTGGTAATATATATGTTCTCAAACCAAACTCTGCCACACTGCAACAAACTGAATTGAATAATTTCATGACTAAATCTAATAAGAAGAAGGAATCTTCGAGTATGAATCAAGAATATCTTTGGCACCTTAGACTTGGGCACATCAACCTAAGAAGGATTCAAAAGTTAGTTGCCAGTGGACTTTACGGTCCATTGGAAGAGCACTATCCAACTTGTGAATCATGCCTAGGAGGTAAGATGGCCAAGGGGATTGGGAGCCAAGAAGTGCTAGGATTGATTCATTTTGATTTATGTGGTCCTATGTCGATCCAGGCTTGAGGAGGTTTCGAGTACTTTGTCTCTTTTATAGATTATTACTCGATATTTGGGTACATTTATCTATTACACCACAAGTTTGAATGATTTAAAAAATTCAAGGAGTATCGGGCAGTTGTGGAGAAGCTACATGGTAAAAGTATCTAGTCGCTTCGATCTGATCGAGGTGGCGAATACCTCTTTGGAGAGTTCAAGACATATTTACCAGAAGCTGGGATTGAATCCCAATTGACTGCACCCGGCACGCCTCAGCAGAACGGGGTTGCAGAACGAAGAAATAGGACTCTTATGGAAATGGTTAGGTCGATGATGAGTTATTCAAAGTTACCAGATTCGTTCTGGGGATTGGCTTTAGAAACAGCTATGTATATTCTGAACATGGTTCCTTCAAAGTCGGTAGAAACTACTCCTTATGAGATGTGGAAAGGGCGCAAGCCCAGTTTCTCACAGTTTCGAGTATGGGGTAGTCCTGCACACGTGTTAGTGCAGAAAGCTGGCAAGTTGGAGAAACGTTGGAAACACGAGTGTCTATAGGCTATCCCAAGGGAACGAAAGGTGGATAATTTTATAGTCCTGAGGATCAGAAGGTGATTGTTAGCACGAACGCTAGATTCTTGGGAGAAGACTATATTATGAATCACAAGCCCGCGCGTAGACTAGTCTTAGAGAAGTTGATGTTGGGTTCTTTTAGGAACGTCAAACTACATGCACAGTATTGAACTTTATCGAAATAAATCCTAACGCAGCGGAATCTATAGTTAGGATATGGACGTTTACCTTTTAAAATTTTTTTGCCGACTCTGAGACGATGTAGAGTACTGTTGGTGAAGTTCGTCTGAACACCACAACCTAATGGGCAGATAGGTTTGGCCTTTAGTTGATTCTAATCAACTCGTCAAACTGTAACATTCCACTTTGATTTTAAAGAAATTCTGGACTTTCCAAAAATCAGTACATAATTTTTTGAACTCATTTTCGAAAACATGGGCGTTATCCAAACATTTAACATAAACCAAGTCATATCTGGTTGTTCACATGGTTTTCATTAACCTTTAAAACTTCAATTCTACATGATTATTAGCTAAACAATATAGCATGCATAATCGAAAACACATGATATTTAATAATAAATTCCAATACGAATATCTAAACAAAGGGTCTGATAATCCCAAAAAGGACAAGTTTTGAAAATAGTTCAACACGTCTCAAGAACAACACTTTATTCATAATGGAAGCGAAATCATAAAAACATAAATCATGACCGACCCACTCGTCTTTCCCCCGTCATCCGGCACCTGCTTAACCTGCATCCGTGAAGAGCAGGTGGGAGTGAGCACAAAATGAACGTAGTGCTCACTACTATGCACATAAATAACATGTCAAGATGGTACGGTCGCAGCATGAATATAAGATAATCACATCATGTCTCATATCCTATCAAAATCACAACAAACCACATTACTCCTGTGCACATATATTGCTAGCCGCAGAACGGGGATTCATTACCCAAAGGCGGGAGTACATGCCACGCTACGGACACGGCCTTCCATATGGGCTTACGTACCTCGCAAGGGCACGACCATATCAGGACTGAAGGAGACTTGCCTCACAAGGGCAACCGTATTACATCGACGGGGACAACCGTACCGACGGCCGTAACAACTCGTATCGATAGGCTACATATTTCATGTTCATGCATAGATCATACTCACAAGAATAAACACTTATTATTCATGGCATAGACGATTTAAATAAGACCCACCTGGAAATTCCGGTAAAAAATGGCACACAAAAGCTAGTACGTAGGATGAGGCTCGACTCCTCAAATACCTACATTTAAGCGAGATAATTTATCAATAATTTATCTCACTACTCAAATTTAACATAAAACCCATACTTAATAAAAAATTATGTCTTAAGGGTTTTAATCGGATTTTTCGTGGACTTGGAACTCTCTCATTTTAAAAAATTATGACTCGGAGAACTAAAATTGGAGTCTCGGGACTTAAAATATATTTTTTTTTAAATTTTTCTCACTTTGAAAATATTTTTAAAATTGAGACTGGTATTAAAAACGGGCATTCGGAACACAAAACAGGTCAAAAAATCGAACTGGGCCGCACTGGCCACTAGAAAACAAACCAAGAGCACAATTGGGCCTAGCACCAAAATTGGGCCGTAGGAGGGCCTGGACTAGGCAGATGGCACGCGGGCTGGGGGTGCGGCTTCGCGGGTCGTGCGGGCTGGAATCGGGCCCTATGGCCCGCGCTGAAACTGGCCCTCAATAAAAAAAAGAGGCCTATCACAAAGGCATGGGACCTAACCCCCGACCACACACAAGGAATAGCGGACAGATGATCACTGTGCTACAAGCTTAGTTCGCGATTTTAATTGAACTCATAAATTACTAATATTACAATGAAAGGCCCGCAACTTGAAAAGAAAGTACAGAGCTGGGGAAAAATTACATAACTTGTGAAATCACAAGCAGACTTAACCGAACTCGACGACGACATCACCAATGGCAACCGGGTCAAAAATATAAAACGTTTACTGAAAATTACACATTTACAAGGTTTCGAAAAACATAAAGGCCGGTTTAAAAAGATTCAAAATTCAGAACGACAATACATAGTTCGAAAACAACCGAATGACACAACGATAACGATAAGGCTCGAAACAATAAAACGAGACTCCGAAACACAACAAATTTAACACAACAACATAATGGACCAATTTCTCACAAAACGAGAGTTCCAAAAGTCTAAGAAAATTCACGAATAGCGACATATGAACCGATTAAAGAATATAACTCAACCGACAAATAATCGAATTTCGATTAAATGAGCACGACAATAATCGAGTGATACACGAGCACGAATAAAATAACGAGAAGGTTCGAAATTATTTACCCATCTTCGGAAATTTACGAGAAATCAGAAAAATGGGTTGGACAACGGGGCGAACAGAGTCTCGACGGGACTCGAAACTCTAAACTTTCGAAAGCGGGGACGGAGAGCTGCTGGTCGCTGGGAGGGGATGCTGCTCGGAGTATGCCAGCGAGGATCGCTGCGTCGCCGGAGGTGCAGGAACGAATAATCTCTCTTTTTTTTTTTGAAAGCAGGTCTCGGTTTTAGAAAGAGAGAAGATGGATAAATGTGATGAAAGTTGCTTATCGGTTCAGTTTATACGGGCCATCTGAGTGAACATGCGAGTTAATCTCGCGATCAAATCGGAAAAAAATTTTGAACTAGTTGAGGTTAAAGAAGACCCTGTCGCAAGGGGAAAATAGAAGAATTATCTGCTTTGCTTCCCAACATGATGCAATTTGGTCTCCAAATTGGGTCAATTTTATCTCAAATTGGGCTAGAGAAATAAACTAATTTGGGCTGGAAATAAATCTTATGATTCGCCCGGAAAAACAACTCGAATACGATAGCGGCGATAAACAAATACACGACTTATAATATATATATATATATAAACACATTACACATAATATTTATTTATATATATATATAAGCAATTAGCAATTTGACAAAAAATAATAATAACAATAATAATAATGATAATAATAATAATAATAATAATAATAATAATAATAATAATAATAATAATAATAATAATAATAATATAAATAAGCAATAATAATGGCAATAATAAACCAATAAATAATCTCGAATAATTCAAATTCAAACGGGGCGTTACAGTCTACCCACCTTACAAAGAATTCCGTCCTCGGAATTCGAAAATAAAAACTAGAAAGCGATAAAATACAAAGGAGAACTCAGAACTCAAAGTTCGGATAACGCCTCTTAATATCGTTCTCCCTCTCCCAAGTCGACTCAGTCTCATCCTGTCGGCTCCACTGCACTTTCACTAAGCTCACTGCCCAGTTCCTCAGCTGGTGGACCTTCCGGTCCAAGATGGCTGCCGGTACCTCCTCGTAGGTAAGGTCTCGCTCGACCTGCAGCTCGCCGAAGTCCACCACATGATCAGGATTATGCACATACCTTCGAAGCATCGAGACATAGAACACATCGTGCACACCTGACAAGTCTGGTGGTAAAGCCAGCCAATACGCTAAGTTCCCAACTCGGTCGAGGATCTCAAACAGCCCGATATAGCGAGGTCTAAGTTTCCCCTTCTTCCCAAAGCGAATCACGCCTCTCATGGGTGAAACCTTCAAGAAGACATGATCTCCCACTGCATAAACATGCTCTTGCCTCTTCCGGTCGGCATAGACCTTCTTCCTCTCTTGGGCCGACCTGATAGTCCTCCGAATCTCCTCAACTGTCGCAGCAGTACTTTGGACAAAATTCGGGCCCGTAATCCTCCTCTCTCCAACCTCATCCCAATACAAAGGAGTCCGGACCTTACGTCCGTACAAAGCCTCGTACGGGGCCATCTTGATCGAAGAGTGGTAGCTGTTGTTGTAGGTAAGCTCGACTAGCAGAAGGGCATACTCCCAAGTCAGGCTCCGGTCCAAGACCACAACCCTCAAGATATCCTCCAACTACTGGATCGTACGCTCCGACTGACCATCTGTCTCGGGGTGAAAGGCTGTACTGAACTCCAACCTCGTCCCCATGGCTCGGTGCAACATCCTCCAAAACTGACATGTGAACTTGGGATCTCGATCAGAAACAATCTCCAAGGGCACTCCATGAAGCTTAACAATGTCCTTGACGAACAATTCGGCGTAATCACTCGCCTTCATGGTCGTTCGGACTGGCAGAAAAATGGGCAGACTTCGTAAGACGATCCACTATCACCCAAATCGAATCATGCCCGGCCCTCGACCTCGGCAGTCCAACTAAGAAATCCATCGTGATGCACTCCCACTTCCACAAGGGAACCTCAAGGGGCTGCAACAACCCTCTCGGTTTCTGGTGCTCAGCCTTCACTTGCTGACACACCAGGCACCCATCCACGAACTTCGCTATCTGCCACTTCATGCCACGCCACCAGAAAGACTTCCTCAAGTCCTGATACATCTTCGTGCTACCAGGATGGATGGTGTACGGAGCACTATGGGCCTCTCTCAGAATCTCCCTTCGCAGTTCCCACACCTTCGGAACACAAAGTCTACCCTCGAAGACCAAGGCCCCATCAGATGCGACTGCGAATCCTCCAACTTTACCAGCTTCCGACAGCTCCCTCATCCGGCATAGAAAACGGTCATTCGGTTGCTCGGCGACTATCCTCTCTTGAAGAGTTGGTCCCACAACCAAAGAGGCCAACACGCCCTCGGCTGTCGAAGTCGACTCCACTGCCTCCAGCTGTAATCGCTCGAATAACCGAAGAAGAACATCTTGCCTGGAAAACAAGCAAGATAGTTGGCCATAACTCCTCCGACTAAGGGCATCGGCTACCACATTAGCTTTCCTAGGGTGATAGCTAATGGTGCAGTCGTAGTCCTTTACCAGCTCCAACCATCTACGCGGCCTCATGTTCAGCTCCTTCTGAGTGAATATGTACTTCAGGCTCTTGTGGTCGGTAAAGATCTCACACTTGCCTCCATAGAGGTAGTGACGCCAAATCTTCAAGGCGTGGACAACAGCAGCTAACTAGAGATCATGAGTGGGGTAGTTCTGCTAGTGAGGCTTCAGCTGCCTCGAAGCATAAGCTACAACTTTCCCTTGCTGCGTGAGAACACAACCCAAACCCATCTTCGAAGCATCACTATAGATGGTGAACTCCGGAGTAGGGTCGGGTATAGATAGGACAGGCGCGGTAGTGAGTCTTCTCTTCAACTCCTGGAAACTCTCTTTGCACTGAGGACTCCAATCAAACCTCACGGCTTTCTTTGTAAGGTTGGACAGCGGCTGGGCTATCTTCGAGAAGCCCTCGATAAACCTCCTGTAGTATCCTTCTAACCCCATGAAACTACGAACATCAGCGGCACTTCTCGGCGTATCCCACTTGCTCACTGCCTCAATCTTGCTGGGATCCACCTCAATGCCTCGAGCTGTCACAATGTGGCCAAGGAATGCCACGCGGTTCAGCCAGAATTCGCACTTCGAGAACTTAGCATACAACTTCTCGCGGCGAAGAGTCTCCAGCACGATCCTCAGATGCTCCTTGTGCTGATCGATATCTCGGGAATAGACCAGAATGTCGTCGATGAACACAATGACGAACTGGTCCAGGAAAGGATGAAAGACCCTATTCATAAAGTCCATGAAAATGGCCGGGGCATTGCTGAGTCCGAACGGCATGACTACGAACTCATAGTGGCCATAGCGGGTACGGAAAGCAGTCTTGAAAATATCCGACTCCTTGATCTTCAGCTGATGATAGCCAGAACGCAAATCAATCTTTGAGAAGACGCTAGCTCCTCTCAGCTGGTCGAAAAGGTCCTCAATACGGGAAAGGGGGTACTTGTTCTTGACTGTAAGGGTATTCAACTCCCGATAGTCAATGCACATGCGCATAGATCCGTCTTTCTTCTTCACGAATAGGATGGGCGCACCCCATGGCGAGACACTCGGACGAATAAAACCAATCTTGAGCAACTCCTGGATCTGGGCCTTGAGCTCTTGAAGCTCCTTCGGCGCCATACGATAAGGGGCCTTAGAAACGGGACCGACTCTGGGAATTAGGTCGATGGTGAACTCCACCTGGCAATCGGGAGATCCTCCAGGCAAATCATCAGGAAAGACGTCGAGGTACTCGCAAACAATAGATACTCTCTCGGGCACCCGCTCATCAACATCGTCGGATACCAAAGAAACCAGATAGCCTTGACAGCTACCTTTGGAAAGGCTCTTTCTAGCTTGCATAGAAGAGATGACTCGAGGCACAGTCCTCGACTTCACCCCATAGAACACAACAGGCTGATCAGAGACGGGAAAGAGGGTGACTTCGCGCTCTTGGCACCGGATATCGGCTCGGTAACGGGTGAGCTAGTCCACGCCCAAGATCACGTCAAAGTCTCGCATATCAATTACATATACGTCGGCCTCCAGAACTCGACCACCAATGCAAATAGGAAGGTTGCGAACCACTGAATTAGAGATAATAATTTTTCTCGAGGCTAAACTAACCTCGAGAGCATCACAAGCATGCACAGTGCCAATAGATAAAGCCTCCAAGAAACGAGAAGAAATAAAATGGGTAGCACCGGTATCACATAAGGCAAAGATAGGCACATGGGATATCGAAAGCATTCCGGACATGGTACCTGCATTGCGGGCGGCCTCATCGTGGGTAATGGTATAGACTTGGGCCTGACCCCCAGCCCTCTGCTGGAACGGTGGGGGCTGCTGTTGCTGATGAGGTGGCGATGGGGGAAGCTACTGCTGCTGAGGGAAGTGCTGCTGTTGCTGCTGTTGCTGAGGGAACTGCTGCTGCCTCTTGGGCTCCGGACAGACACTGGCATAATGGCCCAGACGGTTGCAGTTGAAACAGGTTCGCTGGTCGGCTAAGCACTCGCCACTATGGTACTTGCCACATTTCTTGCAGGTTTGGTTGCCAGAAGAGGGATGATTGCACCGGTCGGGACCTCCTCACTTTCCCTTCCGGTTATCCCGGTGGGAATTTGCCTTCCTCTTGCCCGAACTAGAGCCGAGCGGCACGGATGAGATGGGTTAGGCATGCTGAACAACTGTCTGAGAAGGCTGGGAGACATGATAATATGAAGGGACTGACTATCAGAATGAGACAGCTCTCTACCTCCTGAGCCCGACTAATAGTATCTGCGAAAGACATCAGTCCGCGACTCCCCACCAGTTCACGGATCCTCTGATTGAGCGCCTTGAGAAACTTGCGGGCTTTCTTAGCATCGGTATTCACTGAGTCGCCCGCAAAAAGGCACATTCAGGTGAAGGTACGAATATACTCATCCACTGTGGAGCTGCCCTGCTGCAAGTGGTAGAACTCATGCTTCATCCTATCCCAAATAGGGAAAGAACTTGCCACGCACCATCGTCTTCATCTGCTCCCTAGTGAGAGCATGAAGCTCCGCCTCTGGCCTCTGGGCCCAGTGGTCAATCCACCAGTCAGAGGCGTCCTCCTTCATCTGATAAGCTGCTAGGGACACTCGCTGACGGTCAGGGAGGGGAAGTACAGCGAATATCTTATCCAGTTCTTTCATCCACTCCAGCACCGCTGTGGGGTTCTCAGTCCCCGCGAAAGTCGGTGCATTCATCCTCTGAAACTGGACTATAAGCTGAGTGAGGTCCATGGCCAGAGGGGCCTGGTGCTGATGGGGCAGATAAGGAGTCGGGGATGGCTGACGGTTATGGTTGTAGCGAGTATTCATTATTCTACATTGAATAAGCCGAACAAGGTTAGCACAAAACAAACAAGATAATCATAATTACAAAGGTCTAGAGTTCTCCAACAAACACTAGAGTTCGATTAAATCAAGGTGGATAGATCCTAAGCCCCAAAAATTAACAATTATACCACAAGTAGTCTCATTACCACATGTGTACCATTTACATATCATGTATTTTCATTAATACTTAAACAAAACATACCTTAAGCAGCGCGGAGTGACGGAGACGAGTGGTCATATTACAAGGTCTAAACACATAATCACATATAAACTAGTCTACATAACCGCAGACTAGCTCTGATACCAAACTGTAACACCCCACTTTGATTTTAAAGAAATTCCGGACTTTTCAAAAATCAGTACATAATTTTTCGAACTCATTTTCAAGAACATGGGCGTTATCCAAACATTTAACATCAACCAAGTCATATTTGGTTGTTCACATGGTTTTCATTAACCTTTAAAACTTCAATTCCACATGATTATTAGCTAAACAATATAGCATGCATAATCGAAAACACATGATATTCAATAAATAATTCCAATATGAATATCTAAACAAAGGGTCAGATAATCCCAAAAAGGACAAGTTTTGAAAATAGTTCAACACGTCTCAAGAACCACACTTTATTCATAATGGAAGCGAAATCATAAAAACATAAATCATGACCGACCCACTCGTCTTTCCCCCGTCATCCGACACCTGCTTAACCTGCATCCGTGAAGAGCAGGTGGGAGTGAGCACAAAATGAACATAGTGCTCACTACTATGCACATAATAACAACATGTCAAGATGGTATGGTCGCAGCATGAATATAAGATAATCACATCATGTCTCATCTCCTATCAAAATCACAACAAACCACATTACTCCTGTGCACATCTATCTCTAGCCGCAAAATGGGAATTCATTACCCGAAGGCGGGAGTACATGCCACGCTACAGACACGGCCTCCCATATGGGCTTACGTACCTCACAAGGGCACGGCCATATCAGGACTTAAGGAGACTTGCCTCACAAGGGCAACCGTATTACATCGACGGGGACAACCGTACCGATGGCCGTAACAGCTCGCATCGATACGCTACATATTTCATGTTCATGCATAGATCATACTCACAAGAATAAACACTTATTATTCATGGCATAGATGATTTAAATAAGACCCACCTGGAAATTCCGGTAGAAAATGGCACACAAAAGCAAGTACGTAGGATGAGGCTCGACTCCTCCAATACCTACATTTAAGCGAGATAATTTATCAATAATTTATCAATAATTTATCTCACTACTCAAATTTAACATAAAACCCATACTTAATAAAAATTAAGTCTTAAGGGTTTTAATCGGATTTTTCGTGGACTTGGAACTCTCTCATTTTTAAAAATTATGACTCGGAGAACTAAAATTGGAGTCTCGGGACTTAAAATATATATTTTTTTTTAATTTTTATCACTTTGAAAATATTTTTAAAATTAAGACTGGTATTAAAAAGGGCATTCGGAACACAAAACAGGTCAAAAAGTCGAACTGGGCCGCACTGGCCACTAGAAAACAAACCAAGAGCACAATTGGGCCTGGCACCAAAATTGTGCCGTAGGAGGGCCTGGACTAGGCAGATGGCACGCGGGCTGGGGGTGAGGGTTCGCGGGCCGCGTGGGCTGGAATTGGGCCCTGTGGCCCGTGCTGAAACTGGCCCTCAATAAATAAAAAAAAGAGGCCTATTAATAAGGCATGGGACCGAACCCCCGACCACACACAAGGAATAGCGGACAGATGACCACTGTGCTACAAGCTTAGTTCGCGATTTTAATTGAACTCAAAAATTACTAAATTACAATGAAAGGCCTGCAACTTGAAAAGAAAGTACAAAGTTGGGAAAAAATTACAGAACTTGTGAAATCACAAGCAGACTTAACCGAACTCGACGACGACATCACCAACGGCAACTGGGTCAAAAATATAAAATGTTTACTGAAAATAACACATTTACAAGGTTTCGAAAAACATTAAAGGCCGGTTAAAAAAGAGTCAAAAGTCGGAACGACAATACGTAGTTCAAAAACAACCGAATGACACAACGATAACGATAAGGCTCGAAACAATAAAACGAGACCCCGAAACACAACAAATTTAACTCAGCAACATAAAGGACCAATTTCACACAAAACGAGAGTTCCAAAAGTCTACGAAAATTCAAAAATAGCAACATATGAACCGATTAAAGAATATAACTCAACCGACAAATCATCGAATTTTGATTAAATGAGCACGACAATAATCGAGTGATACACGAGCACGAATAAAATAACGAGAAGGTTCGAAATTATTTACCCGTCTTTGAGAATGTACGAGAAATCAGAAAAACGGGTTTAGACAACGGGGCAAACGGAGACTCGACGGGACTCGAAACTCTAAACTTTCGAAAGCGGGGACGGAGAGCTGTTGGTCGCTGGGAGGGGATGCTGCTCGCAGTACGCCGGCGAGGATCACTGCATCGTCGGAGGTGCAGGAACGAATAATCTCTCTTTTTTTTTGAAAGCAGGTCTCGGTTTTAGAAAGAGAGAAGATGGATAAATGTGATGAAAGTTGCTTATTGGTTCAGTTTATACGGGCCATCTGAGTGAACATGCGAGTTAATCTCGCGATCAAATCGGAACAAAATTTTGAACTGGTTGAGGTTTAAGAAGACCCGGTCGCGAGGGGAAAATAGAAGAATTATCTGCTTTGCTTCCCAACGTGATGCAATTTGGCCTCCAAATTGGGCCAATTTTATCTCAAATTGGGCTAGAGAAATAACTAATTTGGGCTGGAAATAAATCTTAGGATTCGCCCGGAAAAACAACTCGAATACGATAGCGACGGTAAACAAATACACGAATTATAATATATATATATAAACACATTACACATAATATTTATTTATATATATATAAGCAATTAGCAATTTGACAAACAATAATAATAACAATAACAATAATGATAATAATAATAATAATAATAATAATAATAATATAAATAAGCAATAATAATGGCAATAATAAACCAATAAATAATCTAAAATAATTCAAATTCAAACGGGGCATTACACAAACGGATCACGGTCGAACAGTGCGCGGGTCTCGGTCGTCGGGTGCAGCGGGCGTCGTGCGCGTTGGGCGCTGGTCGCTGGCAGGTGCACGGATCGCAGAC
>CACSLK010000984.1:6811625-6822353 GCA_902706635.1 Striga hermonthica
CCAGGTGGGTTTTGAAAAATTTCTATGCTTTAAATGTTATTACTATTTTAAATGTGGTAAGATCAAGGTATGCATGTGAATCATGTAGCCTTCGATGTGAGCTGTACCGGCAATCGAACCTGCAATCACCCCTCTTCTGGCAATCGAACCTGCAAAAAATGTGGCAAGTACCATAGTGGCGAGTGCTTAGCCGACCAGCAAATCTGTTTCAACTGTAACCGTCCGGGCCACTATGCCAGTGTCTGTCCTGAGCCCAGGAAGCAGCAGCAGTTCCCTCAGCATTGGCAGCAGCACTTCCCCCACCAGCAGCTTCTCCCACCGCCACCACATCAGCAGCAGCAGCTGTAACGCCCCTTTCGATTTATAGAATTTCTCGGAATATTCTATTTATTGAATATTATTTATAAGGTTATAATTATTTTTTAGTCGCGATGTCAACTTAAATAGAAGTTTGGAATACTCGATCGTTTATTGCAAAACGTTCGACGTTCGGCGATTTCAATTAATCGCGTAATTCGAATCTGAGCCGTTTGATTATTGGATTTCTCCAATTTTAGTTTAATTAATGGCATTGCTTTTAATAGCACGACTGAGTTGTAATCCCGAATTTAATCCAAATCGTTGAATCATATAAGAATTAAGTAGATGTCCTCATCTATTTAATTTTCCTAATAAATTTACCTAATAAAAAATATAGACAAATAATGTCCTCTTCCTCTTAATTCTCCTCTGTGTTTTATTTGCCTAAGTGTGTAAATTATTTGTCTAAGTGTTTTATTTTGTTAATGGTCCAATTTATTTTCCTAAGTCCATCTTTTCTCGGCCCAATAAGCATTTATCCGACCCAACTCTTTGAATATTTCCTTGGTTGTTTGTGAGTAACATTTTTCTGGCCCATATTTTCCTCCTTCTTCATTCCTGACCGATTCAAATCTGGTTGAGATTTTTGTGGAGATATTTCCCAGCACGCACGTCTCCCTCTCGCTAATACTCGACCAGAGAGATTATCTCTTTCATCAAAATGAGTTTTTCTCTTTCAATCGTACAATCTCCCTGAGAGAGACATTATTGATGGCAACCCTTTTTTTTCCCCAATTTCACTAATCGCGAGCAATTCCGAGAGCCACTTCCACCAGCACTGCCGTGAGCAGCAGCAAACAGCCGTCGCCCACAAGAATCGCCCTCCTCCCCTCTGGCTTTCAGCCACCGCACGCCGAGCCGCCGCAAAGAGCACCTGCCGCGAGTCGCGAGCGGAATCTTGGATGACGAAAACCACCGCGAACGACTTGACCTACAGTCGTGAACGGCAGCTAGCGGCCGACCTGAACCGCTGCCCGCTTTTCCCCATTGAGGCGAACCCTCAGGTGTGACCGACGAAAGCCATCCTTCATTCACCAAGGACTGGCGTCCATGACCTAACGTGAACCCCGACGACCCAAGCTCCATTTTTCCAGCGGCTGAGTTTCCTTTCCGACATTGAGACCGAGTCACCAGGTGTAGAGGGACCACTCGACCGGATTGGAACAAGAGCCGACGACCATCAGAGTAAGGCATCATGGACAGAGGGGCAGCCGGGAGAAGGCCCTGAGCACACATGAGTTGCAGAGTCCAAGCACCATTTATCTGACTGAGCAGGAGAAACTGAGGGCCACCGGGCTGCAGCGAGCCGAGCCCCTTTTTCTCGAACCGAGAGCCAATAACTTGCGATCGAGGCCTGAACCTTTTTCCCATTTTATTTCCCGATGAAAGGTATTTTGGCTGAGCGTAGTACCTCGTTTGGCCGAGCTTTTGGTGGCTTATATGTTCTTAATTTTCAGTTGAAAAGTTTGGAGATCATGCCTTAGTTTTGGTGAAAGATGCTTTTTGCTTTTTTTTTTTTCGTATGCTGCCTTGTAACTGTTGAGCTTGTTATGTGAATTCTTGGATGTTTAGCATGTCGTATTTTGCTTCATTTTCAGAAATAAGTTCAGCTTTGATAGCCCTAAGTGAGTTGTGTTTATTTTGAAAAAAAAAAATGATTGGAATTGAAGTGCATTTCTTGTTGTTTGTCTATCTTGTTGAGAACTTTGTGTTGTGTTTAACATGCTGAAAATAGTGTATTCTTAGAGCTTAATTTCAACTTTCATGGCCTTTAAGCATGTGGGAGGAGTTTGGGGAAAAAGAAGAAGAAACGAGACTTGTTTCATATGCTCGTTAGTCGAATTATTTCGTCATTGTTATGGTGAACATTATGAGATTATTTTATGCTGAAATGAAGAATCTTTAGTGCCTTTAATAGCAGATATAAAGCCCTTGGTGTGTAAGTAGCTGATTGAGAAAAAGAAAGTTAAGTTATATATGTGTGTGCATGCTTTTAGGTTGAGAAACTTTTGAACCATGTGTTTTCATGTTAACTGAGAACTATTGAATTTTTGGATTTGCTGAAGTGAGCAAAAAATTATAAAACTTTAATCTCATTTATTATGGCCCTTGATTTTGTTGAGCAAGCATGAAAAACAGGTTGTGTTGTTGAGGCATTTTATTTATGGTGTTATTTTTCTTTAGCTGTGTAAGTGTTAAGTAAACAGAGACATATTATATGTGTTATACCATGATTATTGTTTTGTCTTGATGAGCCTTTATAGTTGAGTTTCCATGTTGAAAGTATGTTATAGTTCAGAGATTTATTTTCAGTTGATAAGGTCGTGAAATTCTGTTGTAGATTTAAGAGAGTAGTTTGCCTTGTTTGTGCTTATGTGCCTTAAGTTGTGGCTTTATGTGTTCTATATGTTTGTTAATCAACCCAATCAAAACCAATAATAATAATTAAACCCTAATATGTAGGTTCCTGAGGAAGTCGATCCTCATCGACCTATCCAAGCATGTGCGCTTGTTATAGTCTTATCTGCTGACCAGGTGGGTTTTGAAAAATTACTATGCTTTAAATGTTATTACTGTTTTAAATGTGGTAAGATCAAGGTATGCATGTGAATCATGTAGCCTTCGATGTGAGCTGTACCGGCCACCGAACGGTTATCTCTGTAGCTATAGAACGTACCCGTTGGGTAGTCTCCCTTGAGAGCCGTAAGACCAGGGCATAGGTCCTGGCTGGTGATCCCCGATTGTAAGACCAATTCGTAGGTTTTGGCCGGTGGGGTGGTTTACTCCTACTGGCTGGGCATCGTTGTAAGACCAAGGCGTAGGTCTTGGCGTTGGAATCGAGTATCAGCAGTAGTCTATGCGTAGGTGTGCACATGAGTCTGATTATTGTGATTATTGATGGGATAATGGGACAGGTTATTGCTTCGTATACATGCTGAGACCATACCTTTTGATTATTGATTACTGTTTATTATTGAGGCTAACATTTACTGCATAGTGGTGAGCACTACTGTTCCTCTTGTGCTCATCCCCACCTGCTCTTCATGGATGCAAGTTAGGATTGCGGGCACGACGGAGGGATGCGAGTAGTGGTCTTAATAATTGATATTGCTTCCGCCTTTGAAAGCTGAACATTGATATTATTGCTTTCTTTAGTATTAGTTATTGGATTATTGATGGGGAGTGTATTCCCTAGGATACTGATAATTGAAATGTTTGGATTGAACTATTGATTATTGGGATTTTTAATAATGAGAATAAGGATTGATGATTGATTGAGTATTTAAAAATTGGTTAAGTATTGAAGTTTGTTTTGAAAATTAGTAGCGCCTCAAGTGTTTTGAAATAAATTTGAAAACTTTATTCTGAATTTCGTCAATTAATAGTGGGGCGTTACAGCAGCTGCCCCCACCGTTCCAGCAGAGGGCTGGTGGTCAGGCCCGAGTCTATACCATTACACACGATGAGGCTGCCCGCAACACAGGTACTATGTCCGGAATGATTTTCTATCTCCAACGTGCCTGTCTTTGCATTGTGTGATACCGGTGCTACCCATTCTTTTATCTCTTCTCGTTGTTTGGAGGCCTTATCTATTAGCATCGTGAGTCCTTGGATCCACTAGGTTAGTCTAGCATCGGGAAAAATTATTATCTCTGAATCAGTGGTTCGCAACCTTCCTATTTGTATTGGTGGTCGAGTTCTGGAGGCCGACGTGTATGTTATTGAAATGCGAGACTTTGATGTAATCTTGGTAATGGATTGATTTACCTGCTATCGAGCCGATATCCGGTGCCAGGAGCGCGAAGTCACCCTCTTTCCCGATTCCGATCAGCCTGTTGTGTTATATGGGGTGAAGTCGAGGACTGTGTCTCGAGTCATCTCTTCTATGCAAGCTAGGAAGAGCCTTTCCAAGGGTAGCTATCAAGGCTATCTTGTTTCTTTGTTGTCCGATGTTGTTGATGAGCGAGTACCCGAGAGAGTATCCACCGTTTGCGAGTATCTCGACGTTTTTCTTAATGATTTGCCCGGAGGACCGTTGGACTGCCAGGTGGAGTTCACCATTGACCTAGTTCTAGGAGCCGACCCCGTTTCTAAGGCCCCTTACCATATGGTACCGAAGGAGCTTCAAGAGCTCAAGGCCTAGATCCAAGAGTTGCTCAAGCTCGGTTTTATTCGTCCGAGTGTTTCACCGTGGGGTGCGCCCGTCCTATTCGTGAAGAAAAAATACGGATCGATGCGCATGTGCATTGACTATCGGGAGTTGAATGCCCTTACAGTCAAGAACAAGTACCCCCTTCCCCGCATTGAGGATCTTTTCGACCAGCTGAGGGGAGCCTGCGTCTTCTCAAAGATTGACTTGCGTGCTGGTTATCATCAGCTGAAGATCCGGGAGTCGGATATTTCTAAGACTGCTTTCCGTACCCGCTATGGTCACTATGAGTTTGTGGTAAAGCCATTCGGACTCAGCAATGCCCCAGCCGTTTTCAAGGACCTTATAAATATGGTCGTTCATCCTTTCCTGGACCAGTTCGTCATTGTGTTCATCGACGACATTCTGGTCTATTCCTGAGATATCGATCAGCACAAGGAGCAGCTGAGGATTGTGCTGGAGACTCTTCGCTGCGAGAAGTTATATGCTAAGTTCTCGAAGTGCGAATTCTGGCTGAACCGTGTGGCATTCCTTGGCCACACTGTGACAGCTCGAGACATTGAGGTGGATCTTAGCAAGATTGAGGCAGTGAGCAAGTGGGATACCCCAAGAAGTGCCGTGGATGTTCGTAGTTTCCTGGGGTTACCAGGATACTACAGGAGGTTTATAGAGGGCTTCTCGAAGATAGCCCAACCACTGACCAACAATACGAAGAAGGTCGTGATGTTCGATTGGAGTCCTAAGTGCGAGGAGAGTTTCCAGGAGTTGAAGAGGAGACTCACTACCACGCATGTCCTATCCATACCCGACCCTACTCTGGAGTTCACCATCTATAGTGATGCTTCGAAGATGGGTTTGGGATGTGTCCTTATGCAGCAGGAGAAGGTCGTAGCCTATGCTTCGAGGCAGCTGAAGCCTCACGAGCAGAACTACCCCACTCATGATCTTGAGTTAGCTGCAGTTGTCCACGCCTTGAAGATTTGGCAGCACTACCTCTATGGAGGCAAGTGTGAGATCTTTACCGACCACAAGAGCCTAAAGTACATTTTCACTCAGAAGGAGCTGAACATGAGGCAGCGTAGGTGGTTGGAGCTGGTCAAGGACTACGACTGCACCATTAGCTATCACCCTAGGAAGGATAATGTGGTAGCCGATGCCCTTAGTCGGAGAAGTTATGGCCAGCTATCTTTCTTATTCACTGAGCAGGATGTCCTTCTTCAGGAGTTCGAGCGACTACAACTAGAGGCAGTGAAGTCAACTTCAGCAGCCGGGGGTATGTTGACCGCCTTGGTTGTGGGACCTACTCTTCGGGAGAGGATAGTCACCGAGTAGCCGAATGACCGTTTCCTATGCCGAATGAGAGAGTTGTCGTAAGCTGGTAGAGTTGGTGGATTCGCAGTCGCATCTGATGGGGCCTTGGTCTTCGAGGGTAGACTTTGTGTTCCGAAGGTGTGGGAACTGCGAAGGGAGATTTTGAGGGAGGCTCATAGTGCCCCGTACACCATCCATCATGGTAGCACGAAGATGTATCAGGACCTGAGGAAGTCTTTCTGGTGGCGAGGCATGAAGAGGCAGGTAGCGAAGTTCGTGGATGGGTGCCTGGTGTGTCAGCAAGTAAAGGCTGAGCACCAGAAACCGAGAGGGTTGTTGCAGCCCCTTGAGGTTCCCCTGTGGAAGTGGGAGTGTATCACCATGGATTTCTTGGTGGGACTGTCGAGGTCGAGGGCCGAGCATCATTCGATTTGGGTGATAGTGGATCGCCTTACGAAGTCTGCCCATTTTCTGTCAGTCCGGACGACCATGAAGGCGAGTGATTACGCAGAATTGTTCGTCAAGGACATTGTGAAGCTTCATGGGGTGCCTGTGGAGATTTTTCTGATCGAGATCCTAAGTTCACATGCCAGTTCTGGAGGACGTTGCACCGAGTCATGGAGACAAGGTTGGAGTTCAGTACAACCTTTCACCCCGAGACAGATGGTCAGTTGGAGCGTACGATCCAGTACTTGGAGGATATATTGAGGGTTGTGGTCTTGGACCGGAGCCTGACTTGGGAGTATGCCCTTCCGCTAGTCGATCTAACCTACAACAACAGTTACCACTCTTCGATCAAGATGGCCCCGTACGAAGCTTTGTACGGACGTAAGGTCCGGACTCCATTGTATTGGGATGAGGTTGGAGAGAGGAGGATTATGGGTCCGGAGTTTTTCCAGAGTACTGCGACGACAGTTGAGGAGATTCGGAAGACCATGAGGTCTGCCCTGGAGAGGCAGAAGGTCTATACCGACTGAAAGAGGCAAGAGCATGTTTATGCAATGGGAGATCATGTCTTCTTGAAGGTTTCACCCATGAGAGGTATGTTTCGCTTCGGGAAGAAGGGAAAACTTAGACCTCGCTATATCGGGGAGTTTGAGATCTTCAATCGAGTCGGGAACTTGGCTTATCGGCTGGCTTTACCACCAGACTTGTCGGGTGTGCACGACGTGTTCCATGTCTCGATGCTTCGGAGGTGTGTGCATAATCCTGATCATGTGGTGGACTTTGGCGAGCTACAGGTCAAGCGAGACCTTACCTACAAGGAGGTAGCGACAACCATCTTGGACCGGAAGGTCCATCAGCTGAGGAACCGGGCAGTGAGTTTGGTGAAGGTGCGGTGGAGCCGACACGATAAGTCTGAAGCGACTTGGGAGAGGGAGGACGATATTAAGAGGCGTTACCCGAACTTCATGTTTTGAT
Source organism: Striga hermonthica (assembly GCA_902706635.1). NCBI lineage: Eukaryota > Viridiplantae > Streptophyta > Magnoliopsida > Lamiales > Orobanchaceae > Striga > Striga hermonthica. Next base: position 6,818,869 of record CACSLK010000984.1, read on the forward strand.
TTCCCCTTTATATATTTATTCTTAGTGCTTTCTAGTTGTTTTGTTTTTGAATTCTGAGGACGGAATTCTTTTAAGGTGGGTAGACTGTAGCGCCCCGTTCGAATATTAGATTATTTTTGATTTAATTTTGAATAATGGCATTTTATATTTTTATTTTTCTAAATGCCTTGATAATGTGGCTACATATTATATTATTGAATGAATAATATAATCTTACAAGTCGTTCGATTTATTTTACCGATAACCGTTTGAATTTTCAGTTTAATCGCGTAAGGCGAAATTATATCCGTTTTAATCAAATCGTCGTAACTCAAACTTTGTATTGAACCAGCCTAATTTCATGCAGTTATTAGCATTTTTAAAGTACTAATCAAGCCCTAATATCATTAGTTCAAGTCATAGTCTATTAAAAATATTTTAAGCCTAATCTAGTATGGGTCTTGATTTAAATAATACAATGTGTAAGTCTTGCTCCACATTTAATTTCATCATGCTCGACCAGCATCTTTGCATCAACATTTATGCTTTCAACCCACTAAACCACATGCAAAGTCAGCCCATGCACCATGCCATGTCTTGTGGCATTGGAAATGTGAAAGAGCACTCTTGTCTCCCACCTTGTTTCTTGCCTAAGTTATATCGCCCTAAGACCCACATATAAAGACTACAATTCCACTCCTTTGAAAGCTAATCTTATACATAATAAAATTCAAGCAAAGCTCCACACCTTGGGGAGAAACCGAGAGCAAAGATCATCAAAGCCGAGAGAGAAACACAAAATCCCGAATGCATGTTTGAGAGTTATTTTGAATTCTAGCCATCAACTCTTGCTACAAGCCACATTATATCACTCTTATCTCATTCTACATTCCCAAAAGAAGTGTTTTTAGGCTTCAAGTTCAAGAAAAGACGAAGATATTAAGCTCAAAGTCGAGAGCAAAATGAGGAAGGCAACAACCGAGCAAATTCTATCTTTTCTTGTGTTTTTCTTGGAAATTCTGAAAGGTTAGCAAGCTATACTTTTTAGAACATGTTATAGATAATATTAGGTGTTCAATGATGTGCTTAAATGCTTTATATGTTCAGTTCTTGAGTAATTTTAAGCATGCAAAGTGATAAGTGGGTCCCAACTCGAATGCATGTTTCATATGTGCTTGGAACTTGCAAATTTTGCCTATGCTATGAAAAACCTGAGAAGGTATGTTTTCTATAATTATTTCTTGTGTTAAAAAAGAGTTCATAGGATCAAGAATCAAGTCTTTTAGCCTAGTATAACTCTAGTTATTGATTTTTAAAGTTAGGAATGCAAATTGAACTTTACATGCGCGAATTCAGCTGCAACTTCAAACGCGAATAACTCGAGTTCTACTTTGGATAAAATTATGAAACTTTATGAACATATTTATATATGAGTTATAAGTTTGCATACCAAATTTCATGATTTTATCTTAATATTGAGTGAGTTATGATTTTTACAAAAATATTGCTCGTACAGTTTTTAAGAAAATCCGACAGCATGTTAGGTTAGATGATTAACCCGATTGCTATGTCGTAATGTGCTCAAATGAAAATATATTCTTCATGAATTTTGTAGTTCTTTAAGTTAGGTCTCTTTGAGTTTTAGAATTTCGTAATTCAGAGTTGAATTGAATTTATTATGAATTTTTGAATTTGAAACTGGAAGCAGTTTTTGAAATTCCGGGCAGAATTGAGAATCATGATGTTGGGCTATTTTTGACAATCTTAATGTGACTATGTGAAAATATAATCAACATAAAACTTATACTATACGTTATAAGCTTTCTCTGTGAGTTGGAATTATTTTAGTTGGAGTTGGATTGATTTTATATGATTTTTTAAAGATGGGGTTATCCCAGATTTTTAAAACAATGGTCGTGTTTATGATTAAAATGTATGCTTTGAAATGAGGCCCTTAACGTAGTTATTTGTAAAAATACTCTTCTTAGAAATTGTAGCAATTCAAGTTTAGTTTCTGTAGGTTTTAAGTTTGCATGATTTAGAGTTTTGTGGCATAACATATCTCTGTTTTAGTGATCTGTTGTAATTGATAAAAGTTGCATTGGCAGATTTCTTGACCTAAGTGTTTTACGCTTAAACTCGGCTGTAAAGCTATTTTTGGCTTAAGTGATCAACATAAAAGTTGTGTATGTATGTGTTAGCTTCTTTAGTTTTGGAATCACTTGAATAGCAAACTTGTAGCTCATGTTACCTTGAAAATATTGAAACCATGCGAGTTGTTCATTCTTATTTTTGGTCTACAATTATGTTATTTGTTATTGTTGAAGTATGTGGCTAATTTATATCACATGTGTGTAGTTAAGTGATTGTGTGTTGGATAGGCTTTCATAGGACTATTTTGTGTAATGTAGGTGTGTGACGAGCTGTGTCTCGGCCTACCTTTTTCCTCGAATTTCTGTGATTTCATCCTCCGGATACCAGGTGGGTCTTATTTAAATTGTCTATGCGATGAATGATAAGTGTTTATACTTGTGAGTATGATCTATGCATGAACATGAAATATGTAGCCTATCGATGTGAGCTGTTACGACCGTCGGTACGGTTATCCCCATCGATGTAATACGGTTGCCCTTGTGAGGCAAGTCTCTTTAAGTCCTGATATGGCCATGCCCTTGTGAGGTAAGTAAGTCCATATAGAAGGTCGTGTCCGTAGCGTGGCATGTACTCCCGCCTTCGGGTAATGAATCCCTATTCTGCGGCTAGCGATAGACGTGCACATGAGTAATGCAGTTGTTGTGATCTTGATAGGAGACGAGATCTGATATGATTATTTTATTTTCATGCTGCGACCATACCATTTTGACATGTCATCATTTATGTACATAGTAGTGAGCACTACGTTTATTTTGTGCTCACTTCCACCTGCTCTTCACGGATGTAGGTTAAGCAGGTGTCGGATGACGGGGGAAGACGAGTGGGTCGGTCATTGATATATGCTTTATGATTATACTTCCCTTATGAATAATGTGTGGTCCTTGAGATGTGTTGAACCGTTTTCAAAACTTGTCTATTTGGGATTACAGAACCCCTTTTTGTTTGGATATTCGCATTGTAAATTATTTATTGAATATCATGTGTTCGATTGTGCATGCTATAATGTTTAGCTAATAATCATGTGAAATTGATGTTTTAAGGGTTAATGAAAACCATGTGAACAACCAGATATGACTTGGTTGATGTTAAATGTTTGAATAACGCCCATGTTTTCGAAAACGAGTTCGAAAAATTATTTACTGATATTTGGAAAGTCCATAATTTTTTTAAAATCAAAGTTACACTTCATATTGTTATAAATCGATTGTTATCTTCAACGGTTCTTCTCAAGCCATGGTCCGATTTCTCCTATGGGTTTAGCACTCTCTAATATCCGAGAATTCTATTCTTTTATTATGATAAATATGGTAAAAAGGATTTATAATTCTCAGTTAGAATGGTTGAGGACGCTA
>CACSLK010000984.1:6848433-6862625 GCA_902706635.1 Striga hermonthica
CCACTATCACACTCGGGATAGGTTGTAATATTATATTACTCGAATATAACATGCATTATTAAACAACATGGAATTTAAACAGAGGAACTTAAAACATAGTTTAACAAGTTTCATTATTCAGTACAATTATAAAATATCCTTTATAAGCCACCTTGGGGCTAACCATATCCACCATTGCTCAACTGGCACGCTCGGTTTATATAAAACAACCCAAAATTGATTTCTACTTGACCGAGTACATGAACTCCATATAACCTAACATTTACCAACTTATTTTTCATGATTTATAAGGATTTATAGAGTACTAAACTTGGCTTTGGCACGCATGGAAACTAGACTTCTGAATTTAGGGATTAATTAACTCAAAAATGGAAACCCTTCGTATTACTCATGCATGCCTCGTTTTCTATGCTTGGTAATTCTTAAAATAACATGCTTAAGTAGGAAAAAAGATTGGAGAGGTGTTTACCTTCACCGAGAATAGAAAGTGAGAAAAGAAGAGCTCTCGGCCTCTTCTCGGGGTCTCCTCGGTAGTGGTTGTGCTCCGGTGAGTTCACAACTGTGGGACTTTAATAAAGATGACTCTTAGGTTTTACTTAGCTTCTACGGAAAGTATGGCTCGATGGAACTCGCAGGGAATGACTGGTGATCTGCTGTGGATGAGGTATGCGCGGCTAAGGGCTCGGAAAAAGCTTACTGGGCTATGATCAAATTTTTCTGAATTTGCATTAACTTTTTCTAAGTATTAGATATCCTCTGCCTATTCTACAGAGTGAAACTTATATTAATGAAGAGCTCCCTCCATTTGGAATAAAATATGCAAATTCAGCTTTTTTCTCACATCTCATCTCATCCTCCTCGGTACTGGTGCCAAGGTGAGATAGGGTGAGGTTTGTCTAACCTTTCTCTGCATATATCTCGTGGCCAAACTCAAGTTGCCGGAAGAAAAATTTCTAGAAATGGTTTGGGCCTCGATTGGGCCTAGCTAGCATTGGCCATGGTGTCTGCGTTGCAGGCCGCACACTGGGCTGTGCAGGTGGGCCGCGCGCTGAACTGCGTACTTGGCCGCGCACGGGGCTGCGCTGGGCTGCACGCTGGACTGTGCTGCGAGTCGCTGGGCTGAGGGTGTGCACTAGCATTTTGGGCCGAGTAAGTGCTAGTACACTAAAGCTGCACAAGGGATGCTCAGCCATGACTTGGGCCAAGTGAAGTGAGGTTCTGACACACTTGGGTTGTGCACGGTTGTTTGTTGAATGGCGCGCTAGTGTACTAGGTTGTGTGCGACTGATGTGTCGTGTTATGCTACTCGGCCATGGCTTAACCCGAGGTTAACTTAGCTTTGGTTTAAGGCTCGATTTCCTATAAGTGCTCTAGTACACTTGGATTCGATCCTCTTTTTGACTAATTCTACCTATTCTTGGTTCATGAATATATCCATTTATGTAATAAATGAAATGAGACTTGAACTAAAAAAAATATTTGGCTTCGAGATAAAATCTCACTTGAATAAGTTCTCGAACTTAGAAGTTGAACTTGAAACTTATTTGTAGAATAACTTAAACTTGAAAGTTAGAATCTAACAGATTATTCATATAGATTAGCTTACTCTCAGAAGCTAATTGCAACATAATTATTATTGAAAATTTGAGGCGTTACACTACGTGTCGAGCTCGAGATACCGCAAGCTCATCACCTTGGGTTTTTAGCTCAACCTGGAGTTCTCGGATCTGACGATCGCGCTTGGATACCTCGGCAGACAGCTTAGCCTTTAACTTGTTAAACCGTTTAACCTCAGTGGAGAGGACTTTGTTGGAATACTAAAGCTCTTGATAGAGGGGCCTAATCCTCTGAGCTTCTCCTCGAGTATGGGGTCATGGCAGCAATAATCTGACACAAGGGAACAGTTGGAAGACGAAACATTAGGTCAACGTGGTAATGCAAATAAAAGATAAAATACGTGAGCCATACTTTTAGTTGCAGTATTGGCTCAACCCACTCTGTCGGTAACCCAGTGAGGGTCTCGACCGCAGGAATACTATAACGCTCCACTTTGATTTTAAGGAAATTCCAGACTTCCCAAAAATCACGATGACATTTTCGAAATTCATTTTTCGTCAATATTTAACATGGGCATTACTCATCATTTTACAACCTAGATCAAGTCATGTCAGGTCTCACAGGGATTCATTACCCAGTTTTTCACATGGATTTCATTATCTGATAACAAAACATTTAACATGTTATTCAGTTCAACACCACAACATGAAAACCAAAATTCACATGATATTCAAATAAACACATAATCATGAATATCCAATCCAACCTGATCTCAAAACGTATCGAATCCACACCTAGGGTTTTCAAAAAAATCCAAAATCTCAACCTTTTCAAAACACAAGTTTGAAAGAAATATAACATTTCTGAAAACCATGTACCAAAGGTTCATAAAGTCAATCAACATTATCAATAATCAAAAGCAGAAGCGAAATATAAACATATGACCAACCCACTTGTCTCTTCCTCGTCATGCTCGCCACCTGCTCAACCTGAAACGGGAGGGAGGAACATAGGGTGAGCACATACCACTTTGCTCACGCTATGCACATAACAATATATATAGTGTGAAGAGGGTATAGTCGCAACATGGAGATAAATCAATGAATCCTGTCACATCTCTTATTCATAAACACACCATTTCACATTACTCATGTGTACACATCTTTCATTAGCCGCGGAAAGGGGATCCATTACCTTAACGGCTGGAGCACATGCCACGCTACGGACACGGCCTTTCATTAGGACTTAAAGAGGATGCCTCGCAAAGGGCACCATATTACATCGACGGGGACAACGGTACCGACGGCCGTAATGGCTCAAATCGATAAGCTACATGGTTCACATGAATACATTGATCATACCAACCCAACAAGACATAGATAATTTACGACATAGAAATTCTTGTAAATACAACCCACCAGGAAAGAAGCAAAAGATTGCACGATAAACACATGTAGGTAGAGAGCTCGGCTCGTCAAACACCTACAATAATCATGATAGTCCTATCAATAACTATCTCAACACTCAGAAACACAACCAGCAACATTCACTTAGACGAAACATTATCGACTAAGTGATTCGTGGAATTCTTAATGGAGTTTAGAATTTTTGGCTTAACCGTCTAGACTCCCTAACCAATTAAACATCACTTAGAACACATATACCATGAAAAATATAATGATGGGTCAATAGGAAGTCAAATGGGTCAGGAAATAGCCAAAACAGGGCTGGGTTAGGTGCTGCCGGGGCTACTGGCCCGGGGCTGGGGCTAGCAGGTGCTGAAAATCGGGCTAGAAAAAGTATCTACCAGATCTTTTTAAAATACAGTCGTGCGTTTTCAATTAAATTTTACCACATTATAATTGACCCAAAAATACATATACACCAGAGGTTGACCCTTAAAACTCATTTTAACATGGGGAAATAATTTTTATAAAAATACTGCTATAACGTGAAATTTCTAGTTCCCTAGTCAAACCTTCAAATTTTAAAGTGAAATTATGACCAACCAGCATGAAGTAAGAATAACAACATTCCCAGAAAGTCAACCCAAAATTCATTAAATTCGATTTTTTATGATTTAATCAAGATTCTGACAAGAACTTCAAATCATGAAAACACATAGCTACAGGTTGAATTTCAACGTGAAATTTGTACATCATAAACTTCATCAACGGAGGTCCAACATAACCAAAATTCACATCAAAATGACCAAAACTTAATTTATCATGATTTTTGCAAAGTTCAGTAGCACGATCAACTTTAAAAATTCATATCTCATAGCATAGGCATTGAAGTGACCTAAGGCTTTCACTACATGTCAAGGACACACAAAAGCACTCAAAACCCCAGGGTTTCCATGAAAGTTAACCATGTCCTTCAGTTTTGATATCAAACCGAAGAGACGAACGCAAAAACGACAAAAATTCTTATCACATGTTATACCAACTCTTTCAATATCACCAAAACAACATGATAATCACACATATACATATGATTAGAGGGCGTTTCAGCCACTTAACATAATTTATCAAGATATCAACACAATTCAACTTAGTCCACTCAACAAGCATATGATTATCAATAAAAAACAATTATTAACAAAGCCTTAACATGCAAATAATTTAAGGGTCTCAACATAACACATAATAACACATAAAAATACGGGATTTCAGCCTTGAAGTCGTTCTTGGGAAAATCACATAAAAAGAGTCGAGAGAAGGCCGAGACGGGGCTGAACGGGGCTGGACAACCAGTAGGACAAGGTGTGTTGATCGTCCTCACGTGAACAGAGCCTGGGGCTAGAGGACTCGATGATGGCACTCAGTTTCCAATCTCCAGGACCACGTGACGAGAGAGATTGATCGTCGGGGGAACAAACTCGCGAGCAGGGAAGTGGTGATCGCGAGTGCAACTACAATAAATGGCTCGTGGTGGCGACAAGAGCTCATTGGGAGGGGGAGAGGTGATCAGTTTCCCTTTCTTTCTGTACGCGAGAAGCAAGCTTCTCTTTCTTTTTTTTAAAAAAAAAAAACTAGCTAGAGGGAGAGATAGAGAGATATGAGAGCGAGAGAGTAGAGGGCTAAGGAAGACGATCATTCGACTCAGTTTTCTTCTCCCTTTAATGTACGTGATCGACCGAGAGTGTGAGAGATTTATAGAGTTGGGGTATCTGCGATCATTTACTATAGAGGGAGAAGAACATCTCGTATATAAGATAATAGGGTTTCTAACTTGCCATCCAAGAAAGAAAAAGAGGGAGATAGGTGGGTCGCGGGTCGCCTGGTGCAGGTTTGGACTGTGAGCCGCGGGCGCGGGTCGAAGGCGCGGGGCTGGTTCTCCTCTCAGGTTTTATAAATTAAATGATGCTCGGTTCAATCGCACGACGACTGAAAAATAAAATAAATAACCGGCACATATATATCATACAATAATTAATATATATATATATATAATTAAGTTAATAGCAATTAGACAATTAATTTAAATGAAAATAATAATGAAAATAAATAATAATCCGACAAATCCCAAAACAAATGGGGCATCAGATTATACACTTCATCAGGTGAGAACAGATGGCATATCCCTCGACGTTGGTGGCAAATGAGGAAATCTCCTTGACTTGATTGGTCGAGGAAGGGTTATAGGTTCAGGTAAGGACAGAGGTCAACCCGATAGGAGAAGGAGGAGAAAGTTCAGATGCAACCTTCTCGTGAGAGACGATTGAGACATAAACCTCTTCAGAGGTGGCCACCTTAACGTGCTCGGTTTGACTTATTTTTCTAGTAGAGATCTGTGTTTGGTTGAGGGTTATTTGTTGCTAAGCCTGGTCACAGTTCCTTTTGCCTGGGAGTGTTTGGTCTTCTTTGGTCGAGACCCGACGTCAACCTTCTTAGAGGAAGCTTTGGGTTTCTTACTGGTCAAGCTGGGAACAGAATGACGACCTTTTAGCCTGAACAGTCCCTCTGCAACAACATAATAACACATGAACAATTAGCACAAGTTCACGAGTAAATAATAATATCGAGCAAGAATATTAAATACCAATCCGTTCGGGTGTCAAACGCGTAAAGCGTTGAGGGGACAAACTGCCATGAGAAATGAGCAGTTCATCGCAAAGGAGAATACTAGAAGACACAAAGGCCATGTTCTATTCTTCAATCCTTTGGTGGAAGCTAGCACATGAAGTGGGAACAGGTAGTGTGCACTTATATTTGGTGATCCAAGTAGATAGGAAAGTAGAAGAAAAATCATGAAACAGTGGCACTTTGTACTTGCAAGACCATAACTGGAAGAATGAGTTCTAACAAAGAAATATTGAAATTTCTTCTACTGTTTCATTGCAAAGGGTGACGAGGAGGACAAGGGGTAGTTGAAGAAAGATGACTTGAGGAGTAGTAGAGATAGTTTCGACCTCGCCAGATGGAGAGGTCGAAGGACAAAATTGGCGAGTAGAAGAGCGAAAAGATGGTGGGGCGATCATATCACGACAAGAATGGCGGTTCCCTCCCTTGAAGTTGTGGAATATGAAATGGAAAAAAAAAAAGCAAAATGAAGAAAAAAACTCAAAAATGTTGAAGAAATCGGGAGATGGCAAAAGAATGGCGATATACATAATGAAGAATGAAGAATAAGAACAAAGGAAATAAGGAGACCTAAACATGCAAATCACAATTAATAACGAGAAGAGAGAGGAAGAGCTTGCGCATTTTTGCCGATTACTGAGAAGATTGGCCAGAACAAGATGGGTGTTCGGAAAGACGGGAATTCAGAGAGCATCGAACTTAAGAAGAGAGACCATCAAGTAAAGAGAGGAATTTTTGCAGAGGTGTAAAACCATGCAAAGACAGAGTAAAGGGGTTTTTATAGGTGAAGGGATGGGAAAGGTTAGACTCGGGGAATTTGGAGCTATAGGATTTGAGTAAGATTAACGGTTCGGATAAAAGGGGCAGGTGCAGGTCGAGCCCGAATGTCAGATAAAAATTGAAACGGAAGGATAATATTAATTGAGCATTTATTACGATACACTGAACGGGACTTGCATGGACGGCAAAGCATCAGGGACAACATATTTGCAATGATAAAGGCACATGTCAATGCAACAGTTTGACGAGATGGGTTTGGATAGGTGTCAGTAGGCACGAAGAAGTGGCGACGATTTAAAATTAAAAATTTTAAACAAAAATTGGCACCTCGGAAAAAATATTAAATGGCAACATTACTCGAAGAGCCATAGCAAGGTCGAAAATCAAAGAACATACATATTTACTCTTGGATCAAGTCATGTTGAGTCGACTGGTGAGGGGGGAAACTAGATGATATGAGATACATACACTTGGTCGACTTGACTAAAGAACCAACCAAGCCGAACAGATTTGATTCTTATGTCGAAGGTGGAAAGGAGATTGTTTACATCGAGAGATCCTCTGGTCGAAGAGATCATTGAAGGCCAAGAGGTTGAAGGATGTGGGAAGAGGCACCTAGTCGAGTGACCGACCAAACGGGCAGGACAACAATGTTCACTATTAAGGACATCCCAGCTCGAGGTAATTGGGGTTGAGTCAATGATCAGACCACCTAATGGAGAAAGCTTATAGATAAGAAGGAATTTTAGAAGAATTAAACCCTTCACATGGGCAGAACCTCTGACAACTCTGATTGCTTTGACAACTCTGACAACTGAGGCAACATACGCGCCCGACTTAGGCCATGAGGTATCTTAACCCTATAAAATGGAGTGAGGTATGTCACAAATCACATTACATTCTCTATGATACTTACCATTTTCCCGAGTGTTTTTCTATCATCATATCTTCTACACTTATTTAAGCATCGGGGGCTCTTTACCAAAGATCCCCTCCAGTGTGAGAGTTCTGCAAGGTCGATGATGTTCAACCGGTAAATCGTTTGGAAGAGTTTCAAGTGTTTCAGTTCGTTTCAGCTGGTCGGAGGTCTATTCGATGCCACTAGCCATATCTTATCCGATTAATTACCAAAAACATTATAGGCGTCTGTTACGAATCAAGCTAAAACTTTTTGGGTTGGGGAGTTTTGTTGGCTTGTGATTAGGTTGCCATATTTGGATCACTCTCATTCCATAAAAACATTACAGGCATTAGCAAACAAAACATAGTATCATTTTTTAATGGTATCCATTGGTTTGTCTATTAATTGACTAATTGCATTTGCACTTCTTATTATAGTAAACTGAGTGATTGTTCACCTAATAACCAATTATTTGATTGATGGTTCTTGAGTCATATTTGTTTTGATTAATCTTATTTTATCACAGAGACATTGTTTTAAGTTTTAGCTGCTTGTCTAGATAATTTGCAATTTTAAAACCTTCGTTAGAGCTTAACTTAAAAGCAATCTAATCCAAAACTTCATTAGAAGGAGTTGGATGAGGCTACATGTGCTGAGAAAATCTTTTGGAAACAAACAGACAGGGCCTTGTGGCTTAAATAAGAGACAGGAATTCAAATTTTTTTCATGCTTACACAATCCAAAGAAGGAAGATGAATGCCATTGACAAATTACTAACTGAGGGAGGGCACATTAGTCAAGACCCAACAGAGATAGAGAATACTATCACATCCTTCTAAAAGGACCTATTGACATCTAAAGGGCTTGTATGGTCAAGAGCTATTGCCATGTATTTATCCCTCTATCACTCAGGAAATGAATGAACTGCTTGTTGCTCTAATGGATGATGAAACTATCAAGCAGACAATATTCAATATCCATCCAAAGAAATATCCAGGGGAAGATGGGATGACAAGGCTATTTTACCAGCATTTCTGGCTTATCATCCGTGAGGATATTTGCACTGCAGTGCAGAGCTTTTTTGATTCAGAACAGGTGCTAAGGTACATGTGCTGAGAAAATCTTTTGGAAACAAAAAGACAGGGCCTTGTGGCATAAATAAGAGACAGGAATTCAAAATTTTTTCATGCCTACACAATCCAAAGAAGGAAGATGAATGTCGTTGACAAATTACTAATTGAGGGAGGGCACATTAGTCAAGACCCAACAGAGATAGAGAATACTATCACATCCTTCTATAAGAACCTATTTACATCTAAAGGGCTTGTATGGAGACACCCACTTACTACTCTTATTCTAAAATGTATGAATCCAGTATTACAATTTAGACCAATCAGTCTTTGTGTTGTTTTTTTACAAAGTAATTTAAAAAATCTTGGCATCAAGGATGAGGCAGTGTCTCCCTGTTTGTATCTCTGATAATCAAGATGCCTTTTTGCCTGGAAAAAAACCGATAGACAATGTTGTTATTGGGAATAAAGTGTTTCATTTTTTAAAGAGACACAAAAGTGGGAAAAAAAATGTCATCCCTCTTAATTTGGACATTGCTAAAGCTTATGAATGCGTTGAATGGAAAGCAGATCAGTTGACAAAGGTCAGAATGGGGTTTCACAGGAAGTTTGTTAAATGGTTAATGGCATGTATTCAGGGTCCTAAATTTTCTTTCAATATCAATGGCGGCTGTAAGGGGTTTGTGTCAACCTCTAGCGGCATAAAATAAGGAGATCCCCTCTCTCCATATCTATTTCTCATAATTTCTGAATTGTTTTCTGCAAGGACTAACATGGATGTAGACAAAGGGAGCATTACAGGTCTTAGGATATCAAGAGATGGCCCCATTCTTACACATTTGACATTTGCTGATGATACCCTGGTCTTTTGCAAAGCAGCTGGAAGACATACCAGGAGGTTATTGGGTATCTTAGAATATTTTAAAGACTTCACTAGCCAACAAGTAAACATGAGTAAATCAACCATATTTTTCAGCAAAAATACACCTGAGGAGGTACAACACAAAATCTTCTCATTGCTACTAGGAATCCAGAGACATTCTTCTACCAGGTTTTTAGGTTTGCCTTTGGGGATAGGAAGATTAAAAAAGGAAGCTTTTGAATTAACTTTGAAGGCTGTGAGAAGCAGAATCTAGAGCTGGAAAAATAAATGGCTATCCAATGCTGGTAAGGAAGTTTTGATCAAAGCTGTGCTTAATGCTTTACCAGTATTTGCTATGTCTTGCTTTGTGTTGCCTGCAGGATTATGCAAAGAAATATCTCTGGTTTGTGGGAAATTTTGGTGGAGTAAAGGCTTAGATTTCAGAGGGGACTGCACTGGATGGATTGAAACAAATTGACAATAGTCAAGATTCATGGGGGGGCTGGGATTTCAGGATGTCCAAATGTTTAACATTGCTATCATAGCCAAACAATTATGGAAGCTGGTGACAGAGCCCAACAGGTTGGTCAGTAGAGTGCTTAAGTCTAAATAATTTCATAATACATCTTTGTTTGAAGCACAGAATAAACAAAACTCTTATTGGCTATGGGTTAGCTGGCTTTCTGTGTTGAAGGTATGTGGGAATTGGATGAGGATAAAAGTTAGAACATGTAAAAACATCAGAATTTAGGATCAACATTGGATACCAGATAAGTTGGGTATGGAGGTTCAGTTGCTCCCAGGGGTAGCCAGAGATATTGAGAGGGTGAGTGACCTTTTGAATATAGATGGAACAGGCTGGGATGAGAATAAAACCTGAGCAACTTTTACTCCTGAATTCTGCAACTTAATCTTAAACATTGCACTCTTGATCCTAACTTTGAGGATACATGGGTCTGGACTTTAGAGAAGAAAGGATTGTTTACAGTTCTGTCAACTTACTTCAAACATATTGCTTAAAAATTTCTCAAACATGTGAAAGCTCAAACAAGTAAGGATTTGGCTGCAGAAGTAAAGTGTAGAGAAAGAACATAGAAGCTTAAAGTGATGGGGAAGATTAAGCACTTCATTATGAAGTGTTGTAATGGAACTCCCCCAGTGAATACTAATTTGAGGGATAAAGGGATTCAGGTGGATCAGGTTTGCAAGATGTGTGGTCCTCTATAAAAAATGTGCTCCACTAAGTTCGCGATCTCGCCCTCAAGATTGCTCCTACGGGCTGCTTGAGATTGCAAAAGAGCAAGAGCCCGATCAAGTTTTTTATTGTAGGCGGCCTCTTTTTCACGAGCTGCTCGTTAAACTTGTTGGACTCATGCGTCTGCTCGACCAGAAATTGGTTACAGCACTGCTTGGAAGAGTATGGGTGAGCTTGGGTGTAGTACCCGGCATAATAACTCGGCTCACTGTTCCAAGAGGAGTAATGCAGGGAGGAATACTCATGATTGAAATTCATATCCCTGTTCTAAGAGGAGTAGTGCGGGGAGGAATACAACATAACAAAACAACCCAACGTAGCCACGAAAAAGAGAAGAAGAAAAAGACACAAAATAGAAAAACGAAAATGCAGAAAAAGGACAAAAACACTAAAAATGCAAAAACAAAGAGAAACACGGAAAATAAAATCAATACCAAAACCAAATATCCTACTTGCCTACCCCGGCAACGACGCCAAATTTGTTGTGTACAAATTGTTATTTTTACCGAGTATAGATTCGTTCCCCGGGTCGATCTCACGAGGACGGCGGTTCGGTATTTAGCTTTGGTATCGATCACACGAAAAGGAAAAATAAATCCTAAACACACTAATCACATAAATATTAGATGGATTATCAACTAAGAAATAAAGAACAAAGCAAAAGTATAAATCTACCTAATAATATAAACGAAATAAAGATGGAGAAGCTAGGGAATCGGGTACAATTAATTCAAGTTCTAGCAAAACCGGACAATTCATCGTTCGGCTTGAGATTGACACTCTCGCTTAGACATCTAGCGGTTCGTACCCAGTAACTCTTCGTAACAAGGGATTGAACGAAAAATTTTGAGCACACGACACAGGCCAATTATCCCAATCCCAATAACTTTTCGTAACAAGGGACGGGTCATCGACAAGCACGTATTTAATCCAAAACCTATAGACTATTCAGTTACGAAATCGTCTACCTTATGCGAGCCTAAGTCTACGACTTTTCCCCTTTCGGTTCTAAAAGTCGCTAATTAACTAGAAGGTGTTCAACCAACTAATCATATAAAATTGACAAATCCTAAATCGACAAACTAACACTCAATTGTTTCCAACTGCAATATCGAAGTGTCACTCTTCGATTATATCAATCAATCAATCTCAAATTCATCAATTCCTAATCAAAATAACTCACATAAGCAATAACAACTCAAGCCTTACAAATGCACGTTAAACAAGAACAATCAATCCCTTATCCCTAGCACAAAGGATCAACTACGTAGAACGAATCCAACACACATAATCATTCTTCTCAAATCAACCATTATTCATGAGTTAAAAAAGATAAAGAAGTACTTACAATTAATCTAAGTTCGAACGTTGAATTTGTAATACAAGCTTAATCCGAAGAAGAAGGAGAAAAAATGGAAACTAAAGATGAAAGAACGGTGAAAAATGAGGAAGAAGAAGAGGAGAAGGAGAAGGGAGAGTCGTGGTGTTTTTTTGCTCTATCGGGACCTAGGGTTTGAAGCCCCGATCGAGAGTTATCTTTCTATGGTGTTGCGTACGAGTATTTATAAGATAGGGCGACATGGCGTGAGCTTTTGATGCACGGAGCGAGAGAGTTCAGGCACCGTGGCGTGGTGGAGTGACGCGGTCGTGACAGGAACAGGGACAACGGCGTGTTAAAGGGCTTTGCGGCGCGGAAGAAGCATCTGGCACGGTGCGTAACTGCAGCGCGGCGTGGTGAGGTCTTGCTCCGCAGCACGGTGGTGCAGCACGGCGTGGTGGAGGATGGCTGGCGCGGTGTGACAGCATGCGCGGCGCGATGCTGGGAGTCTGCTGCTCTGTCGATCTCGCGGTGGTGGCGTGGCGTGGAGAAGAGTGTGGTGCCGCGGCGCGAAGCCTACCGCAGCACGAGGGCTAGGAACTAGCGCTCTGTCCGGGTTGCGGCATGTGCACGGCGCGATGAGAATTCCTGCCGCGGCGCGGAGGCCTACGCGACATGAAGCTGGGGATACAAATATAATTGAACGAGCAAACACGAGAACGAATACATCGAGAGGGTTCTCCAATTACCTTTCTTCGGGAACTATATGCTCGGTTGAAATATGTCGGGACGAAACGGGGTGAAAACGGCTATATGAATGCACCGACGGGGCTCGACACCTAAGCTTCAGCTCGCTCGAGAGTGGTGCGAGTGATTAGCAGGGGCCGAGCAGCAATAAACGGGACCCGACAATGAGCATGGGGTCACGCGAAGAAGCAGCAGTTGAAAAGAGTATACTGGACTTGCTGCGCTCGGCCGAGTTGACGGACTGCTGTTGGTCTTGTGGTGGTGACGTTCGCGATGGCAATGGCACACGGTAGAAGCAGTAGGTTCGCCAGTGAGGAACTGAAACGCCGGGCTCGCGGGTTGCGGAGGCTGGTCGCACGGTACTGATGGCGATGACGATGATTGTGGTGACAGTTGATTATGGTGAGAAGAATAAAAGAGAGAGAGGGCTAGAAATTTGAGGAGATAAATTTTCTTCTTGCTTTTCTCATCAGATCGAAGAGCAGATATAAGGGAAAAGAGACAAAGTGGACATGCTTGTTGCAACGACTGAGGAGTTAAAAATAACAATTACATTATCATAATTGCAATTTAATTAGTCTTAACTCATAATTTAAATGGCCATCATGTTTATAAAATATAAAACGATTATAGTATCATGGCCGGCTCAGGTGTGGGTTCATGGCTCACGGGCCGGACTTTCTCGGTTCAATATTTACGATATTCGAGTCTCGGTTTGATCGTCGATAATTAAAATAAAACTGGAACATAAATATTTTTATATATATATAATACAAATTAATTATTAATATATAATAATTATATATAATACACACAAATAACATTTATTTTATAATAATAATATACATTTAGACATTTAATAACATTTAGGCATTTAGCACAAATAATAATAATAATAATCAATTAGGCAATTAGACATTAAATATAAATATTAATAACAATAATGCAAAATAATTAATCTCAAATAATCCAAAATCAAACGGGGTATTACAGTCTATCCACCTTACAAAGAATTCCGTCCTCGGAATTCAAAAATAAAAAAATCTAGAAAGCAATAAAATACAAGGGGAACTCAAAACTCAAAGTTCGGATATCGCCTCCGAAGCTCGGCCTCCTTTTTTCAAGTCGCCTCCGACTCGTAATGTCGGCTCCAAAGCACCTTCACCAAGCTCACCGCCCAGTTCCTCAACTGATGGACCTTCTGGTCCAATATGGCTACCAGTACCTCCTCATAGGTAAGGTCTCGCTCGACCTGCAGTTCGCCAAAGTCCACCACGTGACCGGGATTATGCACGTATCTCCGCAACATGGAGACGTGAAACACGTCATGCACTCCCGGCAAGCTCGGCTGTAAAGCCAACCGATAAGCCAAGTTCCCGACTCGGGCAAGGATCTCGAATGGCCCAATAATAATGCGGTCTATGTTTCCCCTTCTTCCCAAAGTGAATCATGCCCTTCATAGGCGAGACCTTCAGGAAGACATGATCTCCCACCACATACTCGTACTCCTACCTCTTTCGGTCGGTATAGACTTTCTGCCTCTCTTGGGCAGCCCGAATATGCTTCCGGATAGCCTCAACTGTCTCCGAAGCTCTGTGAATGAATTTTGGACCCATA
>CACSLK010000984.1:6925572-6942178 GCA_902706635.1 Striga hermonthica
TCCTCATTTTGTAATTCCTCAAAGAAATAATAAAAGAAAACAAAGACAATTGCAATCAAAATTACAAAACTATTTACAGTAAGCATAGAACATGAACAGCTCCTTTAGTCACTGCCCCAAATTACATCGCCTGATCGCCCTCACAAAAATTCAAAAAGCGAAAGAAAAGGAAAAATACAATAAATTCCACGAATCAACTAACGGCGGCCGGAACCGGCAAAAGCCTGGTTGAGAAATTCCTCAGCGGCGCCTCATCGTCAAAATTGGAACCGTCCTCGAAATTGAGAGCGTAACTCAGCGGATCGTAGCTAAACTCAGCCGACGAGTGCCTCTTATGCCTGGCCGCTGATAGACCCAACATCGCGCGGCACTTCTCTTTGATTTCCGACATCGAACGCTCGTGGGGCCCGTTGATCCCGACCCAGACAAGGACAGGGCTGCCATCTGACGGCTGTGGCGGCGGGGGATTGAGATGGATGTGGCGGCGCCGGAAGCAGCAGGAGAAGCACAGAAATTGCCGGAGCCTGTGCTTAAGGGAAGTAGGCGAGGCGAGGATAACGTCGTCCTCCATTTTCGCCGATTTATTGCTTTTTTGTGGTTTCACTTTGAAACGTGTGTGAACAAACTTGATGGTTTGATATTGGGAGGCTTTTGCCAATTATATATGGGCGTGGGTGGGACTGAAATGACGAAAAAGGACATGGGAAAGGCGAGAATACAGAGACAGAAGCGTTTTTTCTGTGGGCAGTCCGTGTTAGGGAGGATGTAGTGAACGTGGGGCTTGAGACTGGGCGTTTTGACCTTATCCATCTGGGATGGGACCAAATAGATTCGGATGAGATTTATCAAAAGTTTACAAAATATAAACAAGATTTTATTGAGGGTTACAAGCGGTAGTGTGGGAACACGGTGAGAACCAGCAGTTGGATAGTGGGGCTAATATGAAGTTTGGGGGGCCAGCATGAAGCAACCACTTCGGTGGGATCCTACGACTGGATAGATGGGACCAACTTGGAGCTGGGAGGGTCAGCGAGCAATCACTTGGGGATCGTCTCCTTATGCGCGGTAGTTGAGGGTGTTAGGAATCTGGGAGCCATTGTGCAGCTACCGCGATTTAATTGGAGGCAGTTTCTGAGGAGTCGAGGACTGTTTCTTCGAGGGAATATTCAAGCGCAAGCCTGGAACCTCTGTATTAAAAAAAAAAAAAGATTTTACATTCTTACACATCAAATAAATATCAATAAGAATATTAAAAGTGCAAAAAGTGGACTTAGAATTTAAGCTATTTTTTTTTTTTTTTTTTACATTCTCAAACCTCAAACCAGATGCATGCATATTTAACAATCCTTAAAATCTAAAAATTAATGAGAAAAAAGTAGTTGTAAATTTAAATACCTTTTATTAAAATATATATTATTTTATATTTAGTATGACACTTTTTATTTGTGTGACTTACTTGTGTTATATTATAATAATTTTTTTAACTTACAACATATAACTACATTAAACATAAATATACCAATTGAGAAATAATTTTATTTTTCTAATAAATTTTAATAATACTATTATCTTTTGTTATTATAAAGATAAATATAATTTATTTATTTTATATATACAATATGGATTTCAGATCGAAGATAATGAAAAGATTATTAATTTGATATATTATATATGTAAAACCGATAAGAAATACAAAAATTATCAACTTTTAAAATAGATTTATAATTCAATAGCTAATTGAAAGAAATAAATCAAAAGTCATGGATATATTACTCACTTAGTGCCTCACTATGTAAAATTACAAAGAATTAAAGGGTTATATTAGTACAAGTGATATTAAAATACCTAAGTTAGCTAAATAATATTTATGGAATGTCCGAACCTAGATTATTAATTATTAATATATCAATATTATTTGTCCAAACCTAATTACGAAGCATAATTCTTCGTCAAGTAGGATTCTGAAGCACCAGAAGCAGCCACGTAGGCTCAACGCATATTCAAATTGATACCATCATATTTTATGATTATGCGACAAGTTTTCTGTAATGCCCCCATTTTATTTAAAGAGTTTATCCAATTTATTTATAAAAATCAGAGTAATTTTTTTCAAAAATCTCAATTTAAAACTTTAATCATTTAACTGGCGCTACTAACAAAATAAACAATTAAGAACAAACATAAAGAACCTACACATGCGATCTAATAATCAAACCAGTTTACTCATAAGTCTCAGAAAAACATCCAAAGGTTTAACATGATCCAAAAATTCAAACCAACATGTTTCAAGTGAAAGCGGAAGCAAAAGAAGCAAAGGACACGACATATCTATGACCACTACTCGCTCGTCCCTTGCTGCCGCCGCCAACCATGCTCAACCTCAAGATAGGAAGAGGAAACAAGAGGACAAAACAAACAATGGGGGTGAGCAAAACCACTATGCTCACCAATATCGCATAAGTCTATCTCGCATAAAGATCCAAAACTATAAATAGAGTATGCATAGAATCCAGGTCTAACTCCCTATATGGCCCTATCACAAACCTCCTATGTACATACAACAACCTTCCGATTAAACATCAGCAAGGAAGTAACCGGAAACATTCCCACCCCGGCTCGACACGGGCTAAGGGATCTTTTCCAGTAGACAGTCGAGATGTTTTTCCCCAACACACGGGCTAGGGCGTCCTCCTCCTAGATACGACGGACAGGTGACCTCGCACTTTTATGCATTCATCAAAGGCACTAAAGGCGAGACGCCTCTGGCGGTGTAACACACTAGACTAGGGTTCTCAGACATACTTAAGTTATCGAAATGAACATTTATACGAAATAACAAAATGCGATAATTATAGATACACAAATTGTACCTACCTGGTTACCGAAGCGACAGATATCACAAAATAGATGTGGGCGGCGAGTTCGGCTCGTCTAGCACCTACATTTAATAAAATAGCCTATAAATGACTATTCCATCCATGAACAACTAATCATGACAATCACTTAGTTCAACTAAGATCACATAAGCATTTAAGCAAGCATTTAATCAAGGAAATCCCATTTCCGGAAACACCACATACGTTTTTCAAAACTTAACCCGGGCAACATTTTTTAAAATCGACATAACTTTCAACACATAATTCATATGAACATGATTCTAGTTGCATTAGAACCCTAAGACATACATATACAATTTTTTTTAGAACTTAAAAGCAGATAAGGTCATTAAGGTAGTGTAAAAACAATTAACATTTAAGCATCAAATCCTGCCAAAGTACAAAATCTTACTTCATGCGTATCTACATTCATTCAAACACAACTCGAGCTACAGATATCACCTCAGCATGAATCTTATATCATTGGAAAGCTAATCAATAGACCTATAACTTTCATGAAGGTCACTTACACATTTGAGCACATTAAGACATGATAAACAGGTCAGACATTTCACACACTTGCTGTCGGGTTTTAATAAAAACTGCTTGCGCGATAATTTTATAAAAATCATAACTTATTCGTTTCAAATCCGTATTACATGATTCTAAATCCCAGAGAAAGCCAACTTATCGAACTTCATTTCATATGAAGAACCCAAGATCAGATAACATGATTATGAAGGGTAAAATCGAGGCACAACAGAGCTGATATTCGAGATAATTCATGCATATACAAATCGAAAGAAATCTGACTTCAAACAAGGATTTGATATAACGTATGACATATATATCTAATATGTGATATACGAACACGACTGGAATAATGAGTAGATTCAGAAATATCACCCGTCTTCTGGAAACTACGAGCTTGGTCAAAGGAATCGAACGAAACAACGGGAACGGAGTTCCGCTATAAAAGACGGCCGGAATACTTCTCGAGACGACGAAGGTGAGCTCAAAATAAATGATCGGGACCTCAAAATAATAAATTGACACCACCAATGGCTTCTTCTCTTCTCGTGCTTTCACCAACACATTTTTCGCTAATGCTCGACTCGCTTATCGAGACCCGACGGACTACCCAAAGTCAAAAATAAAATAAGCTTATATATTGCAAAAAAATATTCTGTTGCCTGTTGTTGCTCACTCGTCTTCGTCGAGGATTCGAAATCTCTATTCTGACGTGAAGAAAATGGTTGCGGCTTGCTCGAATATCAATCTGGTGCTGCGAATTTTAGGACTTACAAGGACTGACAAGACCTCCGGCGAGGGGCTGCTATGAAACGTACGGGCCGACTCGTCTATCGTTATTCTTTTCGCATGGGGTTGCTGTAGTCTGTCGAACTCGCTGCTCGAGAAGGATGGCCTGCAGCTCGCGAATGGTGGTCGTCGGTTGACTGTCATTCCCGATGCCGAAAAAATTGCTGCTGTTGAAGGTCGCCGACGAGAATCTGAAACTGCTCGCGGTGACGGTCGGGGTGCAGGGACGACGACAATGGGGCTCTCCTCGACGGGTTGCAGGGGCGCCGACGATAAGGTGCTGCTCGCCGGAGTTGCAAGCTCACGGTGGTGATGCTGGTTCGCGGATGGTGAGAAAGGAGTACGATGGTGACGATCGAGAGTTTGGTGATGGCGTGAGAGGAAAAGTTATGAGAGGAATATATTGACTGTGGGAATGAATTTACGAGAGAGGCATGAATATATATATATCGGCGTAAGATCAGTTGGAGAGCTGAAGGAGAGAACGTGCGTTATCGTCACGGGAGAATCGCGCATAACATTCAAACGGGAAGATAAGGGCGACCAATTCAAACGTGATGGAGAGATGAAGTAAGATATAATCATGTTGGGCCAAGGATGGGATAAACAAATGGGACAAAAATAACACATCTATTTTGGGCCAATTTAAGGTAACTCAATTGGGCCTGAATTTAATAACTGGAAGAGCTAGAAATAAATCGATTTGGGCCGAAAAATACAACGCGATAACGAGAATTTTCGCTCGATACGATTTAATAAAATACGGTTCGAAATAAATAAATAAATAAAACCAGATTATATATATATACAATACACAAAATGTTTATTTATATATTAATAAGCAATTAAGACAATTAGACATCTACGAGCACATAATCGCAATAAAAATAATAATAATCGAGCATAAATAAAATAAATAATAATTAATCCAGAACAAATGGGGCGCTACAATCTACCCACCTTAAAAGGAATTCCGACCTCGGAATTCAAAGACAAAAGAAAACTAACGAACTAAAAGAATACAAAGACCTCCAAAACGAGAAGGTAGGGAATCTCCCCCTTATCTCGGCCTCCATCAGTGTCCAGGTTGGTTGTTGATGGGTCTCACCCTAGATCTGGAGTGAACCGGTTGAGATGAGCTCCGATCTGTCTTGATCGCCTCTGAAACGTCGCTAAACCGCGGCAAACACCTACAAGAACACAACGCCGGTGGGTGTTGTAAATATTTTTCCGGAGTAGAATCAAAAGATTCGCCGCCGGGTCGTGTCTCACGAGGAAGGCTAGCCGGAATATTTCTTACGTTTACTCAAACACAAAAAGGGAAAATAAAGAAATAAAATTCCTAAACATACTAAATCAAAGTTGGGTTGGTTTTGAATTATCAACTACTGCAGATATTTAAATAAAGCAATAAAAGAGCAATTCAACACGTAGAACAAGCAAGATGTGAGAAGCTAGGGAGTCGGGGATATCCGTTTTGACTCGAATAGCAATTAATGGGCCAGTGATTGTTCAGTTAAGTAATTTGATTAAATTGCACGTTCTAGTACTCATCCTCAATAACTTTTCATAACAAGAGAACAAACTAGAGCGACGATTTACCAGTTATTTAACTTCTAGGAAATACAGTTACGAACAAGCCTAGCTTATGCAAACCTATTTTGACCGACTCCTCCCCTTTCGGTTCTAAGAGTCGAATAAGAATAAAACTAAAGGTGGTTAACCGACTAATCAAATGGATTCACCAATATCAAACACGAATTAATCGAACTCAATTGAATTAATTAGAAGTTGAAGTGTCACTCTTTAACAATTCTTAAAACTCAAGTTTGATTATTGGAAAACCCTAATAAAGAACAATATGCATAAGACGAACAATCATTGAAACCCACAATCACAATCGAAATCAAAACATTAATCCCCTATCCCTAGCATAAAGATTTAGCGACTCATGATTGATTCAACATCAAAATAATCACTAACCCAAGCCATCATATTCATACACAAAATGAAAAAGAGTGCTTACGATTAAAAGTGAATCCAATGTCGAAAGAACAACGAGCAAACCGAATCCAAAAGCTAGAAAATGAGTTCTTAATCTCCAAAAATCAAACCCAAAACCAAATCAAAGAGTGAAAGATGTGTTTTTGGTGAAGAAAAACCGAAGTTTTAATGTTTGGGAATGAATAAAAATGCCCTAGGCTCGGTCCCTTTTATTTCCAAATCAAAATTCCAAAAAAAAAAAAAGCTGTCAGTTACGAGCAGGGGTTAGCGCCGCTAAGGCTGGGAAGTTAGTTGTGCTAATCCCTTAGCGCCGCTAAGGGTAAAAATGCTTAGAGCCTGTGCCCATCGCTTTGCTGTGTAGCGCCGCTAGCTGGGTTGGCCATAGCGGCCTATGTCCATAGCGGCTCTATGGCCATAGCGGCGCTATGTCATGTGCAGCTTCCAAAATTTCCAAGTTTTGAACTCGTGAGCTCTCGTCTAGCATTTCTCGGGTACTGCCCGAGCTGGAAAACTCGATTCCCACGTCTTTGAGTCGTACGGACCAGCCTGGATCCCCAAGGAACTGGAACGGGATATTGTCCTATCTCCAACCTGAAATCATTACCACCAAACAAACACAAAAGCAAGAGAAAATAGGAGGAAAAACAACGAAAATACTAAACAAACATAAATAATACTAAAACACAAAAAACGACTAAAATAATCGGAAAATCCTAAGAAATGACCTAAATCGGGGGAAACAACACACAAAATACCGACAAAAATAGCAACTAAAATGGGACAAACAACTCCCCCACACTAAAAATCGTACCGAACAAAAAGAAGAGAAAAGACACGAGAATAGAAACTGAGCATGGATAACAGTTTCAAATAAAAAAAGCTTCAGATTAATTAACTCAGCCGAGGAGAATTCCAATGCATCAACATCAACATAAAATGGGACGCTCAAATTGGAAGTAAAATATATATGTACCTCACTCGGTTTCTTTCATGAATATAAAACTGGGACGCTCAAATTGGTCGATCATCATGCATCAACATAAGCTTGCTTATCGTCTATTCATACTCTAAAACAATCAAAGGTCATTAATTATAAATCAAGAGGACTTCCGGGTTGCAATGTCGGCAACAAAGGAAGGACAAATATAAAGATAGAGTGGTCCAAATAAACAGTCACATCTCGAGCATATAAACTACTCAAATATCTCACCATTTATCCAAAATCAGCACAACGTCAATCATTCCCATCAAAACTCCATGCAACAACCACATATGCTCAAGCTGAATTGCACTTCAAGTACTCGACCTTTTTTTTTTCTTTTCTTTTTTTTTTATTATTTAGGGAGTTTATTTATTTTTTTTTCTAACAAGACTGAGACATCAGGACGATATTCTCTACGTTTAAACACTGGAGGTCATCCAAGTTTCCTAGAGTAGTTTCCCAATACTCATTAGTCGCCAAAGAATTTCAACAAGTAAGCGAAGTAGAATCCTTCAGTCCGTCGTGCGAATTCCCCTTTTCCTTTTTTTTTTTTTTTGGTCAAGCACCCAAAATACAATTCAAGCAAGTTATACACCTTCTCCAAACACATATTAGGAGCTCCGTTATCATAACAAATTCATTGTCAAATCTTCAAATAATTCAATCAAATCGATTGACAAGAAATATAGTTTAAGGCTCAACGGGCTCAAATCAGTTAAAGAGAAGAATAACTAATGATCAATTCGAGTGTTCAATTCGAGTGTTGAATAACTTACGATTAGAAGAGAAGGAGATTTTGACAAGAAATATAGTTTAAGGCTCAACGGGCTACTAATGGAAATATAATCTCAAGGGTCAATGAAAAAGGCTAAACGAGCAATGTCAAAGAAATGCCTCAATCATCTTCACAAATCACTACTTCAATCAATTCATTTCAAAACAGACTAAAAACAAGTTCTGATCAACAACGAATCTGACCAATATCTCTCAAGAAATAAAATAAGGCTCAAACCCTCACATAAGGAAAATAAATTGCCAACAAAACGAAACATCTAGTTCATTAAGGCATACTGGTCATGATCATCATCACATCTCCTCAACATCATCAATAATCATCGACAAATCTTAAAATTCACCATAATCCATATTCAAAAACACACAAACTGACTCAAAGAAAAGAAAATAAAACAGAAAAGAAAACAACCTAAACACCTAGACCTGATCAACCATATAAGCACATAATCATGTAAAAACTCCCCCACACTTAAAACCGAACAATGTCCCCATTGTAGATCTTTAGTGCAAGGGAAGTCAACCTATATAATCAACCAACATAAAAAACCAAGACAGAAAAACTAAAGCAAAAACGAAAATAAAAAGAAGGGAAAAGATACAAACGTACAGGGCACAGTGACTAGACTAGTCACTGTGAATCCGATGGTGCTGGTGGGGGGTGAGGAAGTCAAGACAGAAAAACTAAAGCAAAAACGAAAATAAAAATAAGGGAAAAAAGATACAAACGTATAGGGCACAGTGACTAGACTAGTCACTGTGAATCCGGTGGTGCTAGTGGGGGGTGAAGGAAGTCAGGCCCCAAACAGCGGTGGGCCTCTGTCAGCTAAAATCTCTCGCCCCATTCAGATTGGGGCAGCTCTCCGGAAGTAGGCAGGGGAGGAGTGGAGGGTGGTTGGTACGACGTCCTTTCTCAGATACAGCTCGGTCCTGCAATGACCGTTTAGCGTGCTCTCACATGCACGCTTCCTCAGTCAGCTGCTCAATCGCCCTGAGGTAGGCACACTCTTCAACCAAATTCACCTGCGGCTCAGGCCTGGTCTCTCGAACAGAAACGACAATGGTCTCGCCCAACACTGTCATGCTCGCCGTCCCCTTTCTCACATCGATAACCGTGCTGGTGGTCGCCATGAATGATCGTCCGAGGAGGATGGCGTGCTCCTTAACACTTTCTTGTCCACTCCCCATATCCAGCACTACAAAGTCCACTGGAACTATCAGCTTCCCCACTCAGACGAGCACATACTCGATAATTCCCTCGGGGTGACGGAATGACCTATCAGTCAGCTGTAAGCGCATCCTTGTGGGCTCCAACTCTCTAAGCCCAAGCCTATGATAAACTGCTAGTGGCATGAGGTTAATGCCAGCTCCCAAATCGAGCATGCCTGAAGTCTCTTTCCCATTCCCGAAGGCCATAGTGATCACAAAGCCTCCGGGATCCTTTTCTTTCTTCGGCAAGTCATGGTGGAAGATACTTGCCGCTTCACTTACAATCACCTCTTCTCCATTCTCAAACCTATTCTTGTTCGTGGCCACTTCCTTGAAGAATCGGGCATAGGCCGGATCCTTCTTCAACACATCGGAGTAGATAGGTCATCGTTGGTCTTAACCAACATTGCATGAAGGTCTCGGATCATTCTACGGTCTTTCTCCTCCAAAAGCCAGCTCAGATATGGAATTCTGGGTTTGTATGGGTTTGGGGATTCGTGTAAGGTAGGCTCGGGCAACGGTATAGCTGGGGTCTTTGCTCTCTGTTCCTCCTTCATTGGGCCCTCGAGCTCAGGCATAACCACTATCACTGATTTGGCGTGCTCCGGTTGGCTCGACAACTTCCCTTTATCCAAATCAGTTTCAATGTTACCGACCCGTGTGGCCAGCTGGCCTACTTGTGTCTCAAGACGCTTAATGGAAGCATCATGATTTGTAACGAAATTGAGGATTTTGTCCAGCTTGTCGTCCGTGCTCGATGGGGTTGATCCAGAATCTTGTGCTGGCAGCCTTATCATTCCCCTAGGTTGCTGTTGCTGTTGCTGCTAAGGTGGCTGCTGGTAGTGGTTATTAGGCCAGGAAAAGTGAGGGTGGTTTCGCCACCCCGCGTTGTACGTGTTCGAATATGGGTCATTTCTGGGCCGGTTCTGATACCCCTGCATTGCATTCACCTCGGTAGTATGGCCTCCATAGCTCGGATCGATAACTGTCGGGCACACCTCGGATCCGTGGCCTTGCACTCCACATGAGCCACAAACATTCACGACCATGGTTTGAATCGGCATGGAATTTCTAGCATTTAGCAGTTGCATTTGCTCCGTGAGCTCAGCTAACTGCTGAGCGAATAGCATTATTGCTCGAGCCAACCTCATTCGCTTCAGACCACTTTCCTCTGACACTTTTCTGAGACGAGTTAGCACTCATCGTCTCATACATCGCTATCATCTCTTCGACCGTCTTAGCCCCGATATCCCCTCCGACTGCATTGTCCACCATGTACTGCAGGTTCTGGTGGAGGGAGTCGTAGAAACAATTCGCCAATAGCCCGGGAGAGAGGTTGTGATGGGGGCACTGCCTCTGGAGGTCCTTGATACGTTCCCAGGACTCGTGAAGAGGCTCGTGTGGCAGTTGAGCGAAAGAGACTATCTGGGACTGGATGTCCTTGGTCTTCTGATGGGAATAGTATTTCCCAACAAATTTGGAGTATATTTCTGTCCAGGTTGTGAGAGAATCCGGGGTGAGGGTCATGAGCCACGCCATGGCTCGGTCTTTTGAAGTCTATAGAAAACACCGCATTTTGAGCTCGTCTTCGCTCAACCTATGTAAAGGGAACGTCCGGAGGACGTTGTAAAACTCTTGGAGGAAGTGGAGTGGGTCCTCGTTGTCGAGCCCATGGAACGATGGAAGCTGATTGTAATGAACC
The DNA here is from genome assembly GCA_902706635.1 of Striga hermonthica. Taxonomy (NCBI): domain Eukaryota; kingdom Viridiplantae; phylum Streptophyta; class Magnoliopsida; order Lamiales; family Orobanchaceae; genus Striga; species Striga hermonthica. Next base: position 6,936,458 of record CACSLK010000984.1, read on the forward strand.
ACCTTCAGCTCATAGTTGCGGGCAGCTTGTGGCAACCGGATGTAAGAGGTGGTTGGCCCAATCATAGGGTGGGCCAGATCTCTGAGGACATTGCGAGGAGGTTATTGCTGTTGTTCAACCATGTCTGTATCACTTCTTTCGGATGATTCTGGAGAGTGCTCGTCTTTTTCTAGTGACTCCAGAGTAAGCTCTTCCATCAGCTCCCTCAGGCTCTCGTTAACGGACTTGTTGATTGGAGATAGTACACGTCCACTCGTGGTACGCATACACTAAATAAAACAAGGGTTACGAGCACCAATGATAGATAAAAAGACAAAATGAAAACAAAATCAGCAAAAGAACTAACACCTAACAAAGAAAAAGAAAAACAAGAGAAACACGAAAAATAAAGTGAATAAGCGCACAAAATATGTCCTGAACCTTCCTCGACAACGGCGCCAATTTGTTGTAAATATTTTTCCAGAGTAAAGTCGAACAATTCGACACCGGGTCGTTTCTCACGAGGAAGGCTATCTGGAATATTTTGTATGTTTACTCAAACACAAAAAGGGAAAATAAAGAAATAAAAATCCTAAACATACTAAATCAAAGTTGGGTTGGTTTTGAATTATCAACTACTGCAGATATTTAAACAATGCAATAAAATAGCAATTCAACACGTAGAACAAGCAAGATGTGAGAATCTAGGGAGTCGGGGTTATCCATTTTGACTCGAATGGCAATTAATGGGACAATGATTGTTCAGTTAAGTGGTTTGAATAAATTGCACGCTCTAGTACTCATCCTCAATAACTTTTCATAACAAGGGAACAAACTAGAGCGACGATTTACCAAGTCATTTAACTCCTAGGCAATACAGTTACGAACAAGCCTAGCTTATGCAAACCTATTTTGACCGACTGCTCCCCTTTCAGTTCTAAGAGTCGAATAAGAATAAACTAGAAGGTGGTTAACCGACTAATCAAATGGATTCACCAATATCAAACACGAATTAATCGAACTCAATTGAATTAATTGGAAGTTGAAGTGTTACTCTTCAACAATTCTCAAAACTCAAGTTTGATTATTGAAAAACCCTAATAAAGAACAATTTGCATAAGACGAACAATCATCGAAACCCACAATCACAATTGAAATCAAAACATTAATCCTCTATCCCTAGCATAAAGATTTAGCTACTCATGATTGATTCAACATCAAAATAGTCAATAACCCAAGCCATCATATTCATACACAAAATGAAAAGGAGTGCTTACGATTAAAGGTGAATCCAATGTAGAAAGAACAACGAGGAAACCGAATCCAAAAGCCAGAAAATGAGTTCTTAATCTCCAAAAATCAAACCCAAAACCAAATCAAAGAGTGAAAGATGTGTTTTTGGTGATGAAAAACCGAAGTTTCAATGTCTGGGACTGAATAAAAATGCCTTAGGCTCGATCCCTTTTATTTCCAGTTCAAAATTCCAAGAAAAACTCTATCAGTTACGAGCAGGGGTTAGCGGCGCTAACCCCTTAGTGCCGCTAAGGCTGGGAAGTTAGCGGCGCTAACCTCTTAGCGCCGCTAAGGGTAAAAATGCTCGAGCCTCTGCCCATCGCTTTGCTGTGTAGCGCGGCTAGCTGGGTTGTCCATAGCGGCGGTATGTCCTGGGCAGCTTCCAAAATTTCCAAGTTTTGAACTCGTGAGCTCTCGTCTAGCATTCCTCGGGTACTGCCCGAGCTGGAAAACTCGATTCCCACGTGTTTGAGTCGTACGGACCAGCCTGGATCCCAAGGACGTGGATTAATTGTCGGGAGATTACAAGAGATCAACGAGCCTCGATAAAGCAATCAGACTGGACCCCGGAGATGTGCACGAAGGCGCGCTAAAAAAAAATTGATCGCCGGTTTTCCGACCACCGGTGGTGACGACGGCGGGCCCAGCGGCGGTGGAGGAGTTTTTCTTGACGAGCAAGCAGTATGATATCAACAAGGATTCTACTGCAGTGGGAGTTCTAGTTGAACAGGGAAAGAATATACAAGGTTTCCTTGTTTATGGGTCAATATTTAATGGCCATAATAGTGAATTTATTCATTTATTTATTTAAATTCATTATGGCATATAATTATTTATTTATTTATGCATGTTATTTAATTATTGTATTTTCATGGGATTAATTTGGAATTGCATATTTATTTATGCATGTTAATTAATTATTGCATTTACATAGGATTAATTTAGAATTGTATATTTATTTAAATAAGTAAAAATCCTCATTTAAATTATACTAAGTTTGAGAAGGGATTTTAAATTAAAGTTAATTGTAAAATTCCTAAGGCCTCCATTTCTAATTTGTCGGTAAATCAATCAATTGCGGTTATGGGCTCCCCCTTGGGTGACATCGCTAAAATTAATTGTAGATAATTACCGACACGAATTTCTAATTAGACAATTAGAGGGAGTGTTATGAGAGAGTACGGGCTTCCCCTCGGATGACGTATAATCGAACTCGTATAAACTCAGGATCGAGAAATAGGATTCACTTAGCATGCAATTTATTTATAACTCCCATCGGGGTCCCTGAATTTATTGCATGGCCAAATGGAGACCGACTATTAATTTCGCTCGTCATGAATTTGGTTTGACTTATGGAAATTAATGGGCCTTTGAAAGGCCCTCTCTAGCGAATGTTGAGTTATGTAGGGTTACCCTCGTATCATGTATTAACTCTCGGTATTTTGAGATGTCGGTGAATTTAAGTTAATATTGTTTTGAGGATATCAATATTAACAGTTAAATTCAAATGTGCTTAATCTGTAAAATTATTTTCGTGTTTCTCAGATATTCATCATGTCGTTCAATCCATTGTCTATCATTCTAAAAGAAAATCAACTTACTGTACTAATTACATTGATTGGAAGAGGAACTTAGACATTGTGTTGACTGCTAAGGGTTATAAGTTTGCAATTACTGAGGCTTGCCCGGCAGAGCCCGCGGCTGATGCTCCTGAGCACGAGAAAGGGGAGTATGCCCGGTGGAAAAAAAGGCTGATGAGATGGCGAAGTGTTACATTCTGGCATATATGTCAAATGTTCTTCGACATTAGCATCAACCTAAGGACACTGCGACAGACATACTTCTCAATCTCAAGAATATGTTCGGACTCCGGTCTAGGGTTGCTAGGCAAGAGGCTTTGAGTGCTCTGATGACTACGAGCATGGCAGAGGGCACACTGGTAAGGGAGCATGCTCTCAAGGTTATGGCGCTACTCAATGAGCTTGAGGTTATGGGAGGTTTTATCGACGGGGAAACTCAGGTTGATATCATGCTCCAATCTCTGCTGAAGAGCTTTGATCAGTTCCAGTTGAACTATAACATGCACAAAATGCAAATGGCTCCCCCAGAACTGTTTGCAGAGCTTCAGTCGGCGGAGGCCTTATTCACTCAGGCGCCTCATGCGCTAGTTGCCGAGCAGGCTAGACCTTCCAGTCCTTACAAGGGCAGGAAGAGAAAGAAGTCTGCAGGAAAGGCAAAAGTGCAGGATGTCTTGGTTGTCCAGCGACCAGCCCCTCAGGTTGTGGCAAAGAAGCTGAAAGGTAGATGCCACAAGTGCAATAAGTCAGGACACTGGAAACATGTTTATCGGTTGTATCTACCCGAACCTGGTGTGTGGATGCTGGAGCCACTGATCATGTCTACAATTCATTATAGGGGTTCCAGGAACCCGGCGGCTTAGGGAGAGAGAGATCACCATCTACATGGGCGATGCTACGAAAGTGGCAGCTGTTGTAGTGGGAGACGTTACTTTATCTTTTGATAGTAGTATTTTAGTTTTGAGACATTGCCTTTATGTTCCTAGTTTTAGAAAGAATCTAGTTTTAGTTTCTAAACTTGTGTCAGATGAATTTTCATTTAAGTTTGGTGACATGGTTGTTATTCGTTATGGAAGGCGTTTCCTATGTTCTGGTTCATTAGTTGGCAATTAGGATGTTCCCAAACCAAACTCTCCCACACTGCAACAAACTGAATTGATAATGTCACGATTAAATCTAACAAGAGGAAGGAATCTTCGAGTATGAATCAAGCATATCTTTGGCACCTTAGACTTGGGCACATCAACCTTAGAAGGATTCAAAAGTTAGTGGCCCACGACTTCTCGGTCCATTGGAAGAGCACTATCCAACTTGCGAATCATGCCTAGAAGGTAAGTGGCCAAGAGGCCGTTTTTAGCAAAGGGGTAGAGGAGCCAAGAAGTGCTAGGATTGATTCATTCTGATTTGTGTGGTCCTATGTCAATCCAGGCTAGAGAAGGTTTTGAGTACTTTGTCACTTTTATTGATGATTACTCGAGATATGGGTACATTTATCTGTTGCACCTCAAGTCTGAATGCTTTGAGAAATTCAAGGAGTATCGGGCAGTTGTGGAGAAGCTTCATGGTAAAAGTATCACGTCACTTCGATCTGATCAAGGTGACGAATACCTTTTTGGAGAGTTCAGGACATACTTATCGGAAGCTGGGATTGAATCCCAATTGACTGCACCCGGCACGCCCCAGCAGGACGGGGTTGTAGAACGAAGAAATAGGACTCTTATGGAAATGGTTAGGTCGATGATGAGTTATTATAGATTAACAGATTCGTTCTGGGGATTGGTGTTAGAAACGATAGTGTATATTCTGAACATGGTTCCTTCAAAGTCAGTTGAAACTACTCCTTCTGAGATGTGGAAAGGGCGCAAGCCCAGTTTCTCACAGTTTCGAATATGGGGTAGTTCTGCAGACATGTTAGTGCAGGAAGCTGGCAAGTTGGAGAAACGTTCGGAAGCACGAGTGTTCGTTGGCTATCCCAAGGGAACGAAAAGTGGAATATGTTATAGTCCCGAGGATCAGAAGGTGATCGTTAGCACGAATGCTAGATTCTTGGAAGAAGACTATATTATGAATCACATGCCCGGGAGTAGACTAGTCATAGAGGAGTTGAGGGGTGAAGTCGATATTTCCCCACCGAGAGCGCTGGTAGATACCTCACATAATACTGCAACATGTAACACTTAGAGTGTACCGGTACAGACAGTACCTCGTCATAGTGGGAGGGTTTCTCAGTTACCCGACCAATGGATAGGTCTTGGAGAGTCTAAGGGCTCAGTTTCAGGGAACCTAGAATCGGACCCAAGAACCTACAACGAGGCACTCCAAGATAAAGATGCAGATTCATGGAAAGTTGCAATGAATGTTGAAATGGGGTCAATGGACTCTAATTAGGTCTGGGATCTTGTAGAAACACCCGATGGGGTACAACCCATTGGATGCAAGTGGATCCAAGAGACAGAGAGGATCGGATGGGAAGGTGCAAACCTTCAAAGCTAGACTTGTTGCAAAAAGTTATACCCAGATACAAGGTATAGATTATGATGAGACCTTTTCGCCAGTAGCTATGCTTAAGTCCATTTGGATTCTCGTGGTTGTAGCCGCTCATATGGATTATGAGGTCTGGCAGATGGATGTCAAGATGACTTTCCTTAATGGAGAACTTCAAGAAGACATCTATATGCAGCAACCAAAGGGATTCATTGTTGAAGGTCGTGAGCATCTAGTGTGTATGCTTAATCGGTCCATTTATGGACTGAAGCAAGCTTCGAGGTCTTAGAACATTCCGTTCGATGAGGTGATCCATTCGTACGGGTTCACTCTGTTAGAGTAAGATACCCGGCGTTCCAATCAAATTGGACGTATTCTACTTGTAAAT
>CACSLK010000984.1:6979194-6989201 GCA_902706635.1 Striga hermonthica
GCATATGAAGGATTCAACAAGGAATGGAGGTTCGTGAAATCTCATCTAACTTCTTCCATTTTATCTTCGAAAGTAGAGATGATATGCAGAAAGTCCTTCAGGGTACAAACTGGATCTATGAAAATCAATACCTAGTTCTACATGAATGGCAGAGGGGTATTAGTGAAAAAGATAGTTACTTTCAGGAAGTTAAATTATGGACCCAAGTGCACAATGTTTCCATGGATTGGCTAAGCATGGATGTCGGGCTGAAGATACGACAGGTTTTCAAAAGAATTCAGAATGTGGGAATCTCTAATGCAGGAGGATCAGGAGCCAGAATAATCAGGTTACTGGTTTTGGTGGATATGAGCAAACCACTCCCTCGTTGCTCCTTCATTAGACTGGGTGAGGAGATAGTCACAGAGACCTTCAGGTATGAGAGGGTTAATAATTTGTGCTATTACTGTGGCATGTTGGGCCACCTAGATAGAGACTGTCAAAAACTGGCGAGAGACATAGCAAATGGGGAGATGAAGGAAGGGCAATATGGTTCATGGCTAAAAGCAAGTGAAGCCAGATTCAGCACCACATCTGGGCAAAGCAGCAGAACCTCCGATCAAGGACCAGAAACTCCAACAGACTTCCATCAGTCTCCAGCTAATCCCAGCAACTCAGGAAACAAAGAATGCAGACTCATCACTGACAAAGTTGACAACCCAAGCCAGCTGCAAAAGAATCCTAGTTTTGTTGAATCCAGCTCTTCAAGACAAGAATTTGTCAATGGCTAGAGCACACCCAAGTCTATAGAACCTCAACTTGCCACTCAGTTGGTTAACACACCAATAAATGAGGAAATAGAATACACCAAGGCAATGGAGCAAATCTCAACACCTAAGTCAGCTCAGAAGACATTAGCTTTGACTATGGGGGAAATAACTCCCCCCATAACACAGAAGTTATCACTACTCTAAAAACTTGGAAGAGAACTGACAACAAAGAAGGCAGACTTCAAAGGAAGCAGATGAAGAGTGATGATCACTCTCAAAAGCAGAACCTTAAGAGAGGAAGACAGGGAGGCACTCCCTATCAACGGTTGAGGAAGAACACAAAGAAGAGGAGACAGGCAGAAAGAGAATGAAAAATAGCTCTGATCAGGTGGAGAAAGCCAACCTCAAATGGCCCCTGGGTGACCAATGAATGTTCTGGTGTGGAATTATAGAGGCCTGGGTGGGGCCTCTACAGTTTCCCAAATCAAGGAGTCATTAAGGACCCACCACCCCTATTTTACCTTTTTATCTGAATCCAAAAACCAAAAACATTACATTTTGACAGTTTGTAAAAAGCTGGGATTTGCTGACAGATGCAAGATAGTAGATCCTAGAGGACTTAGTGGTGGATTATTGCTCGCATGGAACACAGAAGTAGAGATCAAGCAATTTATCTGTAATATCTTCTGCATAGAAGTTAAATTCAGAATCCTCAACTCTGAGCCATTCAGATGGGCAGTTTTTTTTTACATGAGTACTGACAAGGGTACTAGAGAATCTCAATGGAGAGACCTTGAATTCAAAAAAGGATCTTGGGGAGACTACTGGTGTATCATTGGGGACCGGAATGACCTATCCAAACCAGATGACAAGAGAGGTGGAAGGCTGAGACCTCAGAGCAGTTGTCTGGGCTTTCAAACCTTTATATCCAACATGGGCATGACTGAACTCTTCCACAAAGGCCACCCCTTCACATGGGGGAAATAATAGGACTGAAAAGGGTTTTGTTGAGGAAAGCTTAGATAAGGGGTTTGATACTCTTGAATGGCTCAGAAGTTTCCCTCAGTCCCAAACTACCTCTTTATTTAAAAGTTCATCAGATCACTATATGCTCTTTCTGGAGTCTGAACCTGAAAAGCCTCAATATCATAGAAGGTTTCAATTTGACAAAAGATGGCTTACTAGAGAAAGAATTGATGTGGTTCTTCAGCAAGCCTGGGGAGATCATCAGGGACAAACCCCATTATATAGTATCAAAGAGAAGATTAAGAGGACCAGACTTGACCTGCTCAAGTGGAGCAAATATTTCAGATCAACTGAGAAGACTCAACTAGCCACTTTGTCTATTAAATTGGAAACCATGAGAGAGGAAGGAGGGCACATAAACGGGAAGGAATGGGATAAGTTGCAAAGAGAGGTGGATGAAGCTAATCAATCTGAAGAACTTTTCTAGAAACAAAAGGCCAACCCAATGGCTGAAGGAGAGAGACCACAATACCCATTTCTTCCATGCTTGGGTGATGCAGAGGAGAAAGCACAATGCTATAAGCAGGCTAGTTACTGATATATAGAGAATCTGTGCATCTAAAGAAGAAATTGAGAATCATGTAGAAAACTTTTACAGCAATCTATTTACATCAGAAGGATCACATGGGGGGGCACAATCTTCTTCAGCATGTACCCCACTCAATCTCAGAGGAGGACAATAATCAACTCTTAGCACCAGTAGAGGAAGATGAGATCAAACAATCCTTATTCTCTATAAACCCTAGCAAATCTCCTGGCACTGATGGCATGCCAGCCCTCTTTTTCCAACATTTTTGGCCTCTGCTCAAGGATGATTTATGTGATGCTGTAATCAGCCTTTTCCAATCAGGTAAATTGCTCAACTACCGTAACCACACCCTTATTGCCCTTGTTCCCAAATGTGCTGCTCCTAAAAGTCTTGGTCAATTTAGACCCATTAGTCTATGTGCAGTTGTTTACAAGATAATATCAGAAATCCTGGCTAGTAGGATGAGAAGCTGCATTTAGAGTTGCATAAATGAGGCACAGTCTGCTTTTTTTCCAGGAAGGCTTATTAGTAATAATGTCTTAATTTCAAATGAAGGCCTCCACTTCTTAAACAGACATAGAATTGGTAAGCATGCTTTCATGGCAATCAAACTAGATATGATGAAAGCCTTCGATAGGATTGAGTGGAAGTGCATCAGACTTACCATGCTCAAAATAGGTTTTGCACCTTAGTTTGTGAAATGGATTATGGAGTGTGTGACCACTGTTTCCTATTCTTTTATCATTAATGGTTGCACAAGTGGTTACATTTCAGCTAAAAGGGGAATTAGGCAGGGGGAACCACTGTCTCCATACCTTTTCCTCATAGTCTCTGAGGTCCTATCTGCTATAATCATTGCTGAGAAAGAGAGAGGCCTTTTCAGGGGTGTGTCTTTGGCTAAAGGTGCCCCTATTCTTACCCATCTTCTCTTTGCTGACGACTCATTAATCTTCTGTAAAGCCAACAGACATTAAATCCTTGTTTTACAATCAATTCTTCTCAATTATCAACAGTTTTCTGGCCAGAAAGTTAATGTCAACAAGTCCTCAGTGTTTTTCAGCAAGAACATCACCACTGCAGACCAACTTGAAGTGTGCCAAGTCTTTTCTGGCATTCAGGTGCAAAAATCATCAAAATATTTAGGCCTACCCTGGGCATTGGACAGGCTAAAAGAGAAGTCTTTGGGTTTGTGACTGAGGCAGTCAAGAAGAGATTGAATAGCTGGAAGAACAAATATCTCTCTACAGCTGGTAGAGAAGTTCTTATAATCACAGCTCTGCCTTTGTTTCTTATGTCCTGCTTCAGATTGCCTCTGAGTATTTGCAAAGAAGTGGCCAATATCTTTGCTACCTTCTGGTGGAGCAAAGGAGCTGATCAAGTCAAAAGCCTCCACTGGAAAAGATGGGAACTTCTTACTCTTACCAAGAATCAGGGTGGCTTAGGGTTCATGGATATCCAAATTTGCAATGAGGCTATGCTTGTTAAGCAGCTCTGGAGAACCCTAACACACCCTCACCTCCTAATGAGCAAAATCCTTAAGCACAGGTACTTCCCCAGCATATCTCTTTGTGGAAGGTAAGGGAACTTTTGAAAGAAGGGCTGCAGGTTGAGATAAAAAATAGTGCTTCAGTTAGACTTCATGATATCAACTGGATCCCTGGAATTCAAGATAGAAGTCCTCTTCTCAAGGAGGACACTCATAATGGGAATCTATTGGTTAAAGATATTATGGATGTCACCACTGGCCACTGGGATGAGCAGAAAATCAGAGATTTGTTTGTCGAAGAGGATAGTAATGAAATTCTCAAAATCTAGACTCTAGACCTATACACGGAGGACAAATGGAGCTGAAAATTAGGCAAGAATGGAAAGTTTTGAGTTGCCTCTTCATAAATTTTTTTGCATCAAAGGAAGCTCTTCACCTTAGACCTTCCTGAAGGCAGTAGCACATCAAAAAGAAACCAAAAAATGAGGCAAAGAACCTGGAACTTACACATCGAGGGTAAGTTAAAACACTTCCTTTGGAAGTGTATCTCAGACACCTTGCCAGTTAATGTCAACTTGAAAAGCATAAGGGTTGAGGTGGATATTAATTGTGTTGCTGTGGTGAGGCAGTTGAGACTGATGTTCATGTCTTGCTAGAATGTCTCAGAGCACAGAAAGTTTGGAAGAAAGCTCCAGTATCATGGGAGGGTGCTCAACTGATTGGCTGCACTTTCAAAGATTGGTGGGGCTCTCTCTGTTTCATTGGGCATTCTGCTGTTGATGAGGCTAGGATAGAGCTCACCACATACATCTTGTGGTGGCTCTGGAAATCCCACAATCTTTGGATGTTTGAAAGAGTCTGGAGAGCTAAGAAGAGCATAGCATCAAGTGCATGGCAAGAATGACAGGAGGCAGCTGGCTTAATCTCTAAAAGTGCTTCTCAAAGATCAAGAAGTCTAGCTAGGTCTGTGTAGGCAGTTCAGTGGCTAGTCTCTCTTTTCTTTTCTTATGATTCTTGTGTTGGTTAGCTTAGTATTCTCACTGGAGGGCTCAATTCATGTTACTGCCTTTGGTGTTTGATAGTTTGTTGTATTTAGCCTACTATGTTTAGTAGTGCTCTCTGGCTTAGCCCTCGGCTTTAGGGTGTCACCCTTGTACTTGAACATCTTTTTCGATTTATGAGTAACCTATCATTTTTGAAAAAAAAAACCAAAGTACCGAGTATGTCATTCTAGCAGAATAGAAATCACCCTTTATAAATCAAATTAATAAACAGTGAATACATATGCCCATTTTGTATTATCTTACAGCTTAGGAGTACGCATCAATTACTGAAGGTCTAGATTACAACGACAGTAGTAGATCTCATAATCTTATCTTTCCGTGGTCCTGTTCAACACCTATCATAAGTGCTAGTGTAATTCTCCAGTCAAAGACCAACTGAATCAAGAATACGCTACAGTCTTCGTCCAAGAGGGGTCTTACTGCCTGTCTAGACTATGAACGAATAGTTAAATCTTACAAGGAACTGATAGGTGATCTTTCTGTTCGAAATACTTCGAACCACACTATCTCAATATAAGACAAGGAGTATGATTGCATAAATAAATAAACTGCAAGCATATGTAATTTGACTGAAACATGATGGCCAGATCAAAAAGGAATTGCTAGAGTCTGCAAAACTGCTTTTACAACATACCTCTAACAATTTGTAGACTCACTGCAAACAGTAACCGATAAACTAGACAACGTACTCGGTTTTCGTGAAAGTTAACACATCGTCGCCTCTGGTATTGCTACATGTCCCACAAAAGGCGCACTCATCAGAACGTATTATAATTCTCTACCATCAATAAAGAAGATATGACTGTCCATTGGTCTTTTCCACTTCTGTCGAATATGTCGCTCTTTGACGATCAAAAAATAGATGCCCGATGTTGATCTAAAAATGTTAATCTCTCCACGATGAAGAATAGTATACAGCTTCCCAGACCCCTCGACAACCTAGCGATCCCCTTGGTTATTCGAAAACCTGGGGCCGCCTTGTTATACACATTCTCAAAGATCGAGCCCATAAGGAAAAAGTAAGGGTTGTGGCCCAAATACGATCCAGCCCATAAGATAAGGCATGACCAGCCCAAGAAGTTGCACATGTTGTCGTTCTCTCACCAAATTTTATTTTCGATCCCTCTACAGAGTATGAACGTCCTTTGATCGTGGAACCAATAAAGTGACAATCCAATCAGCTCCGTCATGTAAAGCCAAAATGGACGTCCGTCCTCAAAAGTCGAATATTTACATAGAAACAAGTGTCGACCACCTAGACCTTAAGGTGGCATCATTGTATTTTACTTTTTCAGCATATAAATGAAGCTCCTAGTACCTCATAAACAAATTTACCACCAACGAAAACATCAACCATACACTCAAAAGCAATACAAATTTTTATTATCGATCCCCCAAGAAATTGACAAATCGTGCCTCCTCTTTAATTTCCTGCACTTCGAATCTGATTTTTTGCTATTACTTATTAGTATAAATCAGACCATAAACCATCGGCAATACCTTCTTAGTCCCTTAACTAAGATACTTGGCGAGCGATCGACAACAATAGCCACAGAATCAGCGGCGGATCCATAAAATATTATGAGTCAGGGCAAAATATAGTTCAAATTTTTTTTACCCATATTGCAACAAAGTATGTATAATAACAATTGAATAAATCATTGGAACACTCGGGGTTGAAGGGTTCCCTATTCAATTTTCCTTTTACTTGTTGCTAAAAAATTAAATTGAGAATAAGAAATGTTTTAATTATTATTAAGAAATATAACAAAATTAATTTACAATCCTTTTTCTTTCATTATTTTTTAATTAAAAATAAACAAGTCATTTTGAAATATAATTTATTAATTTAAGAAAAGCCTAAATGTCATCATTTTTGTTCTTGTTATTTTAAAAAGATTTCCATTATCTTCTTATATATAAATGTAGAGTTTTTCATTGTCAATTTCCAACAATTTGAAATTCTACATGTTATTTCTAAGGATTCGAAATAGTCCATATAAATATGAACCTTTATCCAGAACTTTGAAGTTTAAAAGCTTGAGTAACTTAAATTGGAAATATATTTTAAAAAACTTAATAACATTTGTATACATTATCATTTTTTATACATGATAACTTAAACTAGTCATATTTTGACAATGTATAATTTGACATTCATATTGTATATACAAATTAAAATATAATTATATGTATCTCATCTCTATCAATAAAAATTTAAATATATATATCAATTATAGTTGAAAAACAATAAATTTATTTATCAAGCTTATTATATGGTATAAGTACTAAATATTTTATAATATAATATCTTCGAATATGACTCATGAGGTGTATCATTTCAAATAAAAACAAAATGTTATTTTGTAAGAATATTTATAATTTTAAAATAAAAATTTGTATTTATTTTTTTACACATATTAAATATAAAAATTTTATTAGCACATACTTAACTATGTATAGTTAGAAAAAAAAATTGAGCTAAACAATTGCCTAGGATTGCCCACATGTAAATTCGCCACTGCGACAAAATCCTGATTACCAAGTAAATTTATCATACATAAAGATAAAAATAAAATTACCTTTAGTACTGTAGGTTGAATATCTAATATTGTCATATGTAATCCAAATCAAAATGAGAGATCATGTAAATCATCTCTCGATCGTCTTTTTCAAGCAGGAGAGCTTTCTCTCTCGATCGTCTTTCAATCTCTCTTGCGGACTCCCTATTTTAGCTGTTGCCTTCCCCAGTAGGGCGCAACGAGTGCTCGGTGGTGGCTCCCCTGAGCCTCGCAGCCCTGTTCCGAGAGAAGTGCCGCACGGGGGAGGGAGTGCTTTTTCGCCGGGAGGAGATCATGCCTGGTTTTCCGGTGGCCGTATCTGGTGCCAAAAGTAAGGTTCGGGTGGACGTTTTCTCCTCCAGTATCGTCCATCTCGGTGGCCCTATGGTGTTCTCTTGGAGGGGGCTGCGACCCAAAATCCGATTAGGGTTTGGGTGGAGAAAGGGGTTTTTTGGGGCTGTGGTTTGGAGGTGCAGTTTTCGGCGATTGGCGAGCTGTGTTGCTTGCTTCTGGTTCGGTGTCGTTGGAAATTGCCGGCCTGAGGGTTTGCCTGAGGTTGTGGGTTTGGCTGGATGTCGTTTCTCCGGCTTGCAGCGGGGTTTGTTCGTCTGGACGAGGGTTGGGCTAACCCGTGTGTCTTCGACCCAGTTAGGCGCTCCTGCAGTTTTTGGGTTGGGATTTTGGGCTCGACTTTGCCACGGTTGTGCTCGGTGTGGTTTTCCGCTGTGGGAAGGGCTTTTGCTGTCTGCCTTTTATCGTTTTGTTTTAGCGAGTGTTTGTTTTGTGTTTGTCTTGTTTCGTGTAGGTTGTTTCTAATTCCAGTGTTTTCCGTTTGGGCCGGTTGGCCTCTGTGCACCCGAGTGTCAATCTATGTGCCTGAGTGTCATCTTATTACCCTGTTGGGATTTGATACTTGGGTATTACCCTGTTGGGGTCTGACGCTTGGGTATTCCCCTGTTGGGGTCTTGTAGTTGTTTTAGTTTTTCTGTGGTTCGTTAGATGTTTTGTGTTGTGTTTTTATTCTAGCGCTGCTAGTCGGGGCTTAGGCGGTCGTCTGACTTGTCCTCTCGTTTATTTTTCTTGTATCTTTTCAGCTGTTAGCTGAAGTGTATTCAGCCTTTGGTTGCTTTGTATTCGCACATTTGTGCTTTGTGTTTTATATTAATTATATCGTTGGAAAAAAAAAAGAATTATATTTTGGTGGCAAAACAAACAATAATAAAAATTAATGTAACTTCCCAAATCCCAATCTATAGTACCTGGAAAGAAATTATAATATATTAGTATATAAAGTTCTTTTTCGCGTGCAGCTACATTCCTAAAAACCCTCACCAATGTTTCTCTTATTAATCTTTTCTTTCTCATTTTCCCCCCCTTATATGTTTGTTCTCCAAATTCGCCATTTTTTTATTTTCAGGTATGTAATGCCCCGATTAGTTAATAAAACGAATCTATTTCACTTGCTCGACTTTAAAGTGAAATCGGTATTTTTCAAACCTTTCCGAGTTGTTTGACTAAGTGTTATTATGTGACTTATGTGATTAGACTATGTTTAAGTGATAGTTATGCCTAATTGAGTCTAGTTAGAGTTAAGAAGGTTTAGGACTTGATTAAGAATATTTATATGCCTTAAGCTTGCATGGGTGTCTTAGTATTTTATTCATGGTGTAAGAAGCTTTGTCTTTCACTCCATGTGATGCTTCAACCAGAGCAAGTTTCAGCCCCTAAATGCTTTATTTTTTATCTATTAATCTATAAAGAGGAATGATATGTATTTGAAAAAAGATGAAAAAAAATCAGCAAAAAAAAGAAGTCAATTCCCGCCCAAAGTGAATAAAATGAAAAAGATTTTTTGGCTAAAAATTAAAATTCGAGCGCCATCCAACCAATTTTGAAAATTTTAAAAAAATAAATAAATTAAAAAATCTAAATAAAAAGATTACATGAAGATTTTTTTAGAGATTCCATATTATCTAACTTCCATACATTAGGAATGGGACACTTGTCCTATTTTCATTGGTCCACTATAAATTTTATATGATAAGATAAGTATAACTAAAATTATTGATATTATTTTATTTTAAAAATAAAATAAAAAATACCAAAATTCATTTTTTTCATACTCTATAAATAGAGACCACTCTTGATATGTTTTGGAACACAATTAAAATTATTATGTTGGGTTAGGTTGTAGATAAAACAATACCAAACAATGTATTGTAGATAATATTTATTAAATAAATAAATAAAAATAAAATAAATATTATACTATCTTTATTAGGTCACCAACTAAAAATAATAAAAAAATAAAAAAATCCGCGACTCAGGTCAAATTGTGACCCTAGATCGCAACCTAGCCACACGGAGGGAGAGAGAAATGAGGTGAGTGAAATGGGGCAAGTGTCCCATTCTTATTGGTCTATAAAATTTTTCTATAATAAGATAATTATAACTCAAATTATTGATATTAATTTATATGAGAAAAATAAATAAAAATTTATTTTTCATTCTCTATAATAGAGACCACTCTTGATATATTTTGGAACATAATTGCAATTTCTATCTTTTCACTCTTTTTTCTTAACCGTAACT
>CACSLK010000984.1:7074314-7087452 GCA_902706635.1 Striga hermonthica
GCGAGAATTCATTAATTCTTCGTCTCTCGATTGGGAGAAAACCCTAGGTCCCGAAACTCACGAACTCTCTCTTTCTCCTTCTTTTCTTCTTCTTCATCGTTTTTCTTCTTTCCATAATCTTTCTTCTCCAATTTTTTTCTTCTCTTTATTATTATTTTGGGATTAAGCTTGTATTTTTGGATTCAACGTTGGAATTGCGATTAATTGTAAGTCTTCTCTTTATTTTTAAATCATGTGAATGATTGAATTGAGAGAGATGATGAATTGTGTTGAATTCATGTTGCTTAGCTAATTTCTATTGCTAGGGATAGGGGATGATTGTTCTTGTTTAACGTGCATTTGTCGGGCTTGAATTGTTCTTTCTTATGTGAGTTGATTTGATTAGGGATTGACGTTTTCTTGCTTGATTAATTGATATAATCGAAGAGTGACACTTCGATCTTGCAATTGGTAACGATTGAATGTTGTCGAGTTAGGGTTTTGTTGATTCTATGTGATTAGTTGATTAAACACCTTCTAATTGAATTAGCGACTTTTAGAACCGAAAGGGGAGAAGTCGTAGAACCTATGCTCGCATGAGGTAGATGATTTCGTAACTGAATAATCTGTATGCTTTGGATTGAAATACATGCTTGTTGATGACCCATCCCTTGTTACGAAAAGTTATTGGGATTGAGATAATTGGCTTGTGTTGTAGGCTTAAGTTTGTTCGTCTATGTTCAATCCTTTGTTACGAAGAGTTATTGGGAGCGAACCGCTAGATGATTAAGCGAGAGTGTCAATCTAGAATCGAACGATCAATGTCTCGATTTTGCTAAAGAACTTAAATTAATTATCCCCGACTTCCTAGCTTCTTTTTCATCATTTATTTATCTTTTTAGGTAGATTGATGCTTTTATTATTTCTTAGTTGATACTTATTTAAACCCCTTTTTTGATTTGGATGTTTAGGATTTATTTGCTTTTTATGTGTGCTTTATACCAAAGCTGAATTCCGAACCGCCTTCCTCGTGAGATCGACCCAGGGAATGAATCTTTCGATCCGGTACTCGGTAAAAATAACAATTTGTGCTACAACAAGTTCGGCTCCTTTGCCAGGGAAGGCAAGTAGGATATTTGGTTTTGGTATTGATTTTATTTTCCGTGTTTCTCCTTGTTTTGTGTTTTTCATATTTGTGTTCCTTCCTTTGTGTTTTTTTTGTTTTTCTTTTTTGTCAATTTTGTTTTAGTTTTCCTTTTTTTTTCTCTTTTCGCGGCTTCGTGTGGTTGTTTTGTTTCTTGTGTGCAGGGCATTTAACCGAAGAGCCCAATGAACTCAGGCTACCCAGTCGGATCCTCATACGCTCACTACTGGAATAATAGGCCGAGCTACAGTTCGTGGGAGTACGGCCAGATGTATGACTTTTTTTACGAGCAACCGTGGAATCCGTTATTGCTCGAGCAATCATATGAGTCCCATGTGGACTCCTCAGAGTATGATGCTAAGATTGATCAAATTCTCGATATTCTGACCTCTCAAGCAGCCTAGAAGAAAAATCTTGAAGATGGAATCGAGAACCTAGAGGAATGTCTACAAGTTATGGAAGACCGAGTTTATAATTCTTCCCCTATTCTCTCGTGGATAATGAACATCGGGGGAACACTTTGACGGTTGATGAAAAACTTGATCTCATTCTTGCTCGTGTGTCAGCCCAAACAACTCAACTGGAAGAGATTGAGGTTGGATGCACTCGATATATGGTGCAGCTTGACGGTATAATGGAACACATCCAGTCCGTTGAGCCGCAAGACGATGAGCCCCTTATCAATGCCTATCAGATTCACGCAGGCGAGACTGAAGAAGAGGAAGATGCGCTTCCAGATATTGAGGGTGATATCCTGATGGAGGAAACTCCTGGGTTCGAATTCGAGAGTCCCTCACTTGCGATCCCTCTACACCGCAGAGAAGGCTCCATTTAGCTCGACATACTCCACAGACACTCTCGTATTCCGAGAGATTGACTATGGAGTTTTGATGAGATGAGCTCTGGGCCATTTCGTTGCCATCCTTGGAGCTCATGCTCGGTTCCACAAGAACATTGCCACCCAAGCCCACCAGGTCCACAGACACGCTTCTCGTGCTGTCGCTTCTTGAGAATACAAAGGCATGACATGATCGTCACTTCTTTTTAGATCCTGGTTAATTCCCCACAGGTTTCTTCAAGCTAATGACATTAAAAAAGCGCTTCTTGGGAGGCAACCCAACTGATTTACTGCTTTCCTAGATATTTTCCTTTTTGCTCTTTTTAGTTTTATCTTTGAATAATTGGAGTTTTGAGTTTTTGTGGTTTTTCTTGGACGAGCAGGAGGATTGAGTTGAATGAAGAATTTCGAGATTCTAGGCTGAGCGTGGGCGAGTGGCTTGCACGTGGATGCTTATTCTCCTCGATGCATTTTCGGTTTGCACAGCTTTTTTTTAATGTTTTTGAGTTGTTTCTTTCCCCTTGTCTTTTCTTTGGAGTTTTGAGTCTTCTGCTAGCTGCTTGTATTAGTTCGTTATATGAAATTGTTAGGTCCATATTTGACTTCTTGTTTTGTGTTGAAAAAATGAGGATATTGCCTCATTCTAAGTGTGGGGAGTTTATTTGGATTGTGCATGCTTATATGGTGGACCGGTCTAGTTTTATTTATTATTTCTTTTTTTTTTGTGTTGTTGAGCATGGTATTGGTGGATTATATGATTTGATGATGAATGCTTGATGAAATTGGGAAGTTGTGATGACGGACGTATTGATCATTGCCTCGATATTTGCTTGATTACTTTAAGTTACATTTATCTGCTTTGTGAGGTTTTTTTTATCCTTGCTCTTCTTTCTTGTGAGATATTGGTCATATTCTTGCATGATTAGAACTTGCCTTGAGTTTGTTTGAAAGAAATCAATTAGAGTTTGAAATTGCAAATATGATTGAGGCGTTTTACTTGATTAGCTCATTGTTGCCTTGTCCATTGGTCCTAAGTTTATTCCACTAGTAGCCCGTTTGACCTTAAAATCTTTTATTGTCAACCTGTTGACTGATTTGTGTGATGATTGGAAGATTGGTGGCATTTCTGAATATGGTGGATATTGAGTTGCATTTTGTTTGCTTGACAAAAAAAAAAGTGAGAGCTCACAGGACGAATAGAATGGATTCTGCTCCTCTTACTAGTCGATTCATGTTGACGGGTAATGAGCATTGAAAAACTACTGTATGACACTTGGATGACCTCCAACGTTCGCACCTACATAATGTTGTCCTTCTGATTCGATCATGTTCGGAAAAAAATTACTCTCTGAATGAAAAAAAAATATTTAAAAAATAAAGATGGGTCAAGCATTGCAATTCGATTAGAGCAACTAGGTGTTGTGTGTGTTTTTTTTGGTTGAGTGGTGAGTGTGTTGTCATGTTTATTCCGGATTTGTAGCGGGAACTCGAGTAATCTATTTGCTCGAGAATTGTGTTGTTTATTTGAGCTTCTTTTTTGGAATATATATATTCTTACCTTAAGCCCGCATTACAACTCGTGAAGTCCACTTGATTCGCACATTTTGAGCTTTGATTGTTTTCGAGTAATTTAAACGATTGACACGCATATGTTGAAACTTGAATATTGACCAATCTGAGCGAACCTATCATATATTCATGCAAGAAAATGAGTGAGGCTTATATTATAATCTATGTGTTTGAGACATTGTCATTTCAAGGTCAGGTTGATATTTGAGGCATATGGTCGTACGGTCGTTGGAATTCGACCTGGTTGAGTTGGGCATTTTTAGGCTCTTCTGATTTGAAACCGTATCCTTGCTCGTGTCTTTTTTTTTTCTTTTTGTTCGGGACGAACAAAGGTTTAAGTGTGGGGAGTCGTTTGTCCCATTTTTGTTGCATTTTTCCTTGTTATTTTTCCTTTTTTTCCCCCCATATTTAGTCTTTTAGTAACATTTTAGTCCGTTTTGTCATTTATTGTGTGGTTTTCTCTATTTCGGTTTTCTTTGTGTTTCTCGTGTATTTTTCTGGTTTTTCTTTGTTTATGGTGTGTAGGTCGGAAGTTTCGGGAGGACTGAATTTCGGGCAAAAGCTGACTGGGCAAGCATAATTAAATAGAGGAGTTCGTTGGCGACACACAGAAAAAAGCAGAATCAAATTTCGATACCAAACGAGCCCAAACGACTCCCAAAAGTGAAATCATGCACGGAAGCCACAGCCCCATGCCCAGGCATTGCGCGCAACGCGCCACGCTGGGTGCCGCGTGAAAGACAGAGATCGCAGCAGATCCTTCCCCCGCGCCACGCCAAGTCTTCTCTCCGCGTCGTGCCACTGCACCGCGCCGCGGCGCCTGCCTCTCTGCGTCGCGGCAGTCTCCNACGCCGTGCCACCACCCCGCTCTGCGCCGTGCCTATGCTCGCGCCGTGATGAAGGCGCCTTCCGCGCCGCGATGCATCCTGCCCTGCGCCGTGATTCATTTGTCTATATATATACGTGCGAGAATTCATTAATTATTCGTCTCTCGACCGAGTGAAAACCCTAGGTCCCGAGAAAACTCACGAACTCTCTCTTTCTCCTTATTTTCTTCCGCTTCATCGTTTTTCTTCTTTCCATAATCTTTCTTCTCCAATTTTCTTCTTCTCTTTATTATTATTTCGGGATAAAGCTTTATATTTTTGGATTCAACGTTGGAATTGCGATTAATTGCAAGTCTTCTCTTTATTTTTAATTCATGTGAATGATTGAATTGAGAGAGATGATGAATTGTGTTGAATTAATGTTGCTTAGCTAATTCCTATTTCTAGGGATAGGGGATGATTGTTCTTGTTTAACGTGCATTTGTCGGGCTTCAGTTGTTCGTTCTTATGTGAGTTGATTTGATTAGGGATTGATGTATTCTTGCTTGATTAATTGATATAATCGAAGAGTAACATTGATCTTGCAGATGGTAATGATTGAATGTTGATTAGTCTAGTTAGGGTTTTGTTGATTCTATGTGATTAGTTGATTAAACACCTTCTAATTGAATTAGCGACTTTTAGAACTGAAAGGAGAGAAGTCATAGAACCTAGGCTCGCATGAGGTACATGATTTTGTAACTGAATAATCTATATGTTTTGGATTGAAATACATGCTTGTTGATGACCCAGTCGTTGTTACGAAAAGTTATTGGGATTGGGATAATTGTCTTGTGTTGTATGCTTGAGTTTGTTCGTCTATGTTCAATCCCTTGTTACGAAGAGTTATTGGGAGCGAACCGCTAGATGATTAAGCAAGAGTGTCAATCTAGAATCGAACGATCAATGTCCCGATTTTGCTAAAGAACTTGAATTAATTATCCCCGACTCCCTAGCTTCTTTTTCATCATTTATTTATCTTTTTTGTAGATTGATGCCTTTTATTATTTCATAGTTGATACTTGTTAAAACCCCTTATTTGATTAGGTTGTTTAGGATTTATTTGCTTTTTATGTGTGATCTATACCAAAGCTGAATTCTGACCCGCCTTCCTCGTGAGATCGACCCGAGAACGAATCTTTCGATTCGGTACTAGGTAAAAAATAATAATTTGCGCTACAACACTATCGGATCTCACACATTTTCCGCGAGGGGAACCGACCTATTGGTTTCCTTGCTTGTATTAGTACCTCCTCCCCACAGAGTCGTATTCTTCAGCCTGACAATATTCCTCTCTACCTCCGTACTCTTATATGGATGGACCAGATGAAATACCCATCGTTCAGATTTGGGTAGTCAGCCCTACCTTTTGGTGCTTATGCTCCCTCATGATGCTGACTCTTCGCCTGGACTCCTTTTGGACCAGGATCAGATTTTTTTTGTGTTATTTGCTGCTGTTGTCTCTTTCTTTTTCTTGTTTTTTTAGAAATTGGACTGTAGATTTGTGATGTTTCAGCTCATTTAAAGCATTTTTATATACACAGGTTAGGATTCGACCTTAAACCCCACTCTCTCGAGGAGTTGTTGTAAAAAAAAATTGTACTCCTTGCACTCCGTACTGCAATTATTGATCATAGAAGAGAATAATATTTTAATTTAAAAAATTAATGATGGAGTGGTACATGTATTTTTTTCTTTGAACTCGTTTAATGGTTTTATTATTATTTTTGTTGCTATTACGCGTTTTGTATTCCTAGTTACTAAGGTTGATTGTTTATGGAATAATTTCTTCAAAATTAGTTATTTTGGTTAAGCATAGTTAATTTTAAAAAAGTTGTATGGTTAGTTGTTAGTGGAATTTTAAGAATGTATTAAAATAATATTTAAAATAAAATGATTAAAATTAATTTGATGTAAAAGTAAGAGATAAATGATTGGAAATGATAGGTGGTTAAACTTATATGAGGGGATAAATAGTGAATTAAAATTGATGTGATGTGTAAGAATGATTGGTTTGTATTATTTAATTTTATGAATAAGGTTAAAGATAGTGCTGTTGAGTTAAAGTTAAGTTAAATTTTGAGTTGAAATAAAAGTGAGTAAAATAATTTGTAAACAATTTTATGTTTTTTTACACAGTTGAATAGTACTTGTACATTATTTGTGAAATAATAATTACCCACTTCATATAATTATTATTTATCATCAAAACAGTAAGGTTTAATAATATTATTCTCTATCCAGTCGTTGTTCCCAAATTTGCTACCCAATCAAAACAGTAAGGTTGAATAGTACTTGCCGGTGGACTTCCCACCGTTTCATGTCTATGCTGCTTCTCGCGGCTCTTCCACCTTCTCTCTCTGGTCATGGAGTAAGGAAGGTGATTTTCTGCGGATTTTCTCGATCAGTGTCTGACGATCGTCGGTGCTCCCAAGGAGGAGAAGCTAGGTGGAGTGCGGCAAAGTGGCCGGACGCGGTTCTGTTGCGGCAAAGGTGGAGTGCTTCCTTCTGGATCTCTGGTCGCCAGCATTTTGGAGCGTCAGGGGGACGGCTATTGTCCGTCATCGAGGGCTGGGTGGGGAGGTCGAGTTCGAGCTTTGGTCGGAGCACCTTTTATTGTCGGGCTGGCAGGTCGTCCCGATTGTTGGATCTCGATTTTGGCCGAAGGCTGGTTTCAGGTCCCTGGCTAAGATGGGGTGTTGAGTCGGTATGCGTCCTTGTAGTCTGGGTGGATAGGTGGCTGTTTTAGGCTGGTTTGTCTCTTCGAGCAGGGTCAGAGCGGCTGATCTCTGAAATTGTTCGTTTTCTTCCTTCTCTTTCTCGGCTCTGAGTTGTGGGAGGCTGTCTATTTCCGGAGTTGGCTAGTGGTGTTAGGCAATTGCGAGACGGTTTTAGATTGGCTAGTAGTGTTAGCTGGTTGGGGTGACTGTGATTTCTTGTGGTCGGTGTGGGGGTTGATTTTTTAGGTTTGTTCGGAGGCTTGGGTATTCGTCTTGTTAGGCCTTCTGCACTGGCGGGCGCGCTAGAGCTTCGAAGCTCTCCTCGGAATTGGCTTCTTCTATTGTCTTTTTGAATGTATCTGCTGAGGGAGGAGCCTCATTTGTTTTTAGATTGTAGTTCCATTTCTGTTTGTTGCGTTGTTAGTTCTTGTTTTGTGTTGTTTGTATTTTAGGTTTGGGGCATTAGCCTCGGTGACCCGAGTGTCGCTTTATTATCTTGCTGGGATCGTACACTCGGGCATTACCCTATTGGGGTCGTTTCTGTCTGTTTTTATTCTCCCCTTGTGATAGCGTATATAGCTTATATACAGACGTACACAATTCACATACAAAAACTACACCACAAGAAGACAACATTCTCTGGACATGTCATCATAAAGAACAATGCATGGTCAATGAAAGTCAAAGAAAGACTCTGCCTCGTAATCATGCAAGAGCAAGAGGAAAAAGAAGAAAGCAAAATGATATAGATGGTGAAGATGGAATGAGAACCATATCATACAATTTATATTGTCATATAAATAGCTTACCATATTTGGAACCCTAGACAATGAGCAATGTTAAAGTTAATGCGCAGTTTGCATGAAAATGTGAGTTCATAGTTTCGGCATGCTTCTTCTTCTCGATTTTATCCAATCCTCAGATCTGTTTTTAGTTTTCTCAATATGGTATCAAGAGCATTAATCAACCATTGGGACTCCCTTCGTACTTGTTTCTTCTCAGATCCAGATCCTTTTTTTTAAAGCTTCAGGAACCACTATTAGCTCTCAGATCTATAGATCCACTACTTCAAGCACATCATGTCATCCAAAACTTCAGCAGACAACACACCTAACTCTCTAGCTCCCACCACACCCTCGTTTATTCAACCCCAACATCAACTCATCTCCATCAAACTCACAAATACAAACTATCTGCTCTGGAAATAACAAACTTACAGTGCAGTCATTGACTATCGGTTGGAGAACTTCATTGATGCTGAGTATGAACCACCACATCAATTCATCTCTGATGAGAACACATCTCAACTCTTTCTCAACCCTGCATATGCAGCATGGCTCAGGCAAGATCATCTACTTCTTTCATGGCTCTTGTCCTCCTTGAGTGAAAATCTCCTCATTATGATGGTTGGTAAGGTTACATCCAAAGATGTGTGGCTCTCCTTGGAAGCAAACTTCTCTGGCCTCTCAAAGGCAATGCTGATGCATCACAAGCTTCAACTTCAAACCCTAAAAAAGGGTTCCAGCACTATGAGAGAGTTCGTAGGGAAAGTTAAAGCATGTTGTGATGCTCTTGGCATAGCATGTGAACCTGTCACTTACCAAAAAAAAAAATCCTCCATGTACTTGTTGGCCTTAGCACTAAATATAACCCTGCAGTGGTGGTTGTTACCTCTAGAGTGGAGTCTTACACCCTCAATGAGGTCTATGCTATGCTACTAAGTCTAAAATCTAGACTTGACATTTGAGTTCAAAGCATAGTCAACCCTGATGGATCCCTACCCAGTGTCAACCTCACCTCTAGCACATCCACCAATCAAAAAAATACCTCCACCTTTCCCACTTATAACAACCAGAGTGGTTCCTTCTCTCAAAGGGGCATAGGCCGGTCTAACAACTACAGAGGTAGGGGTGGCCGTGGCTACATGAACAACAACAACAGGCCCTCTTGTCAACTTTGTTGTCTCAACAATCATACAGCTGAGAGGTGTTATCACAGGCATGACTCCACCTATCCATCCCCCACAACCATGCAAGCCAACACAGCCCAACCTCAGGGACAACACACAACTCTCCAGACAACAACCAAGACTCCTTGTGTTTGCTGACTCAGGTGCCTCAAACCATGTCACAAATGAACTCTCCAACCTCAACCTAGCTTCAGAATATCAAGGCCCTTATAGGCTCCATGTTGGGAATGGCTCAGGTTTGTCTATATCACATATTGGAAATTTCACGTTCACTAACCCCTCTCATCCCTCTAGACAATTTCTCCTCAGAAACTTACTTCATGTTCCCCATATCACCAAAAATTTGTTAAGTGTTTCCCAATTTGCTCATGACAACTCAGTTTACTTTGAATTTTTTCCCACTGTTTGCTTTGTAAATGATCAGGACACTCGCCAAGTACTTCTTCAAGGTTCACTTAAAGGGGAACTTTACATCTTTACCATCAACTGCTCTTCTCCTGCATCAAACCAGTCCAAGAAGTCCCCCAACCTTCCTTTAATTTCTGCAAATGTTGCAACTTTTGATAAGAAAAATGAATTAGCCTTATGGCATTCTAGACTAGGACATGCTGCACTTGATGTTGTTTCTAAAGTGATGAGATCATGTAACCTTTCAGTTTCAATGAATGATAAGTTTATTTGTTGTTCTTGTCAACAAGTTAAAAGCCATTCTCTTTCTTATACTTTATCTGATACTATTTACTCTCATCCCCTTGAACTAGTTCCGACTGATGTATGGGGTCCATCACCCAAAAAATCCATTAATGGCTCCCAATATTATGTGTGCTTTGTTGATCACTACACAAAAGTCACATGGATTTACTTCCTTAAACTCAAATTAAAGGTCAAAGAGGCCTTTCTTCATTTCAAGAATCTTGCAAAAATATATTAAACCACAATATTAAGGCCATCCAAAGTGACTGGGTGGAGAATTTAGAGCACTTGCCTCTATCTTCACTGATTTTGGCATCAATCACAAACTCTCATGTCCATACACTCCAGCCCAACATGGAGTTGTAGAGAGAATACATAGAACAATTGTTGAAATGGGACTACCTCTCTTATATAACTCTCATGTCCCTCTCACTTTCTGGGATGGTGCTTTCAATGCAGCCACATATACCCTCAATAGACTACCTGTTAGATCTCTTCACTTCTCTTCACCTTTAGAGAACCTCAATGGCCATAAACCAAACTACACAACCTTTAAAGTGTTTGGTTGTATGTTATCCTAACCTCAGACCATACAACAAATATAAGCTCCAACCAAGATCCGTACCCTTCACTTTCATTGGCTACATCTCCAAACATAAAGGCTTTAAAGTCTTATTACCCTCAGGAAAAGTCATTGTAACAATGGATGTCATTTTTTATGAAACCCAATTTTTTTCCAAAAACAACACACCACGTACTGACAATGCCAGTATCCAATCATTTTTACACCAGCCACCCCATATTGTTCATATACCTACTGCTCCACAAACCATTAACCAACCTTCATCACCTCCTCCCTCCACACATCCAACTCAATCTCCAGCCTCTCATTCACCCACCACTACTAATACTCAACACAACTCCTCATCAACTCAAAACACTACTCACTCAAACTCCACCATACCCCTCTATGTTGAATTTCCAATTGCGAGAGCCCACTTTGCAACTACTAATGTGCCTAATTATGATAATCCACCTCTACATCCTATGATTACCAGGTCTATGATAGGTTCCTTGAAGCCCAGGGTCTGCACTGCTCAGCCACACGACCTAACACCATCTTTCTACAAGGAAGCTCTCTCTCACACAAACTGGAAAATAGCTATGCAATCAGAGTACAAAGCTCTTCTTGACAACAACACTTGGTCCATTGTTCCTCCACCTACCAACAAATCCATCATTGGCTGCAAATGGCTGTTTAAATTCAAGAGACATGCTGATGGCACCATAGCCAGACATAAAGCTGGCTGGTAGCCAAAGGCTATAGCCAGTGTAACACCCCGTATTTTATTAATAAAGAAAAGATACTAGCTTTTAATTATAAGCTAGCCTTTGTTAGTAAATGTTCATGTTAATGTTCAAGTCTCAGTTATTCAGATAGTTAAATTCCAAGTTCGACGTTAAGTCGAAGATATATCCGGTTAATTTTATTTATTAACCGAGTCAATGATAATAATTAATCTCAGTCCATTTATTTAATAAATAGAGATTAGCAAGATCGGGATTAATTAATCCAGTACTGACGTATTAATTGAATTTGAGAATATTCGATTAATCGTCAAAGTTGTATTTCAAGCCAGTTATTGTGTTTCAGTTTCAAGTTCGACTATTAGTCGATAAGATATTCGGATTAATTATTTCAATAACCGAATAAGTTTTCAGATTTAATTCCAATCCGTTTATATAATAAATGAGTTTGGAATTAATATGTTTAAGTCGAGGTAATATTCGAATTAAGTTTCGAAGTCAGTCCCGACCGAAATCAAGCAACTTCGGTCAAATTAAGTCCTAAAATTCTAGTCGAGTAATGGGTATACTTAGAAAATATTCTAAGTATGTGGTAGTAAGTATGCGTAAGCATATGTGAAGCCAATTTTTAAGTATTATGCTCATTTCATGCGGCACCATAGCCGAGCCTAAGTTAGTGCCATAAGTATGTGTTTAATTGAGGTCAATTATTTTCTAAGCTATCATTATTAGTTAATGTTACAAGATGGTGGAGTTAGGATATGTTAGACACCTAAGCTACTTGCTTCAACACATTAAAATGCCACCATTCTATTTATTTCGGGCAAGTGTCCTTATTCGGCTTAGTCATCAAATTCTTCACTTTTTTTTAAGCCAATATAAATATATTAGTAGAGTGTAAAAGGTTTTATCAATTGCACTTAAAATTATTCATAAAGCATCCTCAAATAGTATCTTAAAGAGATGCCGAGAGCACCTATGCTCATTGCCGAGAGAATTTCTTCAACCAAGTTAGGAGCTAGTATACTTCAATTAATTATTTTGAGCTTAGTTAAAGTGGCTGTAAGAAGCATAGAGTAAGAAGTGGAGAACATAGCTTGCACATTAGCCATTGTTAAAGGGAAGCATGCACACTACCGAGTGGACGCGAGCGAGAGCACGAAGTCTAGTCTTATTCCGCGAGCAGTCGAAAGGGTAAATTCATGTGTCGATCCTCTTTTAATATGTATGTGATCATGTTAGGTAAATTATGTTAAATCATGTAGTAAAGTCTGTGTATAGTGCCATGTCGCACTCGGAGATGCCATATAGGCCTTCCGAGCCATTTCAATTTTTAGTCGAGCACTCCCGAGCATTTTATACATTTTCAGTCATTATATGTCATGTTATGTCAATTCATGTCGATGTTGCTGGAGGAAGTCGCCGGACGGCCGAAAAGGGCCGGCCGCAGTTGCCCTGCCCCCACGTAGCGGGTGCAGCGCGCCAAGTAGTCAAGTGAGGCTTGCGGGTGGCTTGCGTGTGCCCAGTCGGACGTCGCGCATAGCCGTGCCGCAGCGCCCAATAGCGAGCTGTCAGTGTCCGCAATGTGTAGCGAGCGTAGGCAGCGCCAGCGCCAGGTCGTCTCGCAGCACACGCAGCCAGTAGTGTGATGTGTAAGTGGGTTTCGAACCCCAAATAAGAGAAGGTCTGAAGGCCGATACTATCCGAGAAGGTTGAGCAAAGGGCCGTAACAAGGCTTGCGTGGCCTAAGAGACCTGCACGAGCCCGTATACAAGGGTGCCGACGTGCACAATGGCATTGGAGGTCAAGCATGCAAGGGTCTACCACGATATGGAGGTCAAGTAAGAAGCTCGAGAGATTGAGGCTTGAAGGGTGAGGTCGACACCAGCATGGTCGAATGCGAGAGGGTAAAAGCTATAGTCGATCAACGCGTAAGTGGGTCGAGCAGGAGTATCGTACTATGGGTCGAGTGCATGTGAGATGCGAGGTTTGGAGTACTAGGTAACACATGGAAGTTCGAGAAGTCTCGTGGGTGAAGGACTAACGCGCGAC
>CACSLK010000984.1:7087906-7098413 GCA_902706635.1 Striga hermonthica
CGCTCCCAGCCGTGCACGACCGTACCAGCAAGCAGCCCGGGGCCCGACCCAAGCTTTTCTTATAATTTTTCCCGAACCCTTATTTGTGCCTTTGACTCGTTTGACTTTATTTTGCGTGCCAAGTCCATGTGTGGTGCTTAAATGCATTTTTGGTCAAGTTAAGTGTTAAGTCCAAGTGTTCCAATATCCACGGAACTTCACGAACTACTTGGTTGAATCAAGTTAGACCAAGGGTGCTTGTGATTGTTCTCTAAGGTCAAGTAGGTGTTGATCTTAGTATATAATTGTTGTAGGTGTCTGACGAGCCGTGCTCGCTGCCTACATCCGTTTGTGTGCCATTTTCTCCGTTGCTACACCAGGTGGGTTTTAATCTAAAATTTGCTATGCCATATGTGTTTATTATAATGATGAATTGGTATGATTTTAGTATGTACGTAAACCATGTAGCCTATCGGCGTGAGCCGATTCGGCCGTCAGTACGGTTGTCCCTGTCGATGTAATACGGTTACCTGCGAGGTAAGTCTCCGTAAGACCTAATGAAAGGTCGTGCCTTGTCGTATGGCACGTACCCCCATGAGTTAGGGTAATGAATCCCCTTTCCTTGGCTAATGAAAAATGTGTACACGTGGGTATTATGTTGTGATGTGATTAGGAGACGTGAATAAGTAATTGTTTTCTGTTCATACTCTTATCATACCTTCTCTTCATTATTATGTTGTGATATATGTGCATAGTGGTGAGCACGCTTTTCATCTAGTGCTCATCCCCACCTGCTCTTTACCGATGCAGGTTAAGCAGGAGCTGGGTGACGAGAAGAGGCGAGTGGGTCGGTCAATTTTATTTATCGCTTCCGTATGAATAAGGCTTTATGAACCCTTTTGTTGAGACTTGATTATGTTATTTCCCAGAACTTATGACTTGCTTGTTTTGGAAATTTGTGGAACCCGGATTGTTGGGTATTATGGATTGATTGTATATTCATGTTGAGAATTATGTCTCGTGATATGTTTCGGTTAATGAAAACCGTTTGTGAAAACTGGGTAATGAATCCCCGTGAGCCCAGATAAGACTTTGGTTATGGAAAATGTTGTTTAACACCAATTGAATTTTCGAACTATCACGATCGCCCGAAGCCCGAGAAGCCGAGGATCACGCTGTCCACGTTCACCGGCAACGACCCCCCCCGACACTTGGCTCAATCGGGCTATGCAATACTTCGAGCTCCGTGAAACTGAGGGGAACGAGCAAGTGCGATACGCGGCCTACTACTTAGATGGCAAGGCCAACGTATGGTGGCAGTGGCTTACAAGCGTCTACTGTGGCAAAAAACAAGTCATCAGGTGAGATGATTTCGAGCGCGAGTTACTCACGCATTTCAGAACATCCGACTACCACAACTACAACGAGGTTCTCACGCGAATAAGGCAGACAAGTAGCTTACGTGATTATTTAAAAGAATTTGAGCGTTTAGTTTGTCGAGTAAGAGGCTGGCCTGAGACCGCGTTAGTAGGGGCTTTCATAGGCTGCCTTAAGTTTAATCTAGCTGCTGAGGTGCGCTTAGAGCGTCCCGAACAATGCATGCTGCCATGGAAGTGGCCCGACGCCGAGAAGATCATCTTGTGGCAACTCGAAGACAGGCTGACGCACGCTACCCCGAGATGCGACGCGCACAACCGAATACAAGCAATATGGTTCTGAGTGGCCAACTTCCTGATAGCTCTCGCCCAACCAATAGCGCACGACTAATGGGACCGGAAGTCAAGCACTTGTCGCTCGAGGAGATAAGGTGCCGGCGTGAGAAGGGGCTTTGCTACAAGTGCGAAGAAAAGTTTACACCGGGCCACCAATGCAAGCAAGACTTTGTGATAGAAGTCATCAACTTTGACGAAGAAGAACCCGTGATCGTTGAGCGCGAAGAGAATTAGATCGAGGTCGCGGTGCTCGAGGAAGACGCCGAGATCTCAATGCATGCAATGGCTGGTACTCAAGGACCAAGGACGATGCGGCTAGCAGCGTTGGTCAAGGACCACCATGTAGTCGTGCTAGTGGACAATGGATCATCACACAACTTCATCAACGCCACGCTGTCTTAGAAGTTGAAGTTGCCAAAAACAAAGGTTGAGCCATTCGAGGTTCGAGTAGCTAATGGCGAACGACTAAGGTGCACCGAGTCATATCGCGGGGTGCCGATGAAATTTCAAGGAGTCACCATCAAAGCCGATCTCTATGCGGTACCCTTGGTTGGACCCGACATTGTGTTGGGAGTAAAATGGCTCGAAGGTTTAGGGAAAGTAACCACCAAATACCGGATGGGGAATGTAACCACCAACTACCGGACGGGAGTCATGGAGTTCAACTCAGGAGAGCACCGGGCCACGTTAAAGGCAAGCAAGGACGGTGGGACCAAGGAGGTTGGTCTCAAGAGTATAGAGCGGGTTTGGCTTGTGGGCAGTCAGATCTTCACCGTCGAGGAGGAAGGCGCACACGCGGTCACAGACAAGTACATCTTGAGAGCATGAACAACTGCAGCTAATTCCAAGTCGTTCGTCGGATAGTTTTGTTCATGTGTTTTAAGCTGGCGTGACGCATAAGCAACGACCTGGCCATCTTGCATAAGTACACATCCCAAACCCTGCCTCGAAGCATCACTATAGATGGTGAAGCTCCGAGAAAGATCGGGTATAGTCAACACCGGTGCCGTCGTAAGCCTCCTTTTCAGCTCCTAAAAACTCGACTCACAACGGTCTGTCCACTCAAACTTTACAGACTTCCTCGTCAGCTGAGACAAAGGGAGTGCAATCTTTGAGAACCCTTCGATAAATCTGCGATAATAACCTGCAAGGACGAGGAAACTACGAACCTCAGACGGATTCTTCGGTGCTGACCAGTTCTGGACTGCAGTAATTTTGGAAGGATCAACTTCAATACCTGCTGAAGTAATGATGTGGCCAAGAAAAGCCACTCGCTGAAGCCAAAATTCGCACTTGGAGAACTTTGCATAAAACTTCTCTCGTCTAAGGGTCGAAAGAACGGCCCTCAAGTGCTCCTCGTGCTCCTCCTGGCTCTTGGAATAAATAAGAATATCATCGATAAAAACAATAACGAACTGGTCGAGAAAAGGATGAAACACACGGTTCATCAAGTCCATGAATACTGCCGGGGCATTACTGAGGCCAAACGGCATAACCACGAACTCAAAATGACCGTATCTCGTACGAAAAGTTGTCTTGGGTATGTCTGACTCCTTGATTTTCAGTTGATGGTAGCCTGAACGCAAATCGATCTTAGAAAACACGCAGGCACCCCTCAATTGATCAAATAAATTATCAATCCTGGGAAGTGGATATTTATTCTTGATCGTCAACTTGTTAAGATCCCGGTAGTCGATACACATACGCATGGATCCGTCCTTCTTCTTGACAAAAAGGACTGGTGCTCCCCAAGGAGAAACGCTCGGTCGTATAAAACCGAGATTCAGCAACTCTTGAATTTGGGTCTTCAATTCCTGCAATTCTTTAGGCCCCATTCTGTACGGTGCCTTTGAAACGGGTCCGGCTCCAGGGATAAGATCAATAGAAAATTCCACCTGTCGGCAAGGTGGACCTTCGGGAAGCTGGTCTGGAAACACGTCCACAAACTCACGAACGATAGGAATATCATGAGGTGAACGTGCCTTTGACTCATCTCCAACGAGGCTCACAAGATAACCCTGGCAATCATCCCGTCGAAGAATCTTTCTGGCTTTCGCCATAGAAATAATATGTGGAAGAGTACGAGTCCTGGAGCCGTAATAAGTGATCTGATCATCTCCCGGAAGAAAAAGAGTAATCTCCCGGTCGTAACATCGAATATCTGCGTGAAATCGAGTTAGCCAATCCATACCGAGTATGAGGTTAAAATCTCTCATCTCGATAACATAAGTATCAGTAATCAGAATACGGCCGCCGATGGAAAGGCTGAGATCGGTGGCTCTAGCGTCAATCAATATCTTTCTTCCCGAGGCTAAACTCACATCGATAGGATCGACAGCGGTAGTGGAACGAACCCCAATAGCTTCGAGACATCGACGTGATATAAAAGAATGGGTCGCTCCGGTATCCAATAAGGCATAGACAGGCACATCATTAAGAATAATCATCCCGGACATGGTACCTGGGTGCTGGTCGGCCTCCCTCTGGTCAACTGCAAAAACGCGAGCCTGTTGTATGCCGCGTTGCTGTTGCTGTGGTCGTGGTGGTTGCTGCCTGGGCTGCTGTTGTTGAGGTTGCTGTGGCTGTTGACGTTGTTGCGGTTGTTGTTGCAGTTGTTCTGGACAGTTATTGCTGAAGTGACCTGGCTGGCGACCAAAGAAACAAACATTCTGGCCCACGAGGCATTCTCCACGATGGTGTTTCCCGCAGGTTGGACATTCTGGATATTGTCTGGGACGGGTCCTCCGGTTATCTGATCCCTCTCTGAGCTTCCTCTTCTTCTGGTTTGTTGACGGTTGGGCTACTTTGGGCTGGGCTGGTGGCTGAGCAACTGGCAGGGCTGGTGTCTGGACGACTTCTCATCGGATACTGGCATCGACTTCCTGTGCAATGGCAACTACACGGGCGTAGGTCTGGATGCCGTGGCCTACGATGTTGTGGCAGACTGCTGGGCGAAGTCCGCCGGTGAAACGGTGGGCTCTCTTTGCTTCCGTACCTACAAGATCTGGTACAAAGGCTCTGAGACAGGTGAACTCTCTTTCGTACTCGTCAACAGTACGAGTACCCTGGGTGAGTGCAAGAACTGGCGCTCCATGTCTGCTCGGTAATACGAGGGATAATAATTTTCTCGGATCAGCTCCTTTAATTGGTCCCACGTACAACCGTCTTTTTCACCGGGATGCATACTCCAATAGGCTTGCCACCAGAGTCTGGCATCACCGGTCAGCTGGATCTGGGCACATAACATGCGATAACGATCAGGGCAGTTCATGACCTCGAAAATAATCTCGAGACCCTGAACCCATTCATCTACTACACGAGGATCTCCTTGGCCGGAAAATTTTTCTGGATGGTAGTCGCGGAACAAAGCGACCACTGTGGCCTGTGGGAGTTCCTGGTGATCTGGCTCTCTACGAGGAGGCATCTGAACATTAAAATATTTAACATGATTAAATAACATAAGAGATTAACTGACTGATTACTTAAATACACAAATCTCTTGACGAGTCCTAAATAACCCGAGAATACTAAAGTCGAACAATCAAATGACTAGGACAATCGACTAAGTTCTGAATATACTCGAGCATCTTACTGGTTTCTAGGGTCAATAATCTAGTACCCCCGACTGAGCATAGACTTAAGTATTCATTTAAGTATATATATAAAAAAACTGTAACTCAGCACTTACCTGATAGTCGGTGAGGCGTGAGTGTAGCGTGGTCGGGTCTTTTCTGAAAATCTCTGACTTTAAAAGTATTCAGATACACGTAAATGTGCTCTGATACCAATTTGTAACACCCCACTAGCTTACTAAAATCAGAGTGCGATTTTCGCAAATCCTTTTCTAAAGTTTACGTTTTATTTTGCGAAACATATATTGGGATGCTACATAAAACATTTCTTTTCTAGAAATCCGTTAACTATAAACCCATTTATGAAAAATGGATTATCATTATAAAACAAGCGTGTGATACTGTATGAAACTAGACCCGAAAGCTCGGATCGTCGTTTGAAAATTTACACGCTAGTTTGAAAGTCTGAAAATGTCAGCGGAAGTAAAACGTGGCAAATATATACATATCAACAGTCTGCAAAAATATAAACATATTTACATATGCTGGACCGGGGACCACCAGCTCCACTCACTCCTCCGGACCGACCCTGTCTCCTGAAAAGGAATATAATAGTGGGAGCGTGAGTACTATGAACACTGTACTCCGCAGAAACTCATACTAAAGTAAACATCAATAATAATACCAATATCATGACTCCAAATATATATAAATAAACTGTAATCTCCAAACGCGAGGTCTGTACTGAACTGGCCATGTGCACACTCTGATGGGCAATTAAGGCTACTGCGCCTCCACCAGAACTTTGGATGGGCAATTAAGGCTACTGCACCTCCACCCAAAGTGGAATAACTGATATACATACCTTAAAACATGATAGAGCAATTATAACCAATGTAATACCCAGTCTGAGTCCCCACCTGTACTGATAATGTAAGTGCTGCTGTTGACTACTCTGTAAAAATATATAAATAGACAAATACTAAGTACTACGCTCAGACTGACTGAAAATAACTGTTAAGATGCTCGACTCGATCTAAATATTTAACTGGAATATTCTCGGGACTTAACTTAACTGACAAGAAAAACCGGACTGAACTGATACCGGTATGCTGGACTAACTGGACTGAAAAATTAACTGAAATACTGTACTGGACTCGAACCGGGTCAGTAAATACTGAACAACTCCCAAACCGGTCTAAACCGGCCGGTTCATTTTCTGGCCGGACTGCCGGCTCGCTGTGGCCGGGCGGTCGGCTGCTGGCTGACCACCGGTTAAGTCGCTCGCGCGCGCTGGGCGCGGACTGGGCGCTGCTGGCCAGCTTGGTCCCGTGCGCTGGCAGGTGCTGGTGGCACCGTGCGTGCGCTGGGACGGTCACTGGCGTGCTGCTGTGCTCAGCCAGTGGCGACTGGATGCTTACTGGGCTCGACTGGCCATTACCGTGCACACTAGCAACGGTACTGGCGCGCACATGCGCTACCGGGCGCTGCTGGCGCTGTGGGTAGGCGACTGGCATGCTGGCTACGCGTGCTGGGCTGACTGGGCACTCGGACGTGCTGTCGGGCGACGCCGAGGCCTGCTGTGCATCGCTGGCACGCTGCTGGGCGTGCTGGCATGCGGGGTGACGGGCCAGCATGCGTGGTATGCTACTGGCATGCGTACATGCACCGCGGGACACGCTGCTGGGCGTGAGACGCGTTGCTGTGTCGTGGACTGGGTGGACGGTCGCGGTAACGCCTTGCCGTGTGTGTGTGCGTGCACTGTGCACGTCTACGCACACGACTGCGGCATCGCGACACTTGGCTGCCGAGTGCTAGGCACGCGTGCGCGTTACTGGGCGCACGGACGTTGCATGTGCACTTGCTAGCTTACCGGGCGTGCCTGCGCGCACTCCGCGTGCGGTTGGCATCACGGTCGGCATTTCGCCGGCCGTCCGGCTACTTTCTCCGGCAGTCCACATATGACTGATCATGTTTTGACTTAAATAACATAATTATGCAATAAGAGTTCGGGACTTGCCGGTTAAAAACAGAAATCACTCGGGAGGGCTTATGTAGCAACTCCGAGGCCATTTTGCTAAAAGAACTTGGACCGAAAAACATGACATCGACACGATCTCCTTACAATGAACTAAAATACATAAAAAGAGGGTAAATAAGAATGTACCCTTCAGTTTGGACGAGGATTGCACGATGACTTGCGTGCGGTTTCAGTGCTTGAATGCGTGGGTACTTGCTTCCCCCTTGCTTCGGCAATGCTCAACTGTTTTTACACTATTTTTCTACAATATTTCCTTACTATTTTCTCTCTATTTAGTACGCTGAAAGTTGGCTGAACTAACGTGAAAATGCATGAGGAAAACGTTCCACATGCTCGGTTATTTAAAGGAGTAAAACCGTGGGTTAATTTGGGGTGAAAGGAGGTGATTGATGACCTTGTGTCTCCTAAAACCAAGTGGCATAATGTGGGTGAGTTTGGCTTAGTCATTGCCGAGGTGGCGGCCATGCACGGGCTTAGTCATTGCCCGTGCGTCCGTGGCGCGCCGTGTGTGCAAGCACATAGGTGATTCATCACCCCACTTGCACACCCAACCTTTATCCTTGCATTTTTCCTCACGGTAATATTAAGGTGGAAGTTTGGTCTGATCATGTCACTAAGCATCGCCTAAGTGCATGCTTAGCGAGTACTTAACGCGCGCGCTAAGGCGCGATGCGCAGTGCTGCGCGCGATGCGCGTTCATGTGCGTGGTTGTGTGCACGGCATGCGTGCATGAGTGCGTGTACATGCGTATGCTTCGTGTACCTTGCGTTCTTTCTAAACTTGGCTTAGTTTCAACCTCGAACTTAATTCCGAACATGCTAAACTATTAATAATTAATCCCGATTAATAATGTCTGCTTATAAAATAAACGGTTCGGAAAATAATTATCAATTGGACTCGGTTAATAATTAACCGGATAAACTTTTCGACTTAACGTCGAACTTATTCGCTGAAAATGAACGGAATCAATAAAAGATAATACATCATTTATATTAACAAGAAGTTGGGTTATTACAAAAACTAAAAGCTAGTATTTTCCTTTATTAATAAAATACGGGGCGTTACGCAGCGACTATTTTTTCCCGAAGAGTCGGTCCCACGACCAAAGTGGTCAACATACCACCTACTATCAAAGTCGACTCTACTGCCTCCAACTGTAGTCGCTCAAACTCCCAAAGTAAGACATCTTGCCCGGTGAATAGGCAAGACAGCTGGCCATAACTCCTCCGACTAAGAGCATCGACTACCACATTAGCTTTCCCAGGATGGTAGCTAATGTTGCAATCGTAATCCTTGACCAACTCTAACCATCTACACTGCCGCATGTTGAGCTCCTTCTGAGTAAAGATGTACTTTAGGCTCTTATGGTCCGTGAAAATCTTGCACTTCTCTCCATAAAGGTAATGCCTCCAGATCTTGCAAGCGAACCACTGCGGCTGACTCTAAGTCATGAGTGGGGTAGTTCTTCTCGTGAGGCTTCAATTGCCTTGAAGCATAGGCCACGACTCTCCCCTGCTGCATCAGAACACAACTGAAGCCCATCTTCGAAGCATCACTATAGATAGTGAACTCCAAAGTAGGGTCGAGTATGGACAAGACTGGTGCGGTGGTGAGTCTCTCTTTCAGCTCCTAAAAACACGCCTCACACCTAAGACTCCAATCGAACCTCTCAGCTTTCTTCGTAAGGTTGGTTAGCGGTTGGACTATCTTCGAGAAGCCCTTGATAAATCTCTGGTAGTATCCTGCTAACCCCAGGAAACTACGTACATCACTGGCACTTCATGGTGTCTCTCACTTTCTTACCACCTCAATCTTGTAGAGATCCATCTCAATACCTCTAGCCGTCACAATGTGGCCAAGGAATGCCACACGATCAAGCCAGAATTCGCACTACGAGAATTTTTCATACAACTTATCGCGGCGACAATCCTCAAATGCTCCTTGTGCTGGTCAATGTCCCGAGAATACACCAGGATGTTGTCGATGAACACGATAACAAACTGGTCTAGATAAGGATGGAAGACCCTACTCATAAGGTCCATAAACACTGGCGGGGCATTGCTAAGTTTGAATGGTGGCTCCCCTCAACTGGTCGAAGAGATCCTCAATGCGAGGAAGAGGGTACTTGTTCTTGACGGTAAGGGAATTCAGTTCACGATTGTCAATACACATGCACATCGACCCATCATTCTTCTCGACAAAAAAGGACTGGCGCTCCGCACAGAGAAACACTCGGTCGAATAAAACCGAGCTTGAGCAATTCCTGGCTCTCGGCCTTGAGCTCTTGAAGCTCCTTCAGAGCCATACGGTAGGGGGCCTTCGATACGGGACCAGCTCCTGGTACTAAGTCAATTCTGAAACCGACCTGGCGATCAGGCGGTCCTCCGGGTAACTCAACAAGGAAAACATCAAGGTATTCACAAACAATAGAGACTCTCTCCAGAGTTCGCTCGGAAGAATCATCGGACACCATACTCATGATATAGCCTTGACAACTACCCTTATAAAGGCTCTTCCTAGCTTGCATAGAAGAGATGACTCGAGGCACAGTCCTCGACTTCACCCCATAGAACACCACAGGCTGATCAGAATCGGGAAAGTGGGTGACTTCTCGCTCCTGGCACTGAATGTCTGCTCGATAACATGTGAGCCAATCCATTCCCAGAATCACGTCGAGGTCTCTCATGTCAATCACATAAGTGTTAGCCTCTATAACTCGTCCACCAATACTAACTTGAAGGCCCAAATCAAAGAATAAGAGACAATAATTTTTCCCGAGGCTAGACTAACCTCAAGGGGATCAACCTTAAACACATTACTAAGAGACAAAGCCTTAAGGCATTGAGAAGAGATAAATGAATGGGTGGCTCCTATATCACACAAGGCATATACGAGTACATTAGATATAAAGAGCATTCCAGACATGGTACCTGTATTATTCCCTGCCTCGTCATGAGTGAAGGTATAGACGCGGGCCTGACCATCCACCCTCTGCCTGTAAGGTTGGGGTTGTCTGGGCTGCTGCTGCTCAGAGGTGGCAGTGGGGGAAGCTGCTGCTGATGCTGGTGGGGGAAAGGCTGCTGTTGCTGCTTCTTGGGCTCGGGGCAGACGTTAGCATAGTGGTCGGGGCGGTTGCAGTTGTAACATGTGTTGGTGTTATATACTTAAGCTTTGCTTTACTGGATATTACACTTGTTATTCCT
>CACSLK010000984.1:7138699-7150929 GCA_902706635.1 Striga hermonthica
TACATAAATTTTAAGCAGTAAGTTTTCTTCATCAAACCTTTAGATCCACTGCGCATGGGTTTATGTTGAATGTTTGTCTGTGATTTGTGCATATCGAGATCCCTGTGGGTTCCAACAACATGTGCGCTGACCGGCTAGGCACTCGCCACTATGGAATATGTCGCATTTCTTGCAGGCTTGGTTTGCAGAAGAGGATTGATTGCGTCGGTCTGGACCTCCTCGCTTTCCCTTTTTGGTTATCCCGGTAGGAATCTGCCTTCTTCTTACCCAAACTAGAGCCCGGAGATACTGTGGAAATGGGGTGAGCATGCTGAACAAAAGAAGTAGGGAAATGGAGAACCTAGCAACTCTGTGGCTGAACGGCACGGATAACAATCTCGCCATAGGGACGGTACCCCTGGCTCGTAAGATGCATCACGTGTGGAGCAAAGGCGCTCATGCGGGTGAAATCCCGCTCATACTCCTCGACAGATTGGGTCCCCTAGCGGAGATCCTAAAATTCGCACTCTATCCTAGCTCGGTAACTCTGTGGATAGTACTTATCAAGGACCACTTCTTTTATGCGATCCAAGTCAAGTTGGCGAACTCGCTTGGCCTCAACCTCTAGTAATCCTCCCACCACAGTGCGACATCACTATCAAGCTGGTAACTGCCGCATACTACTTTCTGATCGTCGGAGCACCGAAGAAAATCAAAGATTCGCTCGACCTTGCGAATCCACTCGGACACAGCTGTGGGCCCCTCAACACTGGTGAAAGTCGGTGGGGTCAGCTGCCGAAACTGAAGAACTATGTTGAGATGAACATCTACTTGGTTGGGAGCCTGTTGATGTGGCGGAGGTGGATGTGGAGGTGGGGGTGGCTGTTGATGCTGTTGGTTGTTGCGGGTTTGTCGAGCCATACTTCTACATTGAAAATGGGTCAAAAAGTTTAGCATAATTATTAAGGGAAATCTATAGTTCAATACTAGAGTTCGAAATAACAAAGGTGGATAGATTCCTAAGCTCCAAATAAGAAATCACATTTCAAGTAGTTTTATTGCTACAAGAAAAACACAATTCACATTATAAGTATTTTCATTGATAGTTATACAATATACCTTAAGCAGTGTGGCGTGACGAAGACGAGTGGTCGAACACAAAGGTCACAATTTACAATATCACAAAAACAAGTAATTCACAAATAGACCAGTCTATAGAAACGCACACTGGCTTTGACACCAAACTGTAACGCCCCACCATGATTTAACGAAAATCCATGTCTTTTTCAAAAATCAGTAAAACATTTTTCGAACTCATTTTCAAAAACATGGGCATTGTTCAAAAGAATTACATCGACCAAGTCATATCTGGTCGCATGGGAATTCATTACCCGATTTTCACATGGTTATCATTAACCCACAAAACAACAATTTCACATGATTATTAGCTAAACATCATAGCATTCATAATCGAACACATGATATTCAAGAGACGAATCCAACATGAATATCCAAACGAAACATTGGTCCAATAATTCAAAAACAATAAGTTTTGAAAATGATTCAACATGTCTCAACCAAAAGAGGTTCACAAGGACCACACATTTATTCATCAGCGGAAGCATAATAATAAAGCATAATCAATAGACCGACCCACTCGTCTTTTCCTCATCACCCGACACCTTCTTAACATGCATCCGTGAAGAGCAGGTGGGAGTGAGCACAAAATGAAACGTAGTGCTCACCACCATGCACATATACAACAATAACATGTTAAGATGGTATGGTCGCAGCATGAATACAAAATAATAACAACATGTCTCATCTCATATCACCACAAATAACCTTACTTCTGTGCACATCTATCGCTAGCGCATAATGGGATTCATTTCCCGAAAGCGGGAGTACATGCCACTGTAATGGACACGACCTTCCATATGGGCTTACGTACCTCACAAGGGCACGGCCATATCAGGACTTAAGGAGACTTGCCTTGCAAAGGCAACCGTACTGACGGCCGTAACAACTCACATTGATAGGCTACATATTCCACACTCATACACAGATCATACCGACTCAACAAAGGAAACACATATGGCATAGCAAATTTCATAAATAAAAACCACGTGGATTTCAGATTTGACAAAATACAATAAGTAATGGACGTAGGTCGAGGCTCCACTCCTCAAACACCTACATTTAAGCGAGATAATATATCAATAATCTATCTCACTACTCGAACTTAACATAAAACCCACACTTAATAAAAATTAAGACTTAAGGGTTTTAATCGGATTTTTCTTGGACTTAGAACTCTCTCGATTTGAAAAATAGGACTCGGAGAACAAAAATGAAGCCTCGTGACTTAATATATTTTTTCTCATTTGAAACTAATTTTTAAAATTGAAATCAATACGAAAAAAGGTCTCCAGAACACAAAAAATTGGCTAAAAGCCATTTGGGCCGCGCTGGAAGGGTATAAAGGGGCTGTTGGGCTACTGACACGCGCGTTGGGCCGCTCCGGATTGGGCTTGGTTATAAAGAACTTGGGCTTCCAATCTGAAAAAAGGTGCGAGTTGGAACCAGGCTTCGCGGGCTTCAGGCTGTGAGGGTATCCGGCAACGCGGGCCGGGTCGCGGGCTTGCGGGCCTGGGAATACCTGACTGGGAATAATAGAAAAAAAATAATGGCCACTAAACAAAGGTTGGGTTCGAACAAAGGACCTCGCTCAAAGAAATGAGTGTAGAGCACCATACTAGATTGCAATTTCAAATGTAATCAGGATCTGCTAATATTAAAACACAAGCCTGGACAAAAAGGCAATCTGAAGAGAAGCTAGATTAGAGGGTGCGAACAGGCGATCAAAGCTGGGAAAATTTAACAAACTTTGACGACCACATATCACATGGCATCCGGAATTAAGACTTAAAAAAATAAATTTACAAAAATTTAACGTTTTCAGAGTTCAAACATTTATAAATATTAGGTTTCGGGCCGAAATGGAATGACATACCGAATCGAGCGAAACATATATCCGAATGATAAAACGACTATAGTTTGAGACTCCAAAATCAAGCGAATTACTCATGGCTGCAACACGACTCAATTTATACCATAACAAGAGTATCAAAAATCCACGACAATAACACGAAACACCAAATTTAACAATGCCAACGAACCGAAAATAATCCGAAAATCGGTTTAACGAGCATACAATATTCAAGCGATAAACACGAGTACGAAAAAAATAATAAGGAGGTTCAGAAAAGATTACCACTCTTCGGGAATCTACGAGCTATCGGAAATTGGGTCGAACGAACGGGACTCGGACCACTCGAACCCAGTGCTGCTTGCGAATGGCCTAGCCACATACAGAGGCTCCTCACGACGTACAACGGGTCTGCTCAAAGGTGGGCTCACCGGAGAAGAAGATGGTCGCCGGAATCAATGGAGGATGGGGTTGTTGTCGGAAAATAGAAACTTGCAGCGAGGAAGGGTAGCGGCTGGAACAGAGGGCGCGACTACTCTCTCGACGGACGACAACGTGGGCTATTGCACCAATGAGACACCGGCGAGGATGGTTGGGGTTCGCTGGAGATGATGGTGGTCCGCCCGTATGTGCAGGTACGCTCTCTTTTTTTTTTAGAAGGAGCATGCTATAGTTTGAGAGAAGGAGAGAAAGTTTGAATGATTATGAGAGGATAACTCTCCTCGACCGAGTCTTATGAAACAAGATTGAGAGAGACGTGCTG
This sequence comes from Striga hermonthica, assembly GCA_902706635.1. NCBI lineage: Eukaryota > Viridiplantae > Streptophyta > Magnoliopsida > Lamiales > Orobanchaceae > Striga > Striga hermonthica. The sequence goes on from CACSLK010000984.1 coordinate 7,142,431, forward strand.
AGAGGTGCGAGATTTTTTGGGGAAGACAGTGAAGAATAGTTCAAACTATTTGGAACGTGCACAATATTAATCTGGCCAAGAATTTTATAAAGAATCAAAAGGGCCAATTAATACATCCAACTTGGGCCCAATATTTTACAATCATCTAGGCTGAGAACAAATAAAAAGGCTGGAATTTAAAAGCACAAACGGGCTAGAATTAAATTGCAATTGGGCCGAGAATTAAAATCAAGGAATATCGAACGATTGGATTGACGACGAATAAATATAATAATACGACTTATCATATTAATTAAACTACATTAATATAATAATAATAAGTCCAAACGAAAATAGTCGAGCAATAATACAATATAGACAATTAGTTCTAATTCAAATAATAATAATACCAATAAATAATATTCGAAAAATCCAATATTCGAACGGGGCGCTACATGAGTTGTACTAATAAAGCTTGAATTATGGTAGAAGACATTCTAGTTATACAAAATTCATCTAAAAGAAGGCAGAACAAGCCAATGAAATCAGTTTTTCCACATAACAAAACAATGTATCAAAGAGGTTTATGTTCTGAATCAACTTCTGTCAGTACATCCAAAGAGTAGTACTTGAACAAAGTATTTTTATAGTAGCCAAGCTAGAAATTACTAAAACACAAAACGAAGAACAACTGATTGAATATTCATGTTCCGTGTGCAGTAGTATAAATCACTATTGTTGAAAGAACAGTTATAGATTCAAGAATGTTATACTAAGGAGCGGCAAACCAATTTTGAAGAAATAAGCAATCTCAAAGAAGGAAATCCAAGATATTAATGATAAAGTAATACGATGAAGACGCAATTACAAGCACAATACTCCATCAACATATGAAAATTAAACAAAAATAAAATAAAAATTACTTCTCAGCAGCAAGAATATTCCTTTCTTTGTTGAAGTCTTGAAGCCAGTCTTCGTCCTCGTTGTCGAGATCATACTCGGTAAATTCTCCAATTTCAGCACGCGCTGTGAGAAACATCAATTACTTGTAATGCATAATGAATCTATCTAAAGAATACAACTAGAGCCTCCTACACCTGATTGACCTCCCCTGGCACGCAGGTAAGATGTCGGTTGGGAGAAGGTACGAGAATAGTCTATTTCATAAGTGTCCACAATCACAAACTCAGGAGTAGGTATTTCTGAAGTAACTTTCTTTCCTGGTACATGTTGTACCTGTGGGTTATAAATGATGCATAACTAAATGTATAAAAAATATATTTAACCAACTTCATTTGCCCATCATTTTCTACGTGACAGTTTACACACATATATCGAAAGACACAACAACTATGAGGTTGAAAATTTTTCACTAGTATAAAGATAGGATAATATTATGAAAAAATACATCCACTTAGTCACAGGGGCTACATTATCAGTCATCAACATGTGGTTACTCCAGAGGAGTATTAAGTCCAGTCATGTCACGCTTGCATATCCTCATGAACCCGTAAACACACGTTCATCTTAAGTTTGAAATCACAATGATAAAAGTACATGACAAACAAACTGCTGCATAAAGTAACTCTTAATTTGGGTCTATCACGAGCCATTCATGGTTTATCATACTGCCTAAAGTGGACATTGTAGACCTAAATCATATTTTTTTCCCTGGAATACATTGAAATCAGAGAGTTCGGGACCAAAAGAATGTTGAATCTAGGACCCCTTCCTAAAGTTAGAATCATGTGGTATTTTGTAACAACAAATCACTTGCATTCACAAAAACTGATAGAATCACCTTGATGAAGAAGTAAAATTGAAGCAAATTGACTACCTTCTAGCTACTCCCTTTAAGAGCTCCTCTTATTATTCCAAAACCAGATCAGGCAGCGTGGGGTCGAGACTCACTTTGTTCTCCTGTTAGCGCACTTGGATCGTGAAGTTGCTTTACACCTGGCCTTTGATCTTTCCCTTGTCGTGTAGGTCAAGCTAGAAGAGCACTTGCTGATTCTCTTTTCGGTCGTCCGCGTAAATCGCTATATTGACTTACTAGGGTTGGTGTTGCTACACTTCTGAGTACGTTAGTTCAGATAAGGCAAAAGGTCGCAACAGAGAGATAACTAATCACATTTACATATTTGGTAAAATGATACTATATCGTATTCGTATGTAAACATCATGACCAAATGCTGACCAAGAAAAAAGGTAAAAAATTAGAAACAATGACCATCTACAATTCCATTCAACTGATGTTTTCCCACCCATAACTTCACATCCAATACAAAAGGAAAGAAAAATGACTTGCTGAAAATGTAATTTGGCAACGGAAAAACAAAAATTAAAAAAAAAAAAAAAACATCCTAAGTTAGTAATTCACGTACTAGTCATTACATGAAATTAACACAAACCTCATTATCAACTTATTCTGCAGCAAGCCGGTGATGGGTTCTATGAGGAACGTCAAACAACATGCACAGTATTGAACTTATCGAAATAAATCCTAACGCAGCGGAATCTATATTTAGGATATGGACATTTACCTTTTAAAATTTTTGCCGACTTTAAGACGATGTAGAGTACAGTTGGTGTAGTTCGTCTGAATACCATAATCTAATGGGCGGATAGATTTGGTCTTTAGTCGATTGTAATCGACACGTAAAACGAAGCTCGGACGAACAGTGGACCGGGTCTCGGAGTTGGTGCAGCGGACAGCTCGGTCGCGGGTCTCGAGCGGATGAACGTTGGCAGCAGTCACGGGCTCTTGCGGGTGCGCGTCGAGCGCTGGTGATACGAAATTGGTTATTAACCCCGGTGAGTCAAGTGACGGGATGGTTGAGGATCTCGATATGTGGTTGGAAAACATGCTGGAGGAGCCATCTAGTCCGATTTCTCGTCCTTCATGTGTGAGAGATTGGCCAAAGGGATGTGGTCCAAGGTTGAAGTTAAAGGCTAGGAAACGCAAGGCCAAGAGACAACGCAAGGCAAAGGCTAAGAAGGCGAGTTGTTGGTGTGGGCCTTGTGCAAGAAAGAAGCGAGCATTGAAGATGGAGGCTAGAAGAAAGGGAGTACAAAGGATGGAAGATGGTTGGATATGGCGTGCTGGAGATTGCATTGGGTTGGAAGGTTGGGACCCATGGGACGAGCTAGGACCATCGGGCGAGCAGTCGAGGTCGAACGACGATGAAGAGGCAAACACGAGCGAATGGCGCGCATCGTCCCTTGATGCGCGCGATAGGAAGGGGCGTACACGGACAGCGTCGGGCGTACGCGGATGCGCGGTGGAGGATTGGGGCATCGGCGTAGGCGGGACGCGCTGGGTGATCGCAGGGCACAATGACGATGGCGAGATGGCGGGCGTGCGCGGCACTCGCGAAGGTGGCGAGGACGCGCAGCAGTTGGGCTGCAAATGCGGGGCGCGCGCGAGGCGCGCGAGTGAAGGGGACGCGGGCGATGTCCTAAGTCGAACGGGTGAAGGAGTGCTGGGGGTTGACGCACACGCGCGGGAGATGGATGACGAACGCTGGGAGCGCGTGATGAAGATCGCGTGTCCCGACTGCCGATAAGCCGCTAGCCCACGCCTTGAATCGCCGATAGGTGTTCTTCGAGCCACAATAGCGCCTCTTGGAACGAATAAAATTGCAATCGAATTTTGGTGAAAAACTAAAGCAAAGTGGAAGAACAAAAGTTCAGATTTCTATTCATAAAATTAATGATAAAAAATAACATGGGGGATGGCCTTTATATAGGCACCAAGTATATCTAGTCCTAATCTACCTGGTGAACTAATAAAGCAATAAAATATTAACTCGCCTAATTAATCTAGATCTCATAATGCAAGATTGAAACTACTAGCTTGGCTTGCACTCCAAGTATCTCTCTCTTTCTCTCATGCGATCGGCCGCCTCACTTAGCATCGCCCACGCGCCCTCGCCCTAGTCCTCAAGGACTAGGGCCGCCGACCTTGCCAGCGCGTGTTCGCAACCCACGCTTGCCGCGCACGCCTGCGCGCTGGCGCCGCCTTCGCGCGCGTCCCCACACGCCAGCCCCAAGTTGTCGCACTCCTCGAGGATTGAGGTTTTGCGTCCCGCGCGTGCGCCTCCATCCGTCGTGTTGTGCTCGGCATCGCTGCTAGCCGCCTTCTCATGCACGTCGCTCCCCGCCTGTTCGCTTCCACTAGGCGTAAGGATTCGCGCCCAGCGCGTGCCTGCTCGCCATGCGCGCTTCACGCGCCCTGATCTTTCGTCTGTGTCACGCGCGCGTCTCCGTCAGCTGCCCGCGCCATCGTTTTGCCTACCGCTCGAAAATTCGTGCATATGTTATTTTTTCTTGCATCGCGCGCACTACATTCCAGTGCGCGCACTTCCGCCGTTTCCCGCGCTAGCCTTCTTCGTGCATGGTAGGCGCAACTTGCGGCGTTCTTGAGATGCCTAGCCACTTCCGCATCATTCCCGTGCCCTTCAAACGATTCCTTGTCCTCAAAGATGAAACTTGGGAATTGATCGCGCATCTCATCAAGGTCTTCCCACGTGGCTTTTTCAGGTGGTAGCTCTTCCCAGTCAACTAGCACCTCCCAGCGGTAGCGCCCTGCTTTCCTTACCTTGCGATACTCGATCGCTCGTTTTGGGCGCACAATGGCTCTCCCGTCGGTCGCGGTTGAATGTAACTCTTCACAATATTTGTTTTCTTCCCCTAGGCTTCTCTTGATCTGTGAGACATGAAACTGGATGGATCTGCGAACTTTCCGGCAATTCTAGGCGATAAGCTACCAGACTAATGCGCTTCAGAATCTGATAAGGCCCATAGTAGCGCACTCCCAACTTAGTTGCTGCTCTCTGTGCCGTCGTGCGCTGTCTGAATGGCCGTAGCTTCAAGTAGACATATTCGCCTGGTGCGTAATTCTCTTCTCGTCGCTTTCCATCTACAAAGGCTTTGGTTCGATTTATTGATCCTTCGAGATTCTTCTTCAACTCTCGCAACATCAAATCTCGCTCCTCGTGTAATATCCCGTCATGTTAAGTATATAAATCATGCATTTAGTTCGGATATAATAATATTGTCGAGTATTATTTTTCGGAATTAATTATTTCAGTCGAGATTACCTGAAATTATTTTCGAAGTCACGTTTACGTTCAGAATAATTTTGGTAATTAGTATCATGTTTAGTAATTAATTAAGCATAAAGATTATGCTTAATTAGTAATTAATTATGTTTAGTAAATAAAAACCGTAGCACTTGAGATTTTGGCTCAAATTTTTTTTAAGAAATGTCGTGAGCATTTTAAGGTTAATTGAGGGAGATTTGTCTCCATTTCCTTAAGCATGAGGTGTCAAGTATTGGAGCCATTAACTCATGACTAAGCTTATAAATTGATTAGTTAGCATCCTAAGCTCCTAAGGTTAGCATGTGGCATAAAAATGTTAAGCCACCAAGCCTCCACCTCCCCATTTTGTTCGGTCATGTATATAAAGCATATGTTGGGGGAGAATTTTGCTCCTGCCACCTAAGTATATGTGTGTTAAGTATACAGAGAGTTAGTGAGAATTTTCCCTTAGTCTAAGAGAGTACCGCACGCAAGCTTAGCCGCAAGACACAAGCGCCGAGAGTCGCACGCACGGTGTAGCACGCACACACGCACGGAGGCACGAACTCCGAGTGATCACAAGCAGTTGGTGCGATCAGCCGAGCGTTCGAGAGGTAACCTCAGTTTACTTTTGGTTGGTCTTGCTAAAGCCATGATTAGATCGGTTTGGTTAAGACAAGTTCATAAGTTAGCCATATATTGCTTCCGGCTGTGCGTATAGTCACGTCGAGCATGTTCATGTTTTGATTCAAATCTCTCGAACAATTATCATGTATTCCATCAATTTATATCAATTCATGTTATTTAAGTTAACTTGGTCGAGAGACTTTCAAGATTTTATCGGTGAGTTGGTCGAGGAGCGTGGTCGCGCACGTAGCGCCTACCACGGGCCGTACATGCGTAGAGGTTATGTTAAGTAGTAGCTCTTCGAGCAATTCATGTCAATTTGTCCAGTAAATGTTATTCTTGGTCAGTTATGTGTTACTTGCCCAAAAAAAATCATGTTTGGTCGAGAAGCGGCTTAACGCCGTAGGCGGCGCACGGTGCGCACGCCGCCGGCCACTTTAACATATTGGGCAAAAATTCATGATTTTGAGTGTTTTCAGTAGATTTGATCATGTCAATTCATTTCAGGTTATTTTATGTTGAGTTGCTCGAGAGAAATCGCCGAACGACCGGCAAGGGCTGGTCGTGGTCGCGCTGCCCATACACAACGGCAGCAGAGCGCCGGCAGTCAGTGATGCGGAAGTGGCTAGGCAACTCAATAACGCCGCGAGTCGCGCGTACCACGCACGTAGGAGGTTGGCACGGGAAGCAGCAGAAGTGCGCACACTGGAAAGTAGTGCACGCGGGACAAGCAAAGATGGCCAGCGCACGGGTGTTCGGACGATGGGTGCAGCGGGCACACGCCACGGACGGGCATTGGGCGCGACAAGTACAGGCGTAGGCGTAGCGCGCGGCAGCAGTACGTGCGCAACAAACGAAGCGATGGGCGTAAGCGCTGACGGGATGTGGGCGATTGGCGGTGACGCGCGCGCAACAGGGATGGACAAGCGGGGCGAGCGGAGCGTGCATGACGAGCAGACACGCGCGGAGCTGGATGCCGCATACCTTGAGGAATGCAGAAAGGCGGAAGACCACGCGCGCGGTGAGGGCGCGATGGGCGCGGGCGTGCGCAATATGCCGGATGAGCATGCACGCGCAAAAGGCGATTCCCTAGTCCTCAAGGACTAGGGCCGATGAAGGCGGCACGCAAGTGAGGCGGCGCAAGACCGCGGGCGAGAGGGAGAATAAGAGAGAGGAGGAAAACTTGGAGTGCACACCAAGAGATTGAGTTTCCATCTAGCTTTGTGATTTCTAGCTTATTTAGGATTCCTAATATTTTATTGCTTTATTATTTTCCTAGGTAGATGAGGCTTAGAAAAATCTTGTGCCTATATAAAGGCCCTTACCCTATGTTATTTTTATTCATTCAAGAAGTCAATAGAAATCTAGAACTTTGTTCTTCCAATTTTGCTTTAGTCTTTTCACCAGAATACTATTGCAATTTTATTCGTTTCAATAGGCGCGGTTGTGGCTAGAGAAACACTATCGGCGATTCAAGGCGCGGGTTAGCGGCTTATCGGCACTCGAAATACACGATCCTCATCATTGGTGCTTTCATTGAGAGGTGTTGATCATGTGTTTTTCTTGTACCCCATTCCCTTTCTTTTTCTTTTTCATTTTTTCGTCCCCCTTTAAAAATATATATATATATATATTTCCGTTCATCATCATCATCATCATCTTCAACAACGAGTCCACAAAGCAAAGAGCGAAGAGAAGAAAGAAAAGCCATGGCCAACAAAGAGATGAAGGATAAGATCAACAATCTTGACACCCAGATGCGAAGTATGAGCGAGGTTATGGAAGGAAGGCTTGGATCGCTTGACGAAAGTCAAAACAACACCAACGCCGTTGTCACACGACTTGAACAGCGATTAGAGGAAGTCTTGCGCGCGTTCCAGCAGCAACCTCCACATCATCGCGACGATCCCCCAAGGCGCCAACCGCGCCAACACGCCGAGCATGCCGAACACACACCATCCCCACGACGCGAGGATCGACGCGAGCGACAGCGCGTGCGCGAACATGACGAGGACCGGCGACGCGAGGGTTACGAGCACGAGGAGGAGTTTGACCAGCGGTCGCAGGCATCCACCTACCGTGAACGGCCAAAGCCGGACAAGCCGAGGTTCGTAATGTCCATCTTCACAGGTAGTGATCCAGAGGCGTGGCTCAATCGTATTGCGCAATATTTTGAACTGAATGAAACAGACGGCCACGATCGAGTAAGGTACGCAGCATTCTATTTGGATGGAGAGGCCAACGTATGGTGGCAGTGGCTCTCAAGGATCTATCGTAGGCGGCAACATGTCATTACATGGGCTGACTTTGAGAGAGAATTGCTCACACGTTTTGGTACGTCCGATTACCATAACTACAATGAGGCCCTCGCACGAATACGACAGACATGCAATTTGCGTGAATATATCAAGGAGTTTGAACGACTAGCCTGTCGCGTACGAGATTGGTCTGAGGATGCGCTAGTAGGAGCCTTCATAGGTGGGCTGAGATTCGATCTAGCCGCAGAAGTCCGACTAGAGCGACCAGATACGATGCATATGTTGGAACCCACGAGGATCTCGATATGCACAAATCACAGACAAACATTCAACATAAACCTATGCGCAGCGGATCTAAAGGTTTGATGAAGAAAACTTACTGCTTAAAATTTATGTAGATCTGGCTGGCCCGGACAGTTGACCGCAAATAAAATCTTCTCGGAATCGAACAAACTTGACCAATCCAGAAAGCTGACGTCACGGCGAAGTCAACGGCGTTGACCGATCGGAAATCGGAGGTCACACGCTCTCTCACGCGCCGGTGCAAGCTC
>CACSLK010000984.1:7190553-7204271 GCA_902706635.1 Striga hermonthica
GGCCCCAGCAGACCGGCGGTCCGGTCCAGACCGATTCAGTCCGGTTCAGACCGGTTGGACCGGTTCAGACCGGTTGGACCGGTTCATCCCATATTTTCATGTTTTAGTCTCGGTTCATGGTTAAGTTTCATTTTTCTGTTAAGATTCCGGGTCTAGTTCAGTTTAGTAAATTAATATCAGTTCAGTTTCGTATTTAACCGGTTCCAGTTATACCATTTAAATCCAAATATCATGTTAAGTCCAGTAGAGCATCTTAACAAATTAAACAGTTAATTTATCAGTCTGGGCATAGTACTTAGTAATTGTTTATATCATATTTTCAGTTTGATCAGGCATCAGATATCAGCACTGCCCTTTTCATTTTCTCGGATCAGGTGGGAACTCAGACTAAGTACTACATTGATTATAATTACGCTACCATGTTTGAGGTATGTATTATCAGTATCCGCTCGGAATGGTCGTCGGTCCATTCTGGGTTCTAGTGGCCTTAGTCTGCCCACTAGAGTGTGCACATGGTGTCTGGCTTATGCTGGCAGATGTTCAGTTATCAGTCAGGTGATGTATATCACGAGATCAGTATCAGATTATTCAGTACCGGTTTCAGTTATCAATTTCTGTTTCAGTTCAGTATCAGTTCAGTTACATATGCCAGGATCATGATATTGTTATTATTTTCACTGTTTACTTTATCATGAGTTTCTGCGGAGCACAGCGTATTAGTGCTCACGCCCCCACATTATTCATGTTTTTCAGGTCACAGAGTCAGAGCCGAGGAGTGAGCAGGCGACCGGTTCAGGACATTTTGTTTATATGTGTATATGTTTTGATACACCAGAATTCCGCTATTGTTTTCAGTACTCTAAACCAGCTTTTGACCCGACGTTAGTCGGTTAATATATAATATATCTGTTTTATTATTAAACTCAAAAATTAACGGTTTTTCAGAAGAAGACAGATTTTACGGTAACACTCCGAATCAGATTTCGCAAAAGAAATATTTTATTTATTTTATTTAGTAAACTTGTGAAAAGCGCGCTCTGAAATTCATGAAATAGCAGGGTGTTAGACCTCGAGTTCTCGACCAACTTCATCGTTAACCGTGCCTCCTTCTGAGTAGTTGATCAGTGTTGGTGGTTTTCGCCCGTATACCAGCTCAAACGGAGTCATCTTGGTTGATTGATGGTAGGTAGTATTGTACCAGTATTCAACCCAAGGTAGAAAGTTTTCCCAACTCTTCAGAAATTGATGAACGTAGCACCGTAGGTATTGCCCAAGGGTTCGGTTGGTTACCTCGGTTTGCCCATCGGTTTGGGGATGATATGCTGAGCTCATGGATAGCTTAGTCCCCTGCAGTTTGAAGAACTCGGACCAAAAGTTTCTCATAAAAGTCCTATCTCGGTCAGAAACTATTGATCGTGGCACTCCATGCAGCTTCATCACGTACTCGACGAAAAGTCTGGCAATTGACTTTGCTGTGTAGGGATGGGTGATGGGTATGAAATGGGTGTACTTCGTAAGTCGATCTACTACGACCATAACACCGTTGAACCCTTTAGCACTTGGCAACCCTTCGATGAAATCCATGGTAATGTCCTCCCAAACTGCATCGGGTACCGGTAGGAGCTGTAGTAGGCCGCTTGGTCGTCGCGAATCAGCCTTAGTGTGCTGACAGTTGTCGCACCTCGCTTTAGTACCGAACCGTAACTTACTGTCTTAGCCAAAATAAGGTGTTGGATATCCTCATCCACGTACGATAGATACCCGAGTGACCTCCAATCTTAAAATCGTGGAAGTGCTGCATGATCTTTTTGCGTAACTTCTCATCGTCAGGAACGAATACTCGGCCTCGATGTAGTAAAAGGCCGTTGTGAAGCTCATAATCAGAAATGGTCTCTCCTGCTTCGATCTTTTGACCCACCTCCTTGCAATAAGTATCATCTTCTTGCGCCTTTCGAACTTCCTCCCAGATGGTCCACGTTGGTCCCGTGATAGCATCAAGTTCAGCCACATCTGTCCGTCGAGATAAGGCATCAGATACAGCATTCTGTCGTCCTGGCCAGTGGACTATCTCAAATTCTAACCCCATTAGCTTCGAGACAAACTTCTGTTGCTCAGAAGTAACTATCCTTTGCTTGAGTAGATGCTTGAGCGGTTGTTGGTCGGCAACAATTCAAAAACGTCGCCCCAACAGATAGGGCCTCCAGCATCTCACATCTTCGACAACTGCTAGCATCTCTTTGACGTACACAGATAAACCCAATTGAGTCGTTCCTAGCGCCTTGCTAAGATAGGCTAAGGGTTGCCCATCTTGCACTAGCACAGCTCCAATCCCAATATCACTAGCGTCCGTGTGCACCTCCAACAAAACATCAAACCTGGGCATGGCGAGTACTGGCGTGGTAGTCATGGCACCCTTCAGTTTCTCAAATGCCGCTTCGCTAGCTTCGGTCCATGTGAACCTTCCTTTCTTGGTCATCTCTGTAAGGGGCTTGGCAATGGTTCCATAATCCTTCACAAACTTCCGGTAATAGCCCGTGAGACCTAGGAATCCTCTGAGTTGCGTGAGACTCGTTGGCTTGGGCCAGTCGACCATCGCCTCTATCTTCCTTGGAGCAACTGTCACGCCATTATAAGATATAAAGTGGCCTAGGTACTCGACCATCTCCTGCCCGAATGAACACTTGGACGGCTTGATGTGAAATGTGTTAGCCTCCAAGACTTCAAGCACCACTCTTAGATTCTCCAGATGTTCAGCCCAAGACTTCGAATATACCAATATATCATCAAAGAAGACTAGAACAAACTTACGTAGATGCTCTAGAAGATGGAATTCATAGCAAACTGGAAATTGGATGGGGCGTTGCATAGCCCGAATGGCATCACCAAATACTCATAGTGCCCTTGATGCGTACGAAAAGCTGTCTTTGGTATGTCGGCTTTGTGGAGTCGTATCTGATGATAACCAGCTCTCAGATCGAGCTTCGAGAAGTAACGTGATCCAGCCAACTCATCGAGCATGTCGTCGACACTAGGAATAGGAAATCGATCCTTAATAGTCGCGGCATTCAGAGCTCGGTAGTCAGCACAAAACCTCCACGTGACATCTTTCTTTTTAGCAAACAGTACTGGTGAAGAAAATGGACTTTTGCTATGCTGAATTAACCCAGATTCTAGCATCTCAGCTACTTTCCTTTCAATCTCAGTTTTCTGGAAGTGAGCGTACCTATAAGGATGGACGTGAACTGCGTGTTGTTCGTTGACCAGTGGTAATGATCGAACTCCCGGTGTGGTGGTAGTCCCTTGGGTTCGCCTAGCACTCCTTCGAACTCCTCGAGAAGCTTACGTATATCGCCTTGCTGTTGCTCGGCCTCTTTTGTGCTCGTTTCCTTACTTTCGAACACTATTGCGAATATTTGGCCGCCACTTCGCCAAACTCTTTCAATACTCTTCAATCCAACTTCTTTAGTACCTTTCTCAGTACCCGTGCTCAGTGTGACTTGTCGACCTCCAAACATGAAATCCGTAACCCCAGTTTGGTAGTCGGTGGTCACCTTGCCTAACCCTTCGAGCCATTGTACTCCTAGCACGACATCAGGTCCGACTAGGGGTAAAGCATTGAGATCAGCCTTTACCGTAACTCCTTGGAACTTGATTGGCACCTTTCGAAATGACTCAGTGCATTGCAGCCTCTCTCCATTAGCTACTCGGACTTCAAAAGGCTCAATCTTCGTGGTCGACAAATTCAGCTTTTGGGGCAGGTCAACATTAATGAAGTTGTGTGATGATCTGTTGTCTACGAGCACAGTCACCCTACGATCCCTGACCCATGCTGGTAATCGCATCGTCCTGGGCCCTCTAATCCCTGCCATTGCGTGCATAGAAGTCTCTGCTTCTTCTTCGGGCACTTCAACCTCATCCTCCTGATGTGGTTCTTCCTCGACCTCAGATTCCTCCTCATCAGAATTAGCAACTTCTATCAAAAAAGCTTGCTTACATTGATGGTCTGGCATAAACCTTTCTTCGCATTTGAAGCATAGGCCCTTCTCGCGTCGGCGTTTGACTTTCTCGGGGGACAACCTCCTTACTATCGACCCTGTCGGCCGAGTGCTGACGTTCGGCCGCGCCCTTGTCATCGCCTGGCTCGGGCCTGTGCGCCGCGTATTCGTGAAACGAACATCCGCCTGTCCCCTTTGCGTGACTGCTAGATGATCCTCGCGCCGTCGGGTTACCTCCATGGCTACGTGCATCGTGTCTGGCCGCTCGAGTTGAACTTCAACGGCTAGATCAAACTTTAGTCCGCCTATGAAATTGCCCACCAATGCTTTCTCGGGCCAATCTCGCACGCGGTATACTAGACGTTCAAACTCCTTGATGTATTCACGCAAATTACCTGTCTGGCGTATCCGTGCGAGAGCGTCATTATAGTTATGATAATCTGATGTGCCAAAGAGCGTGAGCAACTCCCTCTCAAAGTCGGCCCATGTGATGGCCTGTTGTCGCTTGAGGTAGATCCTCGTGAGCTATTGCCACCATACATTGGCCTCACCATCAAGATAATTGGCTGTATACCTTACACGATTTGGGTCGTCCATCTCGTTGAGCTCGAAATATTGTATTGCCCAGTTGAGCCATGCATCTGGATCGCTGCCGTTGAACGTGGATAACGTGATGCGAGGCTTGTCGATTCTCGGACGTTCGCGGTAGTTGGACGCCTGCGACTGCCGTTTGTAGTCGTCCTCGCGCTCGTACTTCTCACGCCGTCGATCCTCTCCTTCGGGCCTCTCGCGGTCGTGGTGTCGCGCATGATCGTGTTGCCGCGGTGGTGGTAGGCGTGTGAGAACCTTGTGCGCCATCTCATCAAAGCGCCTATTCACGGTTTCCATCAGATCTTGCACCGTTGTCTTCGTATTATCGAGCCCTTCTCCTAGCGTGTCGATGGCTTCGCTCATACCACAGAATTGGGCATCCAGATTATCGATTTTATCCTTCATCTCCTTGTTGGCCATGGCTTTCCTCTCTTCCATACGCTCTTTACTTTGTGGACTCGTGATGATGATGATTTTTTGGATTTTTTTTTTTTTTTGGATCGAACGAAAATAAGGGGGAAGAAAAGAAAAGGGAATGGGTTGGGAAAAAGACACACGATCTAACACCTTTCAATGAAAGCACCAATGATGAAGATCGCGTGTCCCGATTACCGATAAGCCCCTAGCCCGCATCTTGAATCGCCAATAGGTGTTCTTCGAGCCACAACAGCGCTTCTTGGAACGAATAAAATTGCAATAGAATATTGGTGAAAAACTAAAGCAAAGGGAAAGAACAAAAGTTCAGATTTTTATTCATAAAATTGATGATAAAAAATAACATGGGGGATGGCCTTTATATAGGCACCAAGTATATCTAGTCCTAATCTACCTAGGGAACTAATAAAGCAATAAAATATTAAGTAGCCTAATTAGTCTAGATCTCATAATACAAGATGGAAACTACTAGCTTGGCTTGCACTCCAAGTATCTTTCTCTTTCTCTCATGCAATCGACCGCTTCACTTAGCACTGCCCATGCGCCCTCACCCTAGTCCTCAAGTACTAGGGCAGCCGACCTTGCCAACGCGTGTTCGCAACCCACGCTTGTCGCGCACGCCTGCGCGCTGGTGCCGCCTTCGCGCGCGTCCCCACACGCTAGACCCAAGTTGCCGCACTCCTCGAGGATTGGGGTTTTGCGTCCCGCGCGTGCGCCTCCATCCAGCGTGTTGCGCACGGCAACGCTGCTAGCCGGCTTCTCGCGCGCGTCGCGCCCCGCCTGTCCGCTTTTCTCTAGGTGTAAGGATTCGCACCCAGGGCGCGCCTGCTCACCATTCGCACTTCGCGCGCCCTGATCTTTCGTCCGTGTCGTGCGCGCGTCTCCGTCAGTCGCCCGCGCCATCGCTGTGCCTACCGCTCGCACATCCGTTCATGTGCTATTTTCGCTTGCCCCGCGCGCACAACATTCTATTGCGCGCACTTCCGCCGTTTCCCACGCTAGCCTTATTCGTGCATGGTAGGCGCGACTTGCGGCGTTCTTGAGCTGCCTAGCCACTTCCGCATCAGCGCGCCATACGGGAGTGAAGATCAGCGCCGGCAAGCTTGGGGAGCTAAAATGCGAATGGCGCGCATCAGGCTATGATGCGCGCAATTGGGCAACGAGCGATGGTGCGCCTTTGGCGTGTAACGAACGCGGGGCAGCAGCGGGCGCACGCGGGTGCACGGTAAGCAAGCGATGCGCGAACGTTGGCAGGACACGCTGGGAGTTACGCGGGGAAGAGATGGGGTGCGTTGGGCGCGCAAGTGGAAGTAACGCGGGCGGAGTCCGAGACCGAGCGGGCATAAGAGTAAGGGGCGGCGGCAAGCACGCGCGCGAGGAGTTCGGATGGGGAGAGAAGCGCGCGATGGCGCTTGAGTGGACCGCATGCGCAGGCGCATGCCTGAGCGCGGTAGGCATAGGTGAAGGGGGCCTGGCACGCACTCGCAAAGGGAACGGCGGTGGACGCTGGGCGCGCATGATACGAAAGTAGGTTCCGGACCCCTGCGACAAGAAGGGCCAAGGGCCGAGACGACCCGAGGAGGCTGAAAATAGGGCCAAAATGACGCATGAATGGCCTAAGAGGCGGGTAAGAGCTCGTATGCGAGGCGCAAGAGCACGTAAGGAACGACAAGGGTCAACTACACAAGGGTCGAGCATGAGAGGGTCGAAGCTCGTTTGTCAAGGGATAGCACGCGACCAAGCACGAGGAGGAGTCCGCGGGTTGGACGCGCGATTACACGAGCCTACCAATGAAGGCTGCGCAAAGGAAGACCGAGCATGGCAGAGTGGCACGTAGGGGGAGGTTGTTAAGTGGATAGCGCGCGAGGGGAGTGGCTGCGGATGAACGGGCGCGCATCGAGCGATGGGCGATGCGCGGGAATTGGGCGCGCTGGACGACTCGCGCGAGGCACAATGCAAGAACAAGGTGGCAAGCCTAATCCTCGTAGGGATAGGCAAGGCGCGAATACTAATCCTCGTAGGAATATAAATAGTGGATATGGGCTCGAAGCATGGTCCTACAAGGAATAGGAGTGGCACAGCAGGCGCGCGAGACCTAGTCATCGAAGGAATAGGCGAGCGGGGCGGTGCGCACGCGTGTGCAATGCAAGGCGCGCGACGGTTAGCAGCACAAGGAGTAGGCAACGCGCAAGTCGGCGCGCATGAGGCGTGCGCGACATAAGGCGGCCGAATGAAGTTGGGGCGCAAGACTTGGAGCATTCTAGAAGTTTTTAGAGTGCAAGTCAAGCAATGAGGAGATCTAGTAGATTTAGGATTTTATGGTAGTAGGATATTTACTTGCCTTAGGATTTAATATTTAATTATTTTAATAGTTTCCTAGTAAGATTAGCATTAGAGGTAGTTGGCACCTATAAATACCCCATGTACCTTATCATAATTTTAGGGGGCATTGAATTGAGCATTGAATTGGTGAGCCAATTGAGGGGGAACTTATGTTCTTACGTGTGTTTAAACAAGGCCGTTCGTGCGTGTTTACATACAGTGTCGGAGAGAAGGCCATTAGAGCGTCTTGAAGTCACGGTATCTAGGAAAAGGCCGTAGTGCGTCTGTTAGATACACCTATCGTGGATAAATGAAGGCCCTAGTACACGTTTATTCACAACCCATCGTATAGAGTAGTAACACGATCCGTCATCATTGGTGCTTTCATTGAGAGGTGCTGATCGTGTCTTTATCTATCTATCTTTTTTCTTTTTTTTTCGGTTTTGCCTTTTGCTGAGGGACCGAATTTCTTTTTGTTTTGGTCGAAATTTTCAAATTTTTTGTTCGAATTTTTCATTATTTTTTCGTGAGTCTTAAAAAAAAGTGTCATCTTGTTAGTCCTTTGTTTAATTTTTGTTTCGGTTATTACCTTTTGTTGAGGGGCCGAATTTCTCTTTGTTTTATTTTTTATTTTGGTTCGATTATTTTTCGAATTTAATAGAGTAAAAAAAAATGTCTTACCCACCATTAGTTGAGTTGGATTGGGAGGATCTCGAATACCTTGAAAATTTGATGAAAGAATTAACCCCATGGGAGCAAAATTATTTGGAGGAGATGTACGAGCAAAAGGAAGAGTATCAAAGACAACTCAAGATCATGGAGAAAGGACAACAAGCCGAGGAGAAGTTCCCAGAATTGTGCGAGCAAGAAGCCGAAGTGGTCGAGGTCGAGGAAGAGATCTTGCTCGTGGACGAAGAGGGCCTTGGCGAGGAGACGTGCATGAAGGAAGAAGCGATCAATGTCAAGGGTGAAGACTTGGTTGAGATCGAAGGGGAGGATAAGCCCGAGCTAGTTGAGATAATCAATGTCGCAAGTGAGATCATGGTCGAAGAAAGCCGCGATGCGACGCACTAGGAGGACAACACGGATGAAGCGATGTTCGAAGTCGAGGTCTTGGTCGAGGTCGACAATGACCATGAGTGGGATGCGCGTATGGTCGATGAAGGAGTGCCCAATGTTTGGATGGTCGAGGATGAATCTTTGAGGACAAGGAAAGTCTCGAAGAGGAGGGAATGATACGGAAGTGGGTTCTGGACCCCTGCGACAAGAAGGGCCAAGGGCCGAGACGACCCGAGGAGGCTGAAAATAGGGCCAAAATGATGCGTGCATGGCCTAAGAGGCGGATAAGAGCTCGTATGCGAGGCGCAAGAGCACGTAAGGAACGACAAGGGTCAACTACACGAGGGTCGAGCATGAGAGGGTTGAAGCTCGTTTGTCAAGGGATAGCACGCGACCAAGCACGAGGAGGAGTCCGCGGGTTGGACGCGCGATTACACGGGCCGACCAATGAAGGTTGCGCAAAGGAAGACCGAGCATGGCGGAGTGGCGCGCAGGGGGAGGTTGTTAGGTGGATGACGCGCGAGGGGAGTGGCTGCGGATGGACGGGCGCGCATCGAGCGATGGGCGATGCGCGGGAATTGGGTGCGCTGGACGACTCGCGCGAGGCACAATGCAAGAACAAGGTGGCAAGCCTAATCCTCGTAGGAATAGGCAAGGCGCGAATACTAATCCTCGTAGGAATAGAAATAGTGGATATGGGCTCGAAGCATGGTCCTACAAGGAATAGGAGTGGCACAGCAGGCGCGCGAGACCTAGTCATCGAAGGACTAGGCGATCGGGGCGGTGCGCGTGCGTGTGCAAGGCAAGGTGCGCGACGCCTAGCAGCAGAAGGAGTAGGCAACGCGCAAGTCGGCGCGCATGAGGCGTGCGCGACATAAGGCGGCCGAATGAAGTTGGGGCACAAGACTTGGAGCATTCTAGAAATTCTTGGAGTGCAAGTGAAGCAATGAGGAGATCTAGTAGATTTAGGATTTTATGGTAGTAGGATATTTACTTGCCTTAGGATTTAATATTTAATTATTTTTATAGTTTCCTAGTAAGATTAGCATTAGAGGTAGTTGGCACCTATAAATACCCCATGTACCTCATCATAATTTTATGTCTTGAATGTCTTGAATTGAGTATTGAATTGGTGAGCCAATTGAGGGGGAACTTATGTTCTTACGTGTGTTTAAACAAGGCCGTTAGTGCGTGTTTACATACAGTGTCGGAGAGAAGGCCATTAGAACGTCTTGAAGTCACGGTATCTAGGAGAAGGCCGTAGTGCGTCTGTTAGATACACCTATCGTGGATAAACAAAGGCCCTAGTGCACGTTTATTCACAACCTATCGTATAGAGTAGTAACACGATCCGTCATCAGCGCACGACATCGCGCGCGTGCGGCACAAGCGGCGCGAAGTTGATGCGTAAGTGGGTTTTGACCCCCGACGACAAGAAGGGCCGAGAGCCAAGACAACCCGAAGAGGCTGAAAATAGGGCCAAAATGACGCACGCATGGCCTAAGAGACGGGTAAGAGCTCGTATGCGAGGCGCACAAGTACACAAGAAAGGGCGCATTCAAGAAGGGCGCGCACACGCACATTGGCGTAGACGCGCAGGGCGCTTGATGGTTTGGCTAAGTGGCGCGCAAGGGGTGGATGTTGGGTGGTTGATGCGCGCGAGGGATTGTTGCAGCGGAACGAGCGAGCGATGGGCGCTGGGTGAGGTAGCGCTGGGCACACGCAAGCACGTACGGGTGCTGGGAGTAGTGGGGCGCGTTGGGCGTACGGATGACATGCGCGCAGGTAGCGTGCGCATGGGCACAAGCCTAGACCGCGTAGGTATAGGAGTGTTGGACGACGAGTGCGGGGCACACGGCGACACGCGCGAGGCACAATTCAAGAATAAGGCGGCATGCCTAATCCTTGTAGAAATAGGCAAGGCGCGAATACTAATCCTCGCAGGAATATGAAAAGCAGTTGAGTGTCGGAACGCGTGTGGGAGATCGGTCACGGGAGTAATCCTCGGAAGATCAGGAAACGTAACCGGGAGCATATTCCTAGTAGGAATAGGAATAGTGGATATGGGCTCAAAGCACAATCCTTCAAGGAATAGGAATGGTGTATGCATGGCGCGAGGCCTTAAGCCTCGAGGCGAGAGGACATGCACGCATGGGCGGAGCGCCGAGGAATAGGAAAGCGGACGGCGGCGCGCGCAAGAGGAGGTGGCTTTGGACGTGTGACTTGAGCTTCTAGAAGTTCTTGGAATGCAAGTCAAGTAATTAGGAGATCTAGTAGATTTAGGATTTTATGGTAGTAGGATATTTAGTTTCCTTATTGCTTTAGAAGATGTTAGGATTTAATATTTTATTACTTTAATATGTTTCCTAGGTAGATTAGAATTAGTCATTGTTAGGATCTATAAATAGGGATGTTCCCTCATTGCTTTTGAAGTCTTGGAATTGATGAAATAGAAAAGAACGTTTGTTCGAAACAGTGTGTTAGGGTTCGTGAGAATTCGATCATGCAACCGAATTGGTGAGGCTAAGACCCAAGCCAGTTTAACGATTTAGAGAGGGTAAGACTCGAACTATTTCGAGAGTGTAGCGATGCTAATACCCGAGTGAACTCAAGTATCGTGAGAGAGTTATGCTAATAACCGAGTCGATCACACCTATCGTCGAGAGACAGGCCGTGGCGAAGCGGTGATTGAGACAAGTCGAGGGAACACAACACCCGATCCGTCATCATTGGTGCTTTCATTGAGAGTGATCGATTGGGTGTTCGTTAACTTTTTTTATCCCATTCTTTTTCTTTTTTGGTCCGATTTTTTAGTCTTTGTGTTCGAATTTTTTCGAATTTTATTCCTTAATTTTTTAAAAATTTCGTGAGTCATAAAAAAAAAGTGTCATCTAGTCCTTTGTTTGATTTTGGGTTATTACCTTTTGTTGAGGGGCCAAATTTCTCTTCTTTTTTGGGTCGAAATTTTCGAAATTCTTGTTCGAATTTTTCATTTATTTTTTTGATTTTTTTTAGAGTCTTAAAAAAAAAAAAAGAGATGAACTTCTTGCAATTAGATGAGATGGATTGGGAAGATCTTGAGATGTTGGAGGGTTTGGAAAGAGATCTGACCCCATGGGAGCAAAGTTATTTGAAGGAGGTGTACGAGCGAAGAGATCTAGAAGAGAAGCACGAACGACAACTCAAGAACATGGTGAGGTTCATCGACGAAGAGGCTATATTTACGTTCGATCCACCAGGCTATGTCGAAGACGAAGTAACCGAGTTCATGGTCGAGCGAGTCGAGTCCGAGGATCCACTTTCGATCGGCGACTTGTTCTTGGACGAGGAAGTGGCGATCGACTACTTAGGCCCACTTACACTCGACGTACAACCCTATGGTAAATTCAATGGAGCCGAAGTGGTCGACATCGAGGAAGAGATCATGCTCAAGGTCGATGAGGACCGTGATTGGTATGTGCGTATGGTCGAAGAGGATGTGCCCGATGTTTGGATGGTCGAGGATGAGTCCTTGAGGACAAGGACATTCTCCAAGGGGGCGAGATTGATGCGTAAGTGGGTTTTGACCCCCGACGACAAGAAGGGCCGAGAACCAAGACAACCCGAGGAGGCTGAAAATAGGGCCAAAACGACGCACGCATGGCCTAAGAGACGGGTACGAGCTCGTATGCGAGGCGCACAAGTACACAAGAAAGGGCGCATTCAAGAAGGGCGTGCACACGCCCATTGGCGTAGACGCGCATGGCGCTTGATGGTTTGGCGAAGTGGCTCGCAAGGGGTGGATGTTGGGTGGTTGATGCGCGCGAGGGATTGTTGCAGCGGAACGAGCGAGCGATGGGCGCTGGGTGAGGTAGCGCTGGGCACACGCAAGCGCGTACGGGTGCTGGGAGCAGTGGGGCGCGTTGGGCGTACGGATGACATGCGCGCAGGTAGCGTGCGCATGGGCACAAGCCTAGACCGCGTAGGTATAGAAGTGTTGGACGACGAGTGCGGGGCACATGGCGACACGCGCGAGGAACAATTCAAGAATAAAGCGGCATGCCTAATCCTCGTAGGAATAGGCAAGGCGCGAATACTAATCCTCGCAGGAATAGGAAAAGCAGTTGAGTGCCGGAACGCGTGTGGGAGATCGGTGACGGGAGTAATCCTCGGAAGATCAGGAAACGTAACCGGGAGCATATTCCTAGTAGGAATAGGAATAGTGGATATGGGCTCAAAGCACAATTCTTCAAGGATTAGGAATGGTGTATGCATGGCGCGAGGCCTTAAGCCTCGAGGCGAGAGGACATGCACGGATGGGCGGATGAGGCGCGCGATGCCTCGCGCGCCGAGGAATAGGAAAGCGGACGGGCGGCGCGCGCAAGAGGAGGTGGCTTTGGACGTGTGACTTGAGCTTCTAGAAGTTCTTGGAGTGCAAGTCAAGTAATTAGGATATCTAGTAGATTTAGGATTTTATGGTAGTAGGATATTTAGTTTCCTTATTGCTTTAGAAGATGTTAGGATTTAATATTTTATTACTTTAATATGTTTCCTAGGTAGATTAGAATTAGTCATAGTTAGGATATACAAATAGGGATGTTCCCTCATTGTTTTTGAAGTCTTGGAATTGATGAAATAGAAAAGAACGTTTGTTCGAAACCGTGTGTTAGGGTTCGTGAGAATTCGATCATGCAACTGAATTGGTGAGGCTAAGACCCAAGCCAGTTCAACGATTTAGAGAGGCTAAGACCCGATCTATTTCGAGAGTGTAGCGAGGCTAATGCCCAAGTGAACTCAAGTATCGTGAGAGAGTTAGGCTAATAACCGAGTCGATCACACCTATCGTCGAGAGCAAGGCCGTGGCGAAGCCGTGATCGAGACAAGTCGAGGGAACGCAACACCCGATCCGTCATCAGAAGCTTAGGACGCCGAGGACGCGGCGAGCGCGGGAGACGCGCATGAGGCGCCCGAGAACCCTAGGCGTGCACATGACTTAAGCTTCTAGAATTTCTTGGAGTGCAAGTCAAGCAATTAGTAGTTATAGTAATATTAGAATTTTATTACCATGTTGGTTTTCATTCTAGAATTAGGAGATCTAGTTTATTTAGGCTTAGATTTATTTTCTGCAACTATAAATACCCATGTACTTCTTCATTATTGAATGTCCAGAAAATTGATGAGTGAATAGAAAAGGGGAACTTGGTGTTCTAATGTGTGTTAAGCAAGGCCGTAGTGCGTGTTTATGTTAGAGGTATGCTGTAAAAGCTGTGTTTTGCAGTCTCTATCAATTCCATTTTGATCTGGCAATCATGTTTCGGTTAAAGTACATATGTTTGC
>CACSLK010000984.1:7226501-7239506 GCA_902706635.1 Striga hermonthica
CGCGCGGGCGGATTGGCGGGCGCGCGAGTGCGCTGGGCTGGGTGATGGACTCTCGCCTGCGGAGTGGTTCACGAGCGCGCGAGTGCGCTGGACAATGGCGGTTCACTCTCGGTTCAAAAATCTTCGCATGAAATGGCTTGAAACTATTCGGAAGCTCGATTTCTTCGGGTAATGCTCATTTCTCGGATTGTGACTCGACTCTCTCGGAACATGGCTCGACTCTCCATCTCTATCCCGGAATAAACCTGAAATTCATAGCAAAAGTACGGGAAAAGTACGCCGAAATATGAAACAAACAATAAAACATCAAAACACACGATAAACGCCAAAATGGACCGGACAACGCTAAAACGAACCTAAAATCGACTCGAACACGCAAATAAACACATAAAAATTAGCACAAAAACATAACAAACAGGCAACTCAAGAACATGGTGAGGTTCGTCGACGAAGAGGCTATATTTACGTTCGATCTACCAGGCTATGTCGAAGACGAAGTAACCGAGTTCATGGTCGAGCGAGTCGAGTCTGAGGATCCACCTTCGATCGGCGACGTGTTCTTGGACGAGGAAGTGGCAATCGACTACTTAGGCCCACCTACACTGACGTACAACCCTATGGTAAATTCAATGGAGCCGAAGTGGTCGACATCGAGGAAGAGATCATGCTCAAGGTCGATGAGGACCGTGATTGGTATGTGCGTATGGTCGAAGAGGATGTGCCCGATGTTTGGATGGTCGAGGATGAGTCCTTGAGGACAAGGACATTCTCCAAGGGGGCAGGAATGATGCGTAAGTGGGTTTTGACCCCTGACGACAAGAAGGGCCGAGAGCCAAGACAACTCGATGAGGCTGAAAATAAGGCCAAAACGACGCACGCATGGCCTAAGAGACGGGTACGAGCTCGTATGCGAGGCGCACAAGTAAACAAGAAAGGGCACATTCAAGAAGGACGCGCACACGCACATTGGCGTAGACGCGCATGACGCTTGATGGTTTGGCGAAGTGGCGCGCAAAGGGTGGATGTTGGGTGGTTGATGCGTGCGAGGGATTGTTGCAGCGGAACGAGCGAGCGATGGGCGCTGGGTGAGGTAGCGCTGGGCACACGCAAGCGCGTACGGGTGCTGGGAGCAGTGGGGCGCGTTGGGCGTACGGATGCATTGCGCGCAGGTAGCGTGCGCATGGGCACAAGCCTAGACCGCGTAGGTATAAGAGTGTTGGACGACGAGTGCGGGGCACACGGCGACACGCGCGAGGCACAATTCAAGAATAAGGTGGCATGCCTAATCCTCGTAGGAATAGGGAAGGCGCGAATACTAATCCTCGCAGGAATAGAAAAAGCAGTTGAGTGCCGGAATGCATGTGGGAGATCGGTGACGGGAGTAATCCTCGGAAGATCAGGAAACGTAACCGGGAGCATATTCCTAGTAGGAATAGGAATAGTGGATATGGGCTCAAAGCACAATCCTTCAAAGAATAGGAATGGTGTATGCATGGCGCGAGGCCTTAAGCCTCGAGGCGAGAGGACATGCACGCATGGGCGAATGAGGCGCGCGATGCCTCGCGCGCCGAGGAATAGGAAAGCGGACGGGCGGCACGCGCAAGAAGAGGTGGCTTTGGACTTGTGACTTGAGCTTCTAGAAGTTCTCTGAGTGCAAGTCAAGTAATTAGGAGATCTAGTAGATTTAGGATTTTATGGTAGTAGGATATTTAGTTTCCTTATCGCTTTAGAAGATGTTAGGATTTAATATTTTATTACTTTAATATGTTTCCTAGGTAGATTAGAATTAGTCATAGTTAGGATCTATAAATAGGGATGTTCCCTCATTGTTTTTGAAGTCTTGGATTTGATGAAATAGAAAAGAACGTTTGTTCGAAACCGTGTGTTAGGGTTCGTGAGAATTCGATCATGCAACCGAATTGGTGAGGCTAAGACCCAAGCCAGTTCAACGATTTAGAGAGGCTAAGACCCGATCTATTTCAAGAGTGTAGCGAGGCTAATACCCGAGTGAACTCAAGTATCGTGAGAGAGTTAGGCTAATAACCAAGTCGATCACACCTATCGTCGAGAGCAAGGCCGTGGCGAAGCCGTGATCGAGACAAGTCGAGGGAACGCAACACCCGATCCGTCATGATTGGTGTTAGGACAAGTCCTGCGTATGGATGACGAGTGTAGGTCAAGGACCAATACCCGATCCATACGCATGACCAACACCCGATCCGTCATCATTGGTGTTAATACTAAAATACTAACTAATCCTAACACCTAACAGGCTTCGGCCATTACTAAAGAATTATTAAACTAACAATTAATTAATTAAACTAACTAATCCAAATAATAAGTATCTTCTAGAATCTTCGATCCTCGGCTCGCCAGGCTCGCCTCGTGTATCCGCGCATCACGCCCACGTACGCCCCCGCGTGCTTCCTCGCGCGACCCATTGTCAACTCTCGGAATCGACCTCGTGTAATAAGCCCGAGTCCTTGCCTTCACTCGGAACTTTCGCCCGTTGTCCCGGGTCGTGCCTCGACATCTCGATCTCCTCAGCCGTGTACGGGTCGACACGTATCGTTCTTTTTGTGCTCGTGCGCCTCACATACGGGCTCGTACCCGTCTCTTAGGCCATGCATGCGTGCTTTTGGCCCTTTTCTCGGCCTTCTCGAACCGTCCCGGCCATCGGCTCTTGACATACTCGAGCCTCGAAAGCCACTTCCGCATCATTCCTTCCCCCTTCGAATGAGTCCTTGTCCTCAAGGACTCGCCAATGACCATCACTTGGGGCGTCGCCATCTCTTCATCCGCATTTTTCTCCACATGCGTCTCGTCATTGTGGCCTTCTTCGACCACGACCAAATTCTCCTCCTCGTCCAAAAACTTTTTTGCCTCGTTGATCTCCTTTCGTATTAGAAGCAACGACTTTTTTACCCGTTCGTGGCAATCGTTCAAGGTGACCATCATGTTTTTGAGCCCAGCCTTCACGTTTTCGAATTCAGCCTTCACGGACCTCAATATTTCCGTCGGATCCCATTGCGATCGCCGTTGTTTCTCCTCTCTTCATTGTACCCTCTTCTCCCATGAACGCCAACTTGATTCGATCTCAAAGTTCTAGATTTTTATTAATTTCATGGATGATGAAAAATAACATAGGGATGGGGCCTTTATATAGGCACAAAAATATATCTAAGCTTAATCTACCTAGGGAACTAATAAAGCAATAAAATATTAAGTAACCTAAACAATCTAGATATTATAATGCAATAAGGAAACCAAATAGCTAGGGGATCTAATGCCTTGGCTTGCACTCCAAGTAGTCTTGTCTTGCACTCCAAGTAGAAGACTTTTCAACCTCCTCTCTCTCTCTCTCTCACGCCACCTAGGTCTTTCCGCCGCCTCACGCCTCTTTGCCTTAGTCCTCGAGGACTAAGTTCGCATCTCCTACGCCCGCCTATCCACTTGCCTCGAGGAGTAAGGTCTCGCGCCTTGTGTACGCTACTCCTATGCCTTGAAGGATCAGACTTCGAGCCCATATCCACCTTGCCTATTCCTACTAGGAATATGCTCCCGGCTACGTTGCCTGATCTTCCGAGGATTACTCCCGTCACCGATCCTTCACGCGCATCACGACACTCAACTGCTTTTCCTGGCCTGCGTGTCCCGCTCAGCGCCCCAGAGCTCCGTTCGTCTATTGTGCGCCTTCGTGCGCTCAGCGCTGTCCGCGTATCGTCCAACACCTGATGCGTGCTTGTCCATTTGCTGCAATCCCTCGTGCGCCTCAACTTCCATGTTAGGATTTAATATTTTATTGCGCCTCAAACTCGTCTTGTTCGAACTATGCGGTGAAACGCCTTTTTCGATACAAGGATTTTTTACTAAAACTCAAAAGAATTCTAACACAAGAAATTAGTGACCAAAGGTCGATTTTTCATTAATTCATTGCTTGTCTTAAATTGAAAGAGTACATGGGTATTTATAAGAAAAACTAGATCTAGTCCTATGAGAGCTATAATTCTAACTAGGCAATAATATCTAATCCTAAGGTAACTAAATGTCTTGCATGCCAAGACTTATAAAATACCTAACCTATCCGCCTAATTAAATATATACTGCCCTACGCACTAACTTACGCAAATAAATAATAATCCTTACTAATATACTAACTACCCACGTAACTAATTCTATTAATACTAAAATACTAACTAATCCTAACACCTAACAGGCTTCGGCCATTACTAAAGAATTATTAAACTAACATTTAATTAATTAAACTAACTAATCCAAATAATAAGTATCTTCTAGAATCTTCGATCCTCGGCTCGCCAGGCTCGCCTCGTGTATCCGCGCATCACGCCCACGTACGCCCCCGCGTGCTTCCTCGCGCGACCCATTGCCAACTCTCAGACTCGACCTCGTGTAATAAGCCCGAGTCCTTGCCTTCACTCAGAACTTTCGCCCGTTGTCCCGGGTCGTGCCTCGACATCTCGATCTCCTCAGCCGTGTACGGGTCGACACGTATCGTTCTTTTTGTGCTCGTGCGCCTCGCATACGGGCTTGTACCCGTCTCTTAGGCCATGCATGCGTGCTTTTGGCCCTTTTTTCGGCCTTCTCGAACCGTCCTGGCCATCGGCTCTTGACATACTCGAGCCTCGAAAGCCACTTCCGCATCATTCCTTCCCCCTTCAAATGAGTCCTTGTCCTCAAGGACTCGCCAATGACCATCACTTGGGGCGTCGCCATCTCTTCATCCGCATTGTCCTCCACATGCGTCTCGTCATTGTGGCCTTCTTCGACCACGATCAAATTCTCCTCCTCGTCCAAAAACTTTTTTGTCTCGTTGATCTCCTTTCGTATTTGAAGCAACGACTTTTTTACCCGTTCGTGGCAATCGTTCAAGGTGACCGTCATGTTTTTGAGCCCAGCCTTCACGTTTTCGAATTCAGCCTTCACGGACCTCAATATTTCTGTCGGATCCCATTGCGATCGCCGTTGTTTCTCCTCTCTCGATTGTACCCTCTTCTCCCACGAACGCCAACTTGATTCGATCTCTTCCTTAGAAAACATACTCATTTTTTTTTTGTTTTTTCACTCACGCATAAAGAAAAAATAATTAACCAATTTTTTTTTTCTTTTCCGTTGCTCACGACAACTCACAAATAAAACTTTTTTTTTATTTTATTTTATTTTTTATTTTTAACTCACGCACACAGCACACACTCACAACTTTTTTTTTTTCAAGGCCGAATCTCTCAAAACACAATTTTTTTATTATTTTTTTTTAATCTAAACCTCACGAAAAGAGAAAAGAAAATTTAAAGAAAGAAAAATTTGAAAGAGGAAGAAAAAGATGAATAAGATACACGATCAATCACTCTCAATGAAAGCACCAATGATGACGGATCGGGTGTTGCGTTCCCTCGACTTGTCTCGATCACGGCTTCGCCACGGCCTTGCTCTCGACGATAGGTGTGATCGACTCGGTTATTAGCCTAACTCTCTCACGATACTTGAGTTCACTTGGGTATTAGCCTCGCTACACTCTCGAAATACATCGGGTCTTAGCCTCTCTAAATCGTTGAACTGGCTTGGGTCTTAGCCTCACCAATTCGGTTGCATGATCGAGTTCTCACGAACCCTAACACACGGTTTCGAACAAACGTTCTTTTCTATTTCATCAAATCCAAGACTTCAAAAACAATGAGGGAACATCCCTATTTATAGATCCTAACTATGACTAATTCTAATCTACCTAGGAAACATATTAAAGTAATAAAATATTAAATCCTAACACCTTCTAAAGCAATAAGGAAACTAAATATCCTACTACCATAAAATCCTAAATCTACTAGATCTCCTAATTACTTGACTTGCACTCCAAGAACTTCTAGAAGCTCAAGTCACACGTCCAAAGCCACCTCCTCTTGCACGCGCCGCCCGTCCGCTTTCCTATTCCTCGGCGCGCGAGGCATCGCGCGCCTCATCCGCCCATGCGTGCATGTCCTCTTGCCTCGAGGCTTAAGGCCTCGCGCCATGCATACACCATTCCTATTCCTTGAAGGATTGTGCTTTGAGCCCATATGCACTATTCCTATTCCTACTAGGAATATGCTCCCAGTTACGTTTCCTGATCTTCCGAGGATTACTCCCGTCACTGATCTCCCACACGCGTTCCGGCACTCAACTGCTTTTTCTATTCCTGCGAGGATTAGTATTCGCGCCTTGCCTATTTCTACGAGGATTAGGCATGCCGCCTTATTCTTGAATTGTGCCTCGCGCGTGTCGCCGTGTGCCCCGCACTCGTCGTCCAACACTCCTATACCTACGCGGTCTAGGCTTGTGCCCATGCGCACGCTACCTGCGCACATGTCATCCGTACGCCCAACGCGCCCCAATGCTCCCAGCACACGTACGCGATTGCGTGTGCCCAGCGCTACCTCACCCAGCGCCCATCGCTCGCTCGTTCCGCTGCAACAATCCCTCGCGCGCATCAACCACCCAACATCCACCCCTTGCACGCCACTTCGCCAAACCATCAAGCGCCATGCGCGTCTACGCCAATGTGCGTGTGCGTGCCCTTCTTGAATGCGCCCTTTCTTGTGTACTTGTGCGCCTCGCATACGAGCTCGTACCCGTCTCTTAGGCCATGCGTGTCGTTTTGGCCCTATTTTCAGCCACCTCGGGTTGTCTTGGCTCTCGGCCCTTCTTGTCGTTGGGGGTCAAAACCCACTTACGCATCACACGCATTGCACTGAAGCAATAGGCGTAGCGGGCGCGGGCGTGGGTGAGCAAGACGCGCGAGCAGCAGATTTGGCTAGCGCACTCACGGAAAGATTGCGCAGCGAGGTAGCACGCGCGCGCGAGACCTCATGCCTCGAGGCATGCGCAGAGATGCAGGAGCACGCGCGCACTGAGGACGCGGAAGGCGCAGGCGTGCGCTGCACGCCTGGTGACGTAACACGCGTGAGCTAGGTCGGCGCGCACCTAGTCCTCACGGGCTTTACGAGCCGAGGCAGTTGGGCGGTGCGCGTGAGGCGGCCGGGAGCAAGAGAGAGAGAGAGAGAGAGAGAGTTACTTGGAGTGCAAACCAAGTGATTTAGTTTCCATCTAGCTTTATGATTTCTAGATTGTTTAAGATTTCTAATATTTTATTGCTTTATTAGTTCCCTAGGTAGATTAGGACTAGATATATTTTGTGCCTATATAAAGGCTTCTTCCCTATGTTATTTTTAATCATTCAGTTTATCAATAAAAATCTGAACTTCTGTTCAAACACTTTGTCTTAGATTTCTTTAAGATCTCTATTGCAATTTTATTCGTTTCAATAGTTGGGTTCTGTTAGGAACGTCAAACAACATGCACAGTATTGAACTTTATCGAAATAAATCCTAACGCAGCGGAATCTATTGTTAGGATATGGACGTTTACCTTTTAAAATTTTTGCCGACTCTGAGACGATGTAGAGTACCGTTGGTGAAGTTCGTCTGAACACCACAACCTAATGGGTGGATAGGTTTGGCCTTTAGTTGATTCTAATCAACACGTCAAACGGATCACGAACGGACGGTGTGCGAGTCTCGGTCGTCGGGTACAGCGGCCAGCACGTGCACGTCGGGCGCGGACAGCGTGCGTGTTGATCGTGCACGTCGGGCGCTGGGCAGACACGCGGACGGACGCTGGGAACGCGAACGGGCGCTGGCGAGACGCGCGGGACTACTGGCGATGTGTGGGTGGATGCCGGGCGAGTGCGTACACGCGGTGCGCTTCTCCTATGCGGACGCGGACTGGGCGCTGGGCGACTGGGGTCACGCGTGCGTGCGGAGCAAGGCAACAGGAACCTTCGCGGACGGTCGCGCGCGTTGCACTGGCGCGCTGGGGACGCGCATGCGGCGACTGGTGAGATGCGCGGGTGATCTGCGACGAGCAGGTGCGGCTGGAACCTCACGGACGTCGCTCGCGGACGCTGCTGGGAGTTGGCGTTGGGCCTGGCTGATGCGCGACGGCGTGCGACTACTTGCAGTTGCGATCGGCTAGGCTCGGTTGACTTCCGGCGGCGGCTGACGATCTCCGGCGGTGGTTCAAGCGGAGGACGGCGGTGACACGATGGAGAAGATGACCGAATATATATATGTATTAGAAAGCTCAATCAATTGTACCAAAAGGCCTTCTAATGGATTACCTAAACACCTATTCCGATTAAACTTGGTGGAGAGTTTAATCGGATCTCCCAAACTCTCGAACAAAGCAAATCTCACGTGTATGTAGATAAGAAATTTCGGCCAACATCAACCTTGTAGAAGAGTATGGGACATGGTGTATATATAGGCTCCATTAGGGACCTTAAGGAGGTGCTAAATATGGGCTTATTCCATTAGGCCTAGGATTCTCAATTCTAATCCAATACTAACTCAATCTAGGAAGGAGATCTCCTACTAATCCCTCTCTTCTAGAAGACTCCTAAGTCTCCTAACACTAGAGAAGATCCTTGTAGGAATTTCATTTCCTAATTAAATTAATAAACATGGAATAGAATTAAATCCTAATTTAGGAAACCTAATTTTACTCCAATTAATTAATATAATATAGGAAATATATTTCCCACTAATCTTCATCTTCTAGAAGACTCCCAAGTCTCCTAATCCCAAGAGAAGATTCTAGTAGGAATTTTATTCTCCTAATTAATTAATCATTATGAAATAAAATTAATTCCTATTTAATGGAATTAAATAATAAAACATCCCCCTAGAGTAATATTATTGCTCTCCCCATTTAGCCACTATTTTACCAATAAAATCGAGCCTCCATGATTAAATAATATTAATCTGATTGATCGATTTACCTCCCTATGTTTAAGATATAACATCCGTTGATTAATTAATTTACTGACAATGTAATTAATCAACTTCTTATTCATTTCCGAAATTAGTACCACTCAGCCTTTAACCATTATGTCAGACAATCGTCTACCTGCAGGGTTTAACATAAGGTTCCTTTCTGAGATCATTTCGGGGACGTCATCAATCCAGCGCACTGGAACATAGTGACTGTAAATAATCTATAATAGCACATGATATAATTATTCTTACTTACCAAAATACCTCGTATGTCATCCTAACGGAATAAGAATCACTTGGTAAATCAAATAAATAAGAAATAAAAATATATGACTATTTTATATTATTTTACAGCTTAAAAGAACGCATCAATCACTGAAGGTCTAGGTTACGACAACGGTCAGTGAGTCTCATATCCTTATCCTTCCGTGGTCCTGTTCAACACCTAACATAAGTGCTAGTGTAATCCTTCAGTCAAAGACCAACTGAATCGGGAATACACTACAGTCTTTTTCCAAGTGGGGTCTCACTGCCAGTCTAGACTGTGAACGAATAGTTTAGTCTTATAAGGAACCGATAGGTGATCTTTTCGTTCGAAACTCTTCGAACCACACTATCTCAATATAAGACATGGAGTATGTATTGCATAAATAAATAAACTGCAAACATATGTACTTTGACCGAAACATGATTGCCAGATCAAAATGGAATTGATAGAAACTGCAAAACACAGCTTTTACAGCATACCTCTAACAATCTCCCACTTATGCTTTATAAGCTCATGGCTAAACAAAAATAACCACAATTTCTTTCAATCTAATTCTCAAAGACTAGTCTCCTATGTTGCCCTAACATCTGACTCCCATTCCTTCTACGTGTCTCGTAAAGACTCTCGCCGGTAGGCTCTTCGTAAAAGGATCTGCTAGGTTGTCCTCTGATTGTATCTTGGCAACAACGACTTCTCCTCGTCCAACGATTTCTCGTATCAGGTGGTACTTGCGCTCTATGTGTTTACTTGCTTTATGAGTCTGTGGTTTCTTCGAATTTGCTACTGCTTTGCTGTTATCACAGAACACTGTGATTGCAGCGGGCAAACTCGATACCACATCAAGGTCGAGGAGAAAATTCCTGAGCCAGACAGCTTCTTTCGCTGCCTCTGAGGCTGCTACATACTCAGTCTCCATGGTTGAGTCTGCCACGCATTTCTGCTTGACACTTCTCCATACAATGGCTCCTCCTCCTAAAGTAAACACAAACCCTGAGATTGACTTGCTTTCGTCCCGGTCTGCCTGAAATTCAGAATCGGTGTAACTCAACGGAAGCAACTCATCTGCCTGGTAAACCAACATGTACTCCTTAGTCCTACGAAGGTACTTGAGTATATGTTTTACCGCAGACCAATGTTCCGGCCCTGGATTACTCCGATATTTTGCTACCATACCCATGACATAACAAATATCAGGTCGCATGCACAACATCGCATACATGAGGCTTCCTACTGCCGATGCATAAGGAACTGCCTTCATGTCCTCTATCTCCTGAGGTGTCTTCGGGGACATCCTCTTAGATAGAGGTATTCCGTGCCGAAAGGGCAAATCCCCTTTCTTGGAATCCTGCATGTTGAAACGCTTTAGGACAGTGTCTATGTATGTGGATTGGTATAGGCACAACTTTCTCTTCTCTCGGTCACGAATAACCTTGATTCCGAGAACATGTCCTACTTCACCCAAATCCTTTATATCAAACTGCTTGGATAACCATACCTTTACGTCTGACAACATTTTCACACTGTTTCCAATGAGAAGAATATCATCCACGTACAGCACTAGAAACACCACCACGTTTCCATCACTTCTCTTGTACACACAGTGCTCATCCGGACATTGGGTAAATCCATACGATTGGACAACCTCGTCAAAACGGATGTTCCAAGACCTCGAAGCTTGCTTCAGCCCATAAATGGAACTCTTCAGCTTGCAGACCAAATGCTCTTGGCCCTTTGTAATGAATCCTTCTGGTTGCTGCATATAGATGTCCTCGTGCAAATTCCCGTTAAGGAAAGCGGTCTTAACATCCATTTGCCAAATCTCATAATCCATATGAGTGGCCACAGCCAAGAGAATCCTGATGGATTTGAGCATGGCTACCGGCGAAAAGGTTTCTTCATAATCGATCCCTTCTTTCTGAGTGTACCCTTTCGCAACAAGCCTAGCTTTGAAGGTCTCAACCTTCCCATCTCATCCTCTCTTTCTCTTATAGACCCACTTGCATCCAATGGCTCGAACGCCACTAGGTGGCTCTAAATGATCCCAGACGTGATTAGTGTCCATTAACTCTAATTCAGACTTCATCGCCTTTTGCCAGGACTCTGCGTCCCGATCTTGGAGTGCCTCATTGTATGTCCATGGGTCGGTTTCAAGAACATCTGAGACGGCCTCAGAAGATCTCCCAGACCGATGAACCGTTCGGGTTGTCGGACAACCCTCCCACTACGACGAGGTACTACCTGCTCAGGTGCATCATCAGCGGTACGTGTTGCAGTACTTTATGGTGTAACATCTAGCGCACTCGGTATTGAAGTACTCACTCCCTTTAACTCCTCAAGAACATGTCTACTACTAGGCTTATGATCTAAGACATAGTCTTCTTCCAAGAACCTAGCATTCGTGCTAACGATTACCTTCTAGTCCTCGGGACTATAAAATAGACCACCTTTCGTTTCCTTAGAATATCCCACAAACAGCCTTACTTCTGATCTTTGTTCCAACTTATCAGTATCGGTTCTCTGCACATGTGCTGGGCTATCCCAAATCCTGAGATGTCTTAGACTAGGCTTATGCCCAGACCACAACTCCAATGGTGTAGACGGTACTAATTTAGAAGGTACTATATTCAGAATGTAAACCGTTGTTTCTAGGGCATATCCCCAAAACGAATCTGGTAATGTACTATAACTCATCATTGCCCTAACCATTTCCATAAGAGTCATGTTCCTCCGTTTTGCTACGTCATTCTGCTGAGGCGTGCCAGGCGCAGTCAGTTGGGACGTAATCCCATTATCCGTCAAGTAGCTCCTAAATTCATTCGAGAGATATTCGCCACCACGATCCGATCGTAATGACTTGATACTTTTTCCTAACTGCTTCTCCACAACTGCCTTATACTCCAAGAACTTCTCAAAGCATTCAGACTTGCGGTGCAGAAGGAAAATGTACCCATATCTCAAGCAATCATCGATAAACGTAACGAAGTACTCGAAACCACCTCTCGCTTGAATACTCATAGGACCACATAGATCGGAATGAACTAGCCCTAACACATCTTCGGCTCTATGCCCCTTTGAACTAAAAGCCCTCTTAGTCATTTTACCTTCCAGGCAAGACTCACAAGTTGGAAAAGCCTCGACTTTTAACGACCCCAAGGGCCCGTCTGCTACCAACCTTTGAATCCTCCTAAGTTTAATATTACCAAGTCTTAGATGTCAAAGATATGTTTCGTTCATTTTAGAAGGTTCCTTTCTCTTATTCAGATTAGATGATGAATTAAGTAATTGTTTCTGTTGCAGTAGAGATGACTTAGATTCTAGAATGTATAGATTGTCATCTAATGAACCAGAGCATATAAACTTTTTGCCGAAACGAATAACAACTTTATTATCAAATGTAGCGGAAAAATCGTTCATAAACAACTTCGAAACTGAAATTAAATTCTTTCTAAAACTGGGAACATAAAGAAAATCTTTCAAAACTAGAAACCTATCGAAGCAAAAATCTAAATAGATGTCTCCCACTGCAACTGTTGACGCTCTACTAGCATCGCCCAAGTAGATGGTAACTTCTCCTTCCCTAAGTCGCTTGGTTTCCTGGAACCCCTGCAATGAATTGCAGACATGATCAGTGGCTCCCGTATCTACACACCAGGTACTGGTAGATAACACCGCTAAACATGTTTCAACGACTAAAGCAAAAGGAGTACCTTTTTCTGGTTTCTTGAAAAGTGGGCAGTTTGCCTTCCAGTGTCCTTTCTGCTGACAATTGTAGCACTTGCCTTTCGGCTTCTTTGCCTTTTTTCGAGGTTGCTCGTCACCCATGACCGCCTTGCCCTTTCCTGCGGAATACCTCCTCTTCTTGCCCTTAGGAGCCATAGAAGTGGAAGCTTCTCCCCGCTGGGCCACCATAGC
>CACSLK010000984.1:7241958-7252832 GCA_902706635.1 Striga hermonthica
CAATCGTCTACCTGCAGGGTTTAACATAAGGTTCCTTTCTGAGCTCATTTCGGGGACGTCATCAATCCAGCGCACTGGAACATAGTGACTGTAAATCATCTATAATAGCACTCATATAATTATTCTTACTTACCAAAATACCTCGTATGTCATCCTAACAGAATAGGAATCACTTGGTAAATCAAATAAATAAGAAATAAAAATATATGCCTATTTTATATTATTATACAGCTTAAGAGAACGCATCAATCACTGAAGGTCTAGGATACGACAACGGTCAGTGAGTCTCATATCCTTATCCTTCCGTGAATCTGAAATACACTACAGTCTTTTTCCAAGTGGGGTCTCACTGCCAGTCTAGACTGTGAACGAATAGTTTAGTCTTATAAGGAACCGATAGGTGATCTTTCCGTTCGAAACTCTTCGAACCACACTATCTCAATATAAGACATGGAGTATGTATTGCATAAATAAATAAACTGCAAACATATGTACTTTGACCGAAACATGATTGCCAGATCAAAATGGAATTAATAGAAACGGCAAAACACAGCTTTCACAGCATACCTCTAACATCAATATGCGCTGCTGTGGCTAGAAAAACACCTATCGGCGATTCAAGGCGCGGATTCATGGCTTATCGGCAATCGGAAGACACGATCGTCATCATTGGTGCTTTCGTTGAGAGGTGTTATGATCGTGTGTTTTTTTCTTCTACCCCATTTCCTTTCTTTTTCATTTCCTATTTTTCGTCCCCCCTCCTATATCAAAAAAAAAAAATATATCATCATCTTCAAGACGAGTCCACAAAGTAAGGAGCGAAGTCAAGAAAAGAAAGCAATGGCCAACAAGGAGATGAAGGACAAGATCGATAATCTCGATGTTCAAGTCTGGAGCATGAGCGAAGTTATGGAAGGAAAGCTTGGATAGCTCGACGAGGGCCAAGGCAACACCAACGCCACCGTGGCACGGCTCGAGCAACGCCTAGATGAGGTGCCACAGGCGTTCCAAAAGCAGCGGCAGTACGACGCACCGTCGAGGCACGAACAACACAAGCACACCGAGCACGACGAACGCTCGCCATCACCACGGCGCGAGGAGCGGCGCACGCACAAGTATCGCGAAGAGAACGGCGACACGTCGACTACGAGCACGAGGAAGACTTCGATCAGTGGTCACAAGCATCCAACTACCGAGATCGACCAAGGGCCGAAAAATCGCGACTCATACTGTCCATGTTCAAAGGATCTGACCCCGAGGCTTGGCTCAACCGTGTTGTTCAGTACTTCGAGCTCAACGAAACCGATGGCCACGATCGAGTAAGGTACACATCATTCTATCTTGATGGTGAGGCCAACGTGTGGTGGAAATGGTTTACAAGAGTCTACGGCAACCGACATCGAATCATCACATGGGGAAATTTTGAGCGGGAGTTACTCACACGCTTTGGTACATCTGACTACCCATAACTATGATGAGGCGTTGACTCGTATAAGGCAGACATGTAATTTACGTGATTATCTGAATGAATTTGAGTGTTTAGCATGTCGAGTACGGGGCTGGCCCGAAACTGCATTGGTAGGAGCATTCATAGGGGGTCTGAAGTATGATATGGCAGTTGAGGTACGTCTAGAACAACCAGAAACCATGCACACCGCTAAGGAAGTTGCTCGATGACGCAAGGATCACCTACCGGCAACGCGAAGGGGACGGGCGGATGCCCTCTTCACCAACACACGCCGCACGGGCCCGAGCCAAGCAACCGCGGGCGCACGACCGACCATCAACGATAGACCACCGGGGCCAGTAGTAAAGCAACTCATACCTAAGGAGATCAAACGCCGACGAGAGAAAGTTCTTTGTTTCAAGTGCGAAGAAAAATTTATGCCAGGGCATCGATGCAAGCAAGCTTTTGTTATAGAGGTTGCCAACTCCGACGATGAAGCTGAAGTCGTGGAGGAACCAGAGCCAGTGGACGACATTGTAACATTCAATGAGGAGGCTAAAATCTCGATGCATTCAATGGTTGGGATCAGAGGGCCAAGGACAATGAGGCTACCAACTTGGGTCAAGGACCGACGAGTGATCGTACTCGTAGACAACTGGTCTTCACACAACTTCTTCAATGTCGACTTCTCCCAGAAGCTAAATTTGCCAACCACAAAAATTGAGCCCTTTGAATTTCGAGTAGCCAACGGTGAGAGGCTGCAATGCACCGAGTCCTTTCGAAAGGTACCCATCAAGTTCCAAGGAGTTATTGTGGAAGCCGATCTCTATGCCCTACCCTTGGTTGGACCGGACGTGGTCCTATGAGTGCAATGGCTAGAAGGGTTATGAAGTGTTACCACAGACTACCGTACCGGAGTCATGGAGTTTAGATCTGGAGATAAGAAAGTCACTCTCAAGGCTGGAGGAGAGAAGGCTACTAAGGAAGTTGGATTGAAGAGCATTGAATGAGTTTGGCGAGGTGGCGGCAAAATTTTTGTAGTAGTAGTCAAGAACACTAGGGCGCACGTGGGCAAAGATGAGCAGCAGCAAGGAGATGTGCGCGAGCTTCTCGAGGATTTTGAAGGAGTACTGGGCGAACCTAAGGACTACCACCCCACAGGGAGTTCGATCATCGCATACCGCTAGTCAATTACCAGCATGCCGTACACGCCCACCATTGTAGGTACGCTCCTTTTCAGAAAACTGAGATCGAAAGGCAAGTAGCTGAGATGTTAGAATTTGGGTTAATTCAGCATACCTCGAGTTTATTTTCATCACCAGTATTGTTAGCTAATAAGAAGGATGGTACGTGGAGGTTTTGTACTGACTATCGGGCTCTAAATGTCGCGACCATCAAGGATCAATTTCCTATTCCTACTGTCGACGACATGCTCAATGAGTTAGCAGGATCCTGATATTTCTCGAAGCTCGACTTGAGAGCTGGTTATCATCAGATTCGACTCCACAAGGCCGATATCCCGAAGACAGCTTTTCGTATGCATCAGGGGCATTATGAGTATTTGGTGATGCCATTCGGGTTGTGCAATGCCCCCTCTACTTTCCAATTTGCTATGAATTCTATCTTTAAGGAGTATCTACGTAAGTTTGTTCTAGTCTTCTTTGATGATATCTTGGTGTATTCAAAGTCATGGGCTGAGCATCTTGAGCATTTGAGAGTGGTGCTCGAAGTCTTGGAGGCTAACTCATTCCACATCAAGCCGTCCAAGTGTTCATTCGGGCAGGAGATGGTTGAGTACCTGGGCCACTTTATATCCTACGATGGTGTGAAGGTTGATCCACAGAAGATAGAGGCTATGGTCGACTGGCCTAATCCAACAAGTTTCACGTAGCTCCGAGGGTTCCTAGGGCTCACAGGCTACTACAGGAAATTTTTTAAGGATTATGGGACCATCGCCAAGCCATTGACCGAGATGACCAAGAAGGGCAGGTTCCAGTGGACCAAGGCTAGCGAAGAAGAATTCGAGAAGCTAAAGGACGCCATGACTACGACGCTAGTGCTCGCAATGCCAAGGTTCTATGTGCTATTTGAGGTCCACACGGATGCGAGCGATATAGGTATTGGAGCCGTGCTAGTGTAAGAGGGACGACCCCTAGCCTTTCTTAGCAAGGCACTAGGCACGACTCGACTGGGACTGTCAGTGTACGTGAAGGAGATGCTAGCAGTTGTCGAGGCTGTAAGATGCTTGATGCCTTATTTATTAGGGTGACGATTTTGAATTGTGACCGACCAGCAGCCACTCAAGCATCTACTCGAGCAAATAATTGTTACCTCCGAGCACCAGAAGTTTGTTTCCAAACATATGGGGTTCGAATTTGAGATAGTCTACCGGCCAGGTCAACAGAATGCTGTAGCTGACGCATTATCCCGACAGACGGATGTAGCTGAGCTTAATGCTATCACCGGGCCGACATGGACCATCTAGGAGGAAGTTTGAAAGGCGTAAGAGGAGGATACTTATTGCCAGGAGTTACGCCGAAGGATCGAAGCAGGAGAAACCACTGCTGATTACGAACTGCACAATGGCCTACTACTATATTGAGGTCGAATATTCGTTTCCGACAGTAAGCAGCTACGCGAGAGGATCATGCAGCACTTCCACGATTCTAGAATTGGAGGTCACTCGATTATCTACCGCACATGGATGAGAATAGTCAATACCTTCTTTTGGCCAGGACAGTAGAGCACGGTTCGGGATTACATCGCACGATGCGATGACTGTCAGCGCACTAAGGCTGATTCACATCGACCAAGTGGACTGCTACAACCACTACTAGTACCCGAGGCGATTTGGGAAGATATCACCATGGATTTCATTGAAGGGATGCCAAGTTCTAGTGGGTTTAACTGAGTAATGGTCGTAGTAGATCGACTTACCAAGTATGCTCACTTCATACCCATCACCCATCCATATACAGCAAAGTCTATCGCCAGGTTGTTCGTTGAATATGTGATGAAGTTGCATGAAGCTCCACGATCAATAGTTTCCGACCGAGATA
Organism: Striga hermonthica; assembly: GCA_902706635.1. Classification (NCBI taxonomy): domain Eukaryota; kingdom Viridiplantae; phylum Streptophyta; class Magnoliopsida; order Lamiales; family Orobanchaceae; genus Striga; species Striga hermonthica. Next base: position 7,246,465 of record CACSLK010000984.1, read on the forward strand.
GGATCTTTATGAGCAGCTTTTTGTCCTAATTCTTCAAGCTGCAGGGAACCAAGCTATCCATGAGCTTAGCATATCATCTCCAAACCGATGGGCAAACCAATGTAACCAACTGAACCCTTGAGCAATACCTACGCTGTTATGTTCATCAATTTCTGAAGAGGTGGGAAATTTTTCTGCCCTGGGCTAAGTACTGGTACAATACTACTTACCATGAGTCGACCAAGATGACTCCATTCGAGTTGGTATACGGGCGTAAACCGCCAACGCTGATCAACTATTCAGAGGGAGGCACGGTCAACAATAAAGTCGGTCGAGAACTTGAGGAGCGAGATTTGATGTTGCGAGAGTTGAAGAAAAATCTCGAAGGCTCGATTAATAGAACCAAGGCCTTCGTATATGGGAAGCGACGAGAGGAGATTTACGTGCCAGGCGAGTATGTCTACTTGAAGCTGCGACCGTTCAGGCAGTGCACAACAGTGCAGAGGGCAGTGACTAAGCTAGGAGTACGATACTATGGACCCTATCAGATTCTGAAGCACATTGGTCAGGTAGCTTATCATCTAGAGTTACCCAAGAGTTCGCAGATCCATCCGGTCATACATGTCTCATAGCTAAAGAGAAGTCTTGTAGAAGAGCACAAGTGGTGCGAGGAATTACCAGCAACTGCAACTGATGGGAGGGTCATAGTGCGTCCAAAACGTGCAGTGGAGTACCACAAAGTCAGGGAAGCTGGACGCTACCGCTGGGAGGTACTAGTTGAATGGGAGGAGTTTCCATAGGAAGAAGCCACATGGGAGGATCTAGATGAGATACGTGATCAATTCCCGAGTTTCATCCTTGAGGACAAGGAAGCGCTTGAAGGGGACGGGAATGATACGGAAGTGGCTAGGCATCTCAAGAACGTCGCAAGTCGTGCCTATCTCGCACACAAGAGAATGGCACGTGCCACAACCGAGACGCACATCCTGCAGCAGGAGACGCGCATAGAGCGCGAGAGGGGCCAACCAACGGGCAAGGACGGATGCAGACGGCTGGCGTGCGAGATAGATGAGCGGGCGTGGGCATGGGTGTGCGAGATAGATGAGCAGAACACTAGCGTAGGCGCGCATCGCACGTAGGCAATAGGCACAGCAGGTGCGGGCGTGGGTGAGCGAGATGCACGGGCAGCAGATTTGGCCAACGCACTCGCAGAAAGATCGCGCAGCGAGGGAGCACGCGCGCGCGATGTAATGTCCCGTCAGTTTATTAATATAAATTATGTTTTAGTTCCGAGATAATAATGTTGTCGATTATTATTTTTGGAATTAATTATACTTAGTCGAGATTACCGAAATTTATTTTCGACGCACCGTTTACGTTCGGAATAATTTTGGTAATTAAGTATTATGTTTAATTGAGCAATTAAGCATATTATAGTGAATAATTAAGCAAATTAATCACATTTTTAAGCCTAAGCCGTGACTTAGGAAGTTGGTTCAAATTTCATCAATTAAGCCGTGGATTTATTCATAAGTTAAGAATTAATATTCTTCTTCATTTTAGGCGCTAATGTGGCACTTAAAGGGGTTGATTAGTCATTCCCACACTAGCTTATTTTAGTAGCAAATGTTAACCCCTTATTTGGCCACGTCTCCCCACCTTATTACCCCAAACTTTTCTCTCGGTTTTGGAAGGGAAAATTCTCATTTTTCCCCATCAAGAGTTCAGCAACAGAGTTTAGTATAGAGAGTGAAGGAGATCAAATTTTCTTACCAAACAAGAGGAAGCCACCGCACTGCAAGCACCTCTTCCGCACAACATCACACACGCATACGCAAGAATTAGGGGAGAATTCGAGCAAGTCCTGTGATTTCATCGCATAATTGAGTAGGTAATCTAAGTTCACCTATGAATTGATCATGCTAATAATGAATTGGTTCCATTTTGTTGAAGTTTCGGGCCAATTGGCCGTGTATGTTCGTGAGTGTCCGTGTGTGTGTGTTCGTATGAAGAATTGAGGCAAGGCATCATGTTTATTTCAGAAAATTGACAGTAATCAGACCCTATTTAACTCAATCATGTGATATCATGTTAGTAATACAGGTCTCGTTTATATATTGGCCTTGCGCCGTTCGGCCGGGTGCACCCGTGTGTGAGGGTGCCCGCGGTTAGAAGTCATATGAAGTCATCTTAATTGTTTCAGAAATCATTTGGTATAGACCTTAGTTGGTTCAGCTATGTGATAATGTGTTTAATTGTTCGGGCTGCTCGATAGTGGTTTGAATATTTTGTTATTGGGAAGTTCGGCCGAAGGAGTGGCCGCGCATATCGCGCATGACCGCGGGCCGCGATAAGCTAGGATATGGGTTCAAGTTGTAGTCAAGTTGTTTTATAAATGATGTTGCTTCAGCCATTATATTTAAATCAGGTCAAGGGATGATAAATGGAGTCAGTTTGGTCGGGAGTTAGTGCCGGACGGCCAGCAAGGGTCGGCCGTGGTGTTGCGCTGCCCGCACATAGCGGCAGCAGCGCACCGGCCCTCAGTCACTGTGCGACGGGCAGCGTATGCACAAGCTAGGCTGCGTGCGGGTTGCCTGTGCGCGGTAGTGTTGCGGGCGACGTCCAGTAGCACGCCCGCCAACGGTTGTACACACCCGTGTGCGCATACCCCGTCCAGTCCCTGCTGCGGCGCACGATAGTGCCCAGCAGTGTCAGCTAGTGCCTGCGCCCGCGCACATAGCGCGGGGCAGCATTCAGTCCAGCGCCCGCATCGTCCAGTACATGCCACGGCCAGGTCGGACAGCGCCAGCGTGCGCAGCCCCGGCAGGCCGCTGGCCAAGCCAGCAACCCACAGTCCGGTTCAGCGGACCGACCGTCCGGTCCAGACCGGTTCAGATCGGCTGGACCGGTCCAGTCCCAAATTTTACGGTTTAATCTGTATTTTAAGGTTTCAGCCCCGGTTCTTAATCTCGGTCTCAGTTTCAGTTAAAATTTCGGGTCCAGTTCAGTCCAGTCAATTGATATCAGTTCAGTTCAGTTTCGTACTTAACCGGTTCTAGCAAACCAATTAAGTCCGGATGTCATGTTAGTCGAGTAGAGCATCTTAATGTAATTAATCAGTTAAATTATCGATCTGAGCATAGTCCTTAGTAATTGATTATATTATTTTCCAGTTTGATCAGGCATCAGCACTACCTGCATTTTCAGCTATTCAGGTGGGGACTCAGACTAAGTACTACATTGATTATAATATCGCTACCATGTTTGAGGTATGTATATTCAGTATCCGCTCGGAATGGTCGTCGGTCCATTCTGGGTTCTAGTGGCCCTAGTCTGCCCACTAGAGTGTGCACATGGTGTCCGGCTTTGCCGGCAGATGTTCAGGTTCAGTTCAGACGTGACTTATGTCACGAGATCAGTATCAGATTATTCAGACCGATATCAGATATCAGTTATCAGTTTCAGTTCAGTTCAGTTATATATATACCAGGATCATGATATTGTTATTATTTTCACTGTTTTACTTTAGTATGAGTTTCCACGGGGCACAGTGTGTTAGTGCTCACTTCCCACTTATTTCATGTTTTTCAGGTCACAGGGTCGGGGATGAGGAGTGAGCTGACGAGCTGTTCAGGACATTTGTTTTGTCATATATAAATTAACTATGTTTTGTCCACGCTACTTTTCCGCTAAAACTTTCAGTATTTGTAAACAGCTTTTGATTCGACGTTAGTCGGTTAAGATATGATAACCGCTTTATTTTCAGTTTAAATTTTAACGGTTTTCCGTCAGATTTTCATGGTAGCACTCCAAATCAGTTTTCGCAAAATAAATAATTAATTAATTTATTCAGAAAATTTTCGAAAAACGCGTACTCTGATAGTATAAAATAGCAGGGTGTTACAATTGGTATCAGAGCACGTTTCTGCGTCTCTGAAAAGTTTTATCAGTCAGAAATTTCAGAAAAACCTGAATCGTCACGTTCACTCCTCACCGACTGTAGGTAAGTGCTGATTTATTTTCAGTTATAAACATATTACTATTGTCTATGCTCAGAAATTATTAATCAGAACTTAGTTAAGATGTTTGAATCAGGATCAGACTATAGAACTCAGTGCACTCAGATATAACCCTAGACGACTTTAGAATTTATATCAGTATTCATCGCCCATTTATGGCGACTCGTCAAGAGATTTGTGTGCCTTAGTTATTAGTCAGAATGTTATCATATATTCAGTAATGTTAAATTTACCTCAATGTTCAGATGCCGCCACGTAGGGAACCCGATCATCAGGCTCCTACTCAGGCTATGGTAGTCGCTCAGTTCCGCGATTACCACGCCGAAAAGTTCTCAGGGCAGGGAGATCCCCGCATCGTAGATGAATGGATTCAGGGGTTGGAGTTTATCTTTGAGGTTATGGAATGCCCCGATAGATATCGCGTAGTTTGCGCTCAGCTTCAGCTCACTGGTGATGCAAGGCTCTGGTGGAATGCCTACTGGAGCATGCGCCCCAGTGAAAAAGCGGGTTGTACATGGGACATGTTTAAGGATCTAGTCCGCGAAAAGTACTACCCTTCCTACTATCGGGCAGAGATGGAGCGTCAGTTCCTAGCGCTTCAGCAGGGCACTCGTACCGTTGATGAGTACGAGCGAGAGTTCACTAGACTTGCAGCTTTCGTACCGGATCTGGTTCACACGGAGGCTCAGAGAGCGCAACGGTTCATTGACGGGCTTTTTCTAGCAGTCCGTCACAACATCGTGGGACACGGGACTCAGTATGCTCGTGCAGTTTCTATCGCCCAGGAGGTGGACGCTAGCATCAGGAGGGAGGCAGTTCGCGATCGTGCCCAGCCATCTGCTCCAGTTCAGCCATTCGCAGCTCCACCGGCTCTACCAGCTCCCCAGCCGGCAAAGGAGAAGAAGAGAAAGGGGAAGGGTGCACAGACTGACCGGAGGACCCGACAAAGACAGCAGCCGATTCCACCATGCCCGACATGCGGACGACTTCACAGGGGAGAGTGTTGTGTGGGAGAGGACATCTGCTATTACTGCCACGAGCCGGGACATTTTGCGAGTCGCTGTCCGAAGAAACTCCAGCAGCAGCCCCAGCAGCCTCAACAGCCACCACAGCAGCAGCAACCACGTAAGCAGGCACAGGCCGCCTCAGCAGCAGCAGCAGAGGGGCAGACAGCAGGCCAGGGTTTACGCGGTTGATCAGGCCGAGGTAGCACAGCAGCCAGGTACTATGTCAGGGATGGTTGTTCTCAATGATATTCCTTTATTTGCTTTATTCGATACTGGAGCGACACATACTTTCATTTCACGACGATGTCTTGATGCCATCGGAGTTCATGCTACTACCACTATCGATCCTCTCGAGGTAAGTTTAGCCTCGGGACGAAAGATAGTGACTTCAGCTAAAGCCTCAGATCTCAGCCTTTCTATCGGTGGTCGTTCATTGTCTACCGATGCGTATGTTCTTGAGATGAGGGATTTCGACCTTATTCTCGGAATGGATTGGCTATCCTTCTATCATGCAGACATCAGGTGTCATGACCGGGAGATCACTCTTTATCTTCCGGAAGATGAATCGATCACTTTTTTCGGTTCCAGGAATCGTTCACTGCCTCATGTTGTTTCGGTGGCGAAAGCCACTAAGCTACTGCGACGAGGCAACTGCCAGGGTTATCTGGTGAGCCTTGTCGACGAGTCTCAGAAAGCGCAAACACCTCATGATGTTCCAATCGTTCGCGAGTTTGTGGACATATTTCCAGACGAACTTCCAGGAGGACCGCCTGACCGGCAGGTGGAGTTCTCTATCGATCTCATCCCAGGAGCCGGTCCAGTATCCAAAGCCCCATACCGTATGGCGCCTAAGGAGTTGCAGGAGCTTAAAACTCAGATTAAGGAGCTGTTACGACTCAGTTTTATCCGACCGAGCGTGTCACCTTGGGGAGCACCCGTTCTCTTTGTTAAGAAGAAGGATGGATCCATGCGCATGTGTATCGACTACCGGGATCTCAACCGGTTAACAATCAAGAACAAGTACCCGCTTCCCAGGATCGACGACTTATTTGATCAGTTGAGGGGAGCCTGTGTGTTCTCAAAGATTGATTTACGATCAGGCTACCACCAGCTGAAGATTAAGGAGTCAGATATCGCTAAGACCGCTTTCAGGACTCGTTACGGCCATTACGAGTACGTCGTCATGCCTTTCGGTCTCAGCAATGCGCCAGCTGTTTTCATGGACCTCATGAACCGTATCTTCCATCCTTACCTTGATCAGTTTGTTATTGTCTTTATTGACGATATTCTTATTTACTCGAAGAGCAAGAAGGAGCACGAGGAGCATCTGAGGGTGGTTCTCGAAACCCTCAGACGAGAAAAG
>CACSLK010000984.1:7281794-7305745 GCA_902706635.1 Striga hermonthica
CTCCCAAGTCAGGCTTCGGTCCAAGACTACAGCCCTCAATATATCCTCCAAGTACTGGATCGTACGCTCCGACTGACCATCTGTTTGGGGGTGAAAGGCTGTACTGAACTCAAACCTCGTCCCCATGGCTCGGTGCAACGTCCTCCAGAACTGGGATGTGAACTTGGCATCTCGATCTGAAACAATCTCCACGGGCACTCTGTGAAGCTTAACAATGTCTTTGACGAACAATTCGGCGTAATCACTCGCCTTCATGGTCGTCCGGACTGGCATAAAATGGGCAGACTTCGTAAGACGATCCACTATCACCCAAATCAAATCATACCCGCTCTTTGACTTAGGCAATCCCACCAGGAAATCCATGGTGATGCACTCTCACTTCCACTGGGGAACCTCGAGGGGCTGCAACAACCCTCTCGGTTTCTGGCGCTCAGCCTTCACTTGCTGACACACCAGGCACCCATCCACGAACTTTGCTACCTGCCTCTTCATGCCTCGCCACCAGAAAGACTTCTTCAGGTCCTGATACATCTTCGTGCTACCAGGATGGATGGTGTACGGGGCACTATGGGCCTCTCTCAAAATCTCCCTTCGTAGTTCCCACACCTTCGGAACACAAAGTCTACCCTCGAAGACCAAGGCCCCATCAGATGCGACTGTGAATCCACCAACTCTACCGGCTTCCGACAACTCTCTCATTCGACATCAGAAACGGTCATTCGGCTGCTCAGCAACTATCCTCTCCCGAAGAGTCGGTCCCACAACCAAGGTGGTTAACATACCCCCGGCTGCTGAAGTCGACTTCACTGCCTCTAGTTGTAGTTGCTCGAACTCCCGAAGAAGGACATCCTGCTCGGTAAATAAGCAAGATAGCTGGCCATAACTCCTCCGACTAAGGGCATCGGCTACTACATTAGCTTTCCCAGGGTGATAGCTAATGGTGCAGTCGTAGTCCTTGACCAGCTCCAACCACCTACGTTGCCTCATGTTCAGCTCCTTTTGAGTGAAAATATACTTTAGGCTCTTGTGGTCGGTAAAGATTTCGCACTTGCCTCCATAGAGGTAATGCCGCCAAATCTTCAAGGCGTGGACAACAGCAGCTAACTCAAGATCATGAGTGGGGTAGTTCTGCTCATGAGGCTTCAGCTGCCTCGAAGCATAGGCTACGACTTTCCCCTGCTGCATAAGGACACATCCCAAACCCATCTTCGAAGCATCACTATAGATGGTGAACTCCAAAGTAGGGTCGGCTATAGATAGGACAGGCGCGGTAGAGAGTCTCCTCTTCAACTCCTGGAAACTCTCCTCGCACTGAGGACTCCAATCAAACCTCACGACCTTCTTCGTAAGGTTGGTCAGTGGCTGGGCTATCTTCGAGAAGCCCTCGATAAACCTCCTGTAGTACCCTTCTAACCCCAGGAAACTACGAACATCTGCAGCACTTCTTGGCGTATCCCACTTGCTCACAGCCTCAATCTTGCTGGGATCCACCTCAATGCCTCGAGCTGTCACAATGTGGCCAAGGAATGCCACACGGTTCAGCCAGAACTCGCACTTCGAGAACTTAGCATACAACTTCTCGCGGCGAAGAGTCTCCAGCACAATCCTCAAATGCTCCTTGTGCTGGTCGATGTCTCGGGAATAGACCAGAATGTCGTCGATGAACACAATGACGAACTGGTCCAGGAAAGGATGAAAGACCCTATTCATAAGATCCATGAAAATGGCTGGGGCATTGCTGAGTCCAAACGGCATGACTACAAACTCATAGTGGCCATAGCGGGTACGGAAAGCAGTCTTAGAAATATCTGACTCTCGGATCTTCAGCTGATGATAGCCAGAACGCAAATCAATCTTTGAAAAGACGCTGGCTCCCCTCAGCTGGTCGAAAAGGTCTTCAATGCGGGGAAGGGGATACTTGTTCTTGACTGTAAGGGCATTCAGCTCCCGATAGTCAATGCACATGCGCATGGATCCGTCTTTCTTCTTCACGAATAAAACGGGCGCTCCCTATGGCGAATCACTCGGCCGAATGAAACTGAGTTTCAGCAACTCCTGAATCTGGGCCTTGAGCTCTTGAAGCTCTTTTGGCGCCATACGGTAAGGGGCCTTAGAAACAGGGCTGGCTCCAGGAATTAGGTCAATGGTGAACTCCACCTGGCGATCTGGCGGTCCTCCGGGTAAGTCATCAGGAAAGACGTCGAGGTACTCACAAACGATAGATACTCGCTCGGGTACCCGCTCATCAACGACATCGGATACCATGGAAACAAGATAGCCTTGACAGCTACCCTTGGAAAGGCTATTCCTAGCTTGCATAGAAGATATGACTCGAGGCACAGTCCTCGACTTCACACCAAAGAATATGACAGGCTGATCAGGATCGGGAAAGAGGGTGACTTCGCGCTCCTGGCACCGGATATCGGCTCGGTAGCGAGTGAGCCAGTCCATGCCCAAGATCACATCGAAGTCTCGCATTTCGATCACATAAACATCAACAACCAGAACTCGCCCACCGATAGAAATAGGAAAATCACGAACCAAGGAATCAGAGATAATAATTTTTCCCGAGGCTAGACTAACCTCGAGAGGATCGACCTTGCACACCTCGCTAAGAGTTAAAGCCTCCAGGCATCGAGAAGATATAAATGAATGGGTGGCTCCGGTGTCACATAATGCAAAAATAGGCACATTGAATATAGAAAGCATTCCAGACATGGTACCTGCGTTGTTGGCCGCCTCGTCATGAGCAATGGTGTAGACTCTGGCCTGACCCCCAGCCTTCTGCTGAAATGGTGGGGGTTGCTGCTGCTGATGATGGGGTGGTGGTGGGGGAAGCTGCTGCTGGTGCTACTGGGGGAAGGGCTGCTGCTGCTGCTGTCTCTTCGGATCGGGGCAAACATTGGCATAGTGCCCTGGACGGTTGCAGTTGAAACATGAGCGCTGGTTCGCGAGGCACTCACCTCCATGGGACTTGCCGCATCTCGGGCAGGTATGGTTGCCGGTGGGGCGATTATCGCGATGACCGAAATTCCCTTTCTTTCTCATCTTTTTGTTCTGAAAGTCGGACTTCCTCTTGCCCGAGCAAGAGCTAGGCGGCACAGAGGTAATAGGCTGGGCATACTGAACAACGTTCTGAGAAGGCTGGGAGGCATGAATATATGAAGGGACTGGAGCTATCGGAATGAGACAGCTCTCCACCTCCTGAGCCCGACTCACAGTGTCGACGAAAGACATCAATCCGTCACTTCCCACCAGTTCACGGATCCTCTGATTGAGCCCCTTAAGAAACTTGCGGGCCTTCTTGGCATCGGTATTCACCGAGTCGCCAGCAAAAAGACACATCCGGGTGAAAATGCGAATATACTCGTCCACGGTGGAGCTGCCCTGCTGCAAATGGTAGAACTCATGCTCCATCCTGTCCCAGAAACTCTGGGGAAGGAACTTGCCACGCACCATCGTTTTCATCTGTTCCCAAGTGAGAGCATGAAGCTCCGCCTCTGGCTTCCGAGCCCAGTGGTCAATCCACCAGTCGGAAGCGTCCTCCTTCATCTGGTAAGCTGCAAGGGATACCCGCTGACGGTCAGGAAGGGGAAGTACAGCGAAGATCTTGTCCAGTTCTTTGATCCATTCCAGTACTGCAGTGGGGTTCTCAGTCCCCGCGAAAGTCGGTGCATTCATTCTCTGAAACTGGACTATGAGCTAGGTCAAGTCCATGGTAGGAGGGGCCTGGTGATAACGAGGAGGCGGGGAAGGAGACAGAGATAGCTGACGGTTACGATTGTTGCGGGTATTCATAGCTCTACATTGAATAAGCCAAACAATGTTTAGCACAAAACAACAAAAAAAATCATGATTCCAGAAGTCTAGAGTTTGCCTTTAAACACTAGAGTTCGATTACATCAAGGTGGAAAGATCCTAAGCCCCAAAAATAACAATACTCTACACAAATAATTTCATTGTTACATGTGTACAAATTCACAATTTACTCATTAAGCATTTTCATTAATACTTAAATAAAAACATACCTTAAGCAGTTCGGCATGACGGAGACGAGTGGTCAATACAAGGTCAAATTCACATAATCACATATAAACCAGTCTACAGAAACGCAAACTGTCTCTGATACAAAACTGTAACACCCCACTTTGATTTTAAAGAAATTCCGGACTTTCCAAAAATCAGAAAATAATTTTTCGAGATCATTTTCGAAATCTATCGGGTGTTAAACAATATTTTTCATAACCCAAGTCTTATCTGGCCCACGGAGATTCATTATCCGGTTTTCACAAGTTTTTCATTAACCCAAATCATATCACATAAAAAAATACTCAACATGAAATATTCAAACCTCATAAAAACCAAACATCATAAACAAGGGTCTATCAAGTATTCCCAACATCAAAACAAGTCATAAGTTTTTAATAAAAATTTTCACAAGCCTCAACCTAAAAGGTTCAACGGAACCTCGTTTATTCTAACGGAAGCGAAATATATAGGCATAATCAATAGATCGACCCACTCGTCTTTCCTCGTCAGCCGACACCTGCTTAACCTGCATCCGTGAAGAGCAGGTGGGGATGAGCACAAGATGAAAACGAGATGCTCACCACTATGCACATATAGCACAATAATGAATAATGTAAAGAAGGCATGGTCGCAGTATGAACATAAATCAATTACCTGTCACATCCCCATATCATATCACAATATATTACCCCTGTGTACACATCTTTCATTAGCCACAGAAAGGGGATTCATTACCCTAACGGTGGGGGTACGTGCCACGCTACGGACACGGCCTTTCATTAGGTCTTAAGGGACTTACCTCGCAAGGGTAACCGTATTACATCGACGGGAACAACCGTACCGACGGCCGAATCGGCTCACGCCGATAGGCTACATGGTTTACATGCATGCTTAGATCATACCAACCCAACATTAAATAAAATACATACGGCATAGCAAATTTTATTAGTAAACCCACCTGGTTTGAAGCAACAGATATCACGGAAAAATACGAGTAAGTTGAGAGCTCGGCTCGTCAAACACCTACAATAATTAAGAGGTCCCTATCAATAACTATCGACCCAATACTAACTAGCTCATGCCATTTAAGATTCATATCAAAAATACTTAGATCAATTCAGGCCATATAAGTCATAGAAGCAAGCATTAAAAAGATAAATTTCATTTTCGATAATACCACATGAATTTTTCAAAACATTACCCGTGCAGCGATTTTGAATTCGACAACACTCGAAGCACATAAATCTTATTAGTCTGATTCAAGTTGCTTTAGAATTCTAAGACATGCATCTACAATGTTTATGAAGAAACCAAAAGCATATAAAGTCATTAAGGTAGTGTAAAAAGAGTTAACATTCAAACATCAAATTTTTATTAGTATAAAATCTTACATCATGCATATCTACATTCAAATTATCACAACTCGAGCTACATACATCATCTCAGTATGAGTTTTATCTCTTTAGAAAGCTAATCAATAGAACTACAACTTTCATGAAGACTATAAACTCTTTTGAGCACATTAAGATACCATACACAGGAAAAACATTTATAAATACATGCTGCCGGATTTTTTAAAAACTGCTTGCGTACTCATTTTATAAAAATCATAACTCACTCGATATAACTCGGATTATCAAAATTCCAAAGCCCTGAGAAAGCCAACATAAAATACTACGTTTCACCAGAAGAGCTTAACAACATATTACGAGTTTTTAATGGTCATAATTACAGAACAAAAGAGCATTAAATCATGCATATAAAAGTTGAAAGAAATTCAACTTCAAACAAGGATTCGGTAGTCCGAACGATATATATATATATATAACATGTAATATACGAGCACGATCGCAATAACGAGAGGGTTCGGAAATATTACCCGTCTTCGGGAAACTACGAGCTCGGTTAAAGAAATCGAACGAAATAACGGGAATCGAGTTCCGCCGAAAAAACGGCCCAAAACCTTATTCTCAAGACTACAAAAGTAATCTCAAAATAAATGATCGGGACCCCGAATTAATAAATCGATACCACCGTTGTCTTCTTCTCTTCTCGAGCTTTCACGAGAGTATATTTTTGTATGATTCGACTCGGTTTTCGAGTCCCGACGGAACACCCAAAGTCGAGAAGAAAATAAGCTCCTATAGTGACAAAATGAAGAGAAACTCTTTTCTCTCTCGGCTTTTCTATGAAACAAGAATTTCCTTAAAGCTACTAAGTGTTTGACACCACAACTTATAATAACACTGAAGCCTTATTAAATTCGGAGTAAGCAACAATAATTGATATCCTCATCTGAATATGCTATATCTTAGCTGGAGCATATTAGTTGTTATTCACCGAATGCATTATTTGTATTATAGTTGACTTAATAAAATTTTAAGTGATATTCCTGACATAATGATTTAACAAGAAGAGGTAATATCTGTACAAACAATGCTTGCCGAGTTATTCACATTAAATAGAAATGCTTAACTCCTACTACATGTTACTCAGCACATAAAGGTCAATATTTATTAATAAGTAATTATAAAAAATTAGATATTCAATAATAATAATAATAATAATAATAATAATAATAATAATAATAATAACAATAATGCAATAATAATAATAATAATAATAATAATAATAATAATAATAATAATAATAATAATAATAATAATAATAATAATAATAATAATAGTCTCCAATAATTCATAATCAAACTGGGCGTTACAACTAGGCACCGTCTCATGACTCACACATACATTCATAGATCACTAAGTATAAAAATTCTTACCTCAATTACAACATAGCAAATTATAAATAAAACCCACATGGCAATTGCGGTAGAATATCCCTCAAAAGCAAGTACGTAGGTCGAGGGCTCGACTCCTCAACCACCTACATTTAAGCGAGATAATATATCCATAATCTATCTCACTACTCGAATTTAACATAATACCCATAATTAATAAATATTAAGACTTAAGAGTTTTAATCGAATTGTTCGTGGTTTGGAACTCTCTCATTTTGAAAAATATGACTCGGAGAATAAAAGGGAGTCTCAGGATTTAAAATAATTTTTTTCCAAATTTTTCGCATTTGAAAACAATTTTTAAAAATGAGTTCAGGACGAAAAATGGGCTCCGAAACACAAAAATTGGCTTAAAAGGTCGAATTGGGCCTCACAAGCTGCTGCTGGCGAATGGACCGTGCGTGCATACCATTTGGGCCACAAGGAAGGCCTGACTCAGGGCTGACGGTCGTGGGCTCACTGAAGCTGCCATTTACTAAAATAATAAAAATCTATTTACGCAAGGCCAGGGGTCGAACCCCGTACCTCAAACACGGATATGAATGTACAACGCCACTGTGGTATACGTAGAGTCATAGGCATAAAGGAAAATTTTTATATAAGAAAACTGCAGGTTTGGACGAGCAGACTGCACAGAGAACTACCGACAACAGTTTTCGAAAGTTTTCAATTTGCGATTTCACGAGGGGGTTCAAATATTTACGAGCATACAGTTTTCCCGAGTTTTAAAATCTTATAACAACGAGTTGATAAAGAAAAATTTTGGGTTTCGGTTCGAAAAACGAAACGAAAATAATAGTTCGAACCCAAACGAATAACATAACGTTCACTCAAAATAATATTGAGACCCCGAAACAAACCGAATAAACACAGCGGCAGCCTGACTCGATTTTTATCGTAAACGAGAGTCCCCGTGTCCATATCAATTCACGAATAAATATTTACAATTTAACGAACGAACAAACAGCGATAAATAATCTGATGATAAACAATTTCAGCGAGCACGACAAAATCGAACGATTATCACGAGTACGAACATAATAATAAGAAGGTTGGTAAAAAATTACCCGTCTTTGGAATCTACGAGCTATCGGAAAGGGGTCGGTCGAATGGGACGAACGGACGACGGAATTCGAACTTTTCGAACCTAGTGTTGCTTGTGAACTCGATATGGATGTCAGTTGCAGACTCGGGGGGACGTCGGTTGTCTGCTGTGGACGAGGTCGCCAGAAATAATGGTGAGGAGCTGATATCGTAACAGAGCTCGACAATGGCGGACAACCTGGGAACTCGAAAAAGTACGGTGGCGATAGTGACGATGGTTCTCGGGGAGATCGTTGACGAACGTCGGCGGCTCGGTACTGCTCACAAAAGAGGGGGACCAAGCTTCGCCGGAGATTTTTTATTTTTTTTGAAAACAGAGCGAGAGAGAGAAATAGATAGAATATTTTGAATGATACTGAGATGTCCTTGTTCGGGTGTTAAGAGGACGATGCGAGACGATCGTGGGAGAGATATCTTCACAAGAATCGCAACGGCAATTTGAAGGGGAGGACTCGGTCGCAGCACACGCGTGAAAAATATCTGATGGAGGAGAATAAGGATGAAGGGCCACAACTAATTTTTGGGCTGACCATGTTTAATCAAATGGGCCGAAAATAATGAATAGGAATTTGGGCTGAAAATTAGAATAATTCACCATAGCAAAGATATAGACTTCTATTGGGCAGGAAAAATAACTCAAAGCTCGGTAAGAAAACGCGACAACACGAATTAAATCCGGACATTATATATATAATACACACAATTATATTATTAATAATAATAGGCATTTAAAACAATTAGACATTTAATGACAACAACAACAACAACAACAACAACAACAACAACAATAATAAAAATAATAATAATAATAATAATAATAATAATAATAATAATAATAATAATAATAATGCCGATAAATAATTTTCGAATCCAATAAATAAACGGGGCATTACAATCTGCACACCAAAGGATTCTGACCTCCTAATTCGAACATAAACATCCAAAAAGCAATAAAGATACAAAGGGGAACTCAGAACATGAAGTTCGGATAACGCCTCCTAATATCATCCTCCTTCTCCCAAGTCGCTTCGGACTCATCGTGTCGGCTCCATCGCACCTTCACCAAACTCACTGCCCAGTTCCTCAGCTGGTGGACCTTCCGGTCCAAAATGGCTGTCGGTACCTCCTCATAGGTAAGGACTCGCTCGACCTGCAGCTCTCCGAAGTCCACCACATGATCAGGATCGTGCACATATATCCAAAGCATCGAGACATGAAACACATCGTGCACTCCTGAAAGTCCGGTGGTAAAGCCAGCCGATACGCCAAGTCCCCGACTCGAGCTAGGATCTCAAATGGCCCGATATAGCGAGGTCTAAGTTTTCCCTTCTTCCCGAAGCGAATCACACCTCTCATGGGTGAAACCATCAAGAAGGCATGATCTCTAACTGCATAAATATGCTCTTGCCTTTTTCGGTCGGCATATACCTTCTGCCTCTCCCGGGCAGCCCTGATGGTCTTCCAGATCTCCTCCACTGTCGAAGCAGTACTCCGAACAAACTCCGAACCCATGATCGTCCTCTATCCGACCTCATCCCAATACAAAGGAGTTCGGACCTTCTGTCCGTACAATGCCTCATACGGGGCCATCTTGATCGAAGAGTGGTAGCTATTGTTGTAGGTCAGCTCGACTAACGAAAGGGCATACTCCCAAGTCAGGCTCCGGTCCAAGACCACTGCCCTCAATATATCCTCCAAGTACTGGATCGTACGCTCCGACTGACCATCTGTCTCGGGGTGAAAGGTTGTACTGAACTCCAACCTCATCCCTATGGCTCGGTGCAACGTCTTCCAGAACTGGCCCGTGAACTTTGGATCCCGATCGAACCCAATCTCCACAGCTTTCTTCGTAAGGTTGGTTAGTGGCTGGGCTATCTTCGAGAAGCCCTCGATAAGCCTCATGTAGTATCCTGCTAACCCCAGGAAACTACGAACGTCAGCGACACTTCTTACCGTATCCCACTTGCTCACTGCCTCGATCTTGCTGGATCCACCTCAATGACTCTCGCCATCACAATGTGGCCAAGGAACGCCACACAGTCTATCCAGAACTCGCACTTCGAAAGTTTTGCATAAAACTTCTCGCGGCGAAGGATTTCCAGCACAATCGTCAGATGCTCCTTGTGCTGGTCGATGTCTCGGGAATAGACCAGGATGTCGTCGATAAACACAATGACAAATTGGTCCAAGAAAGGATGAAAGACCCTGTTCATAAGGTCCATGAAAACTGCTGGGGCATTGCTGAGTACGAACGACATAACCACGAACTCATAATGGCCATAACGGGCACGAAAGGCAGTCTTAGAGATATCCGACTCCCGGATCTTCAGTTGATGATAGCCGGAATGCAAGTCGATTTTAGAAAAGACGCTGGCTCCCCTTAGCTGGTCGAAGAGATCCTCAATACGGGGAAGAGGGTACTTGTTCTGTAAGGGTATTCAACTCCAGGTAGTCAATGCACATACGAATGGATCCATCTTTCTTCTTCACGAATAGGACGGGCACACCCCACAGCGAAACACTCGGTCGAATAAAACTGAGTTTGAGTAATTCCTGGATCTGGACCTTGAGCTCTTGAAGCTCCTTCGGCGCCATACAGTAAGTGGTCTTAGACACGGGACCAACTTCCGGTACTAAGTCAATGGTGAACTCCACTTGGCGATCGGGTGGTCCTCCGGGCAGCTCATCGGGAAAAACGTCAGGGAGTTTGCAAACAATAGAAACTCGCTACGGAGTCCGCTTGGAATCATCCTCGGACACCATAGAAACAAGATAGCCTTGACAGCTACCCTTGGAAAGTCTCTTCCTAGCTTTCATAGAAGAGATGACTCGAGGCACAACTCTCGACTTCACCCCAAAGAATACAACTGGCTAATCAGAAACGGAAAAAAGAGTGCCTTCACGCTCCTGGCACCAGATGTCGGCTCGATAGCGGGTGAGCCAGTCCATGTCCAAGATCACATCGAACTCCCGCATTTCAATCACATAAACACTGGCATCCAACATAAGCCCACCAATATTGACTGGAAGACTGGGAATCATAGATTCATAAATAATAATTTTTCCTGAGGCTAGACTAACCTCGAGAGGGTCACAAGGGCACACATTACTAATGGACAAAGCCTCCAAGCAACGGGTAAAAATAAAAGAATGAGTGGCTCCGGTATCACATAAAGCATATACAGGCACGTTGGATATCGAAAGCATTCCGGACATAGTACCTGCGTTGTTGGCTGCCTCATCATGAGTGATGGTATACATGCGGGCCTGACCCCCAGCCCTCTACTGGTAAGGTGGGGGTTGTCTGGGCTGCTGCTGATGGGGTGGAGGTTGAAGCTGCTGCTGCTGCTGAGGGTAGGGTGGCTGCAGCTGTGGCCTCTTCGGCTCGGGGCACACATGCGAAAAGTGTCCGACACGGTGGCAATTGAAACAGTGCATGTCGGCTGCTCGACACTCTTCTGGCCCATGTAACTTGCGGCAGTTAGGGCACCTCGGAAGCTCTCCCTGAGGGGGTCGTTCGTCACACCTCCCGAAGTTCCCTTTCTTGTCTTTCTTATTGTCCTGATAATAGTCGGCCTTCCTCTTGCCCGAAATAGAACCGGGCGCAACAGCTAAGACTGGCTGAATCATCTAAGCCTGCTGGTAGGATGGGGCAGCCGCCCTCAGGGCATTCTAGCAATCCTCTAACTCGGTGGCTCGGCGGACCATCTCGGAGTAAGGCAGAACTCCGTGGCCAGTCAGGGTTGTTGTTATGCGATTAGTAACAACGATCTACTGGTTGATTTAGTTAAATAATGTCGATGATTTGAATGTAAATTTGGCGTAAAGTACTCAACAATGGCCCCGGTCCGAGGTGAACCGAGGTGAAAAGCTTTCGAGAGCTGTTTCGTGTTTCATCATGAAGATGTTCAGTTCGAGAGTCAAATCCCGTACAAGTACCACCGGTGTGCTATTTATAGTAACTTTTTAATATATACATCGGGATTTGTGCGTTGCTTTTTCCGTAAAGTCACTTTTTGATGGGCGGCAGGATCAGTGGGCCCCACCTGAATGATAGTGGATCTCGTTGTTCGTGAGGACGGCGTGTAGGCGCCTTGTCACCTGCTTAAGAGGCGATGACCTCGGTTCGTGTTGACCTCGGTTGGTAGCGATCACTTCGGTCTTCAGTGGTTACATCGGTTCGTCGTGTGAACTGGGTGACTTTGGGTATTGTTGGTACCAGTATTAAAGTTGTCAGAGATGCTGTTCAAGGCTCCTAATAATGGATTACCGAGTCGGATGATAACAGAGAGGCCCTCAATATTGGCTAGCATACGAAGTGATGGTTGTCGATATTGCAGTACAATTTGAGGCTTCGAATCGGCGAGAAACTGGAGGCTAGGTATTTTTTGTCCTCGGTTCTCCGATGTGCCTGAGGTAACCGAAGTGGATCGTGTATTCCAAAGTAGGAGCTAATTGCCGAGGTGAGAACACTTGGCAAAAATCTGTTGTTGTCTGAGGAGTAGAGGGAGGAATCTGAAAAGACGTAACGGTCGACGATTTAGTACTCAGTGTGAAAGGTCGCGCCGTAATGGTCTTAAATGAAATAACGGTCGTCTTTAATAGGGTGCCACGTGTACAGTAGACATCTATTAGATGAAAGGATGGCACCGTTTGGAATTAGGGGTCGCGTCGATTGCACGCCCCCCCAATTGAGGCCTTCAACGGTCGAATATTGGACATTATAAATAGGGCTTCGCAATTTGCAATTGAACTTTCTTCATTTTGCATTCATCTTTAAATTCTCGCAAACTGCTAGTGTAATTCTTCTGCGAATTTGTGATTCCTCCTTTGTGTGTGAGTGTCTGCTCGTGGATTACTTGGTAAGCTTCATTGTTGATTTTATCCTATTTTGTTCTGCGTTTTCTTTTTGTTTGATGGCATCGAACGGAAAGGGTAAGGCAATTGCGAGTTCTTCTAGTACGGATTCAGTTCCACTAGATGTGTATCATGATTCAGAATTGGTCGAATTAGCATTCGAATATTATCGGTGGGATTCCATGTTGGTGAGACACTTAGATATCACACCAAATGATGAGGACGATGACTGTATGGTCGAAAAGAATGCGGCCGAAATCGAGGTGCCTCACTGGAGGAGGCCGGTGAGGAAATGGCCTGACCCCGCAATCAATTTTGAGGGCGAGCCGAGTATCTTGACCGATGCCGACGTAGTGATGCTTCGAGAGCAAATTCAGATTCCGCCCTCGGTGAAGATTTTTGCTCCGTATCCTGGGGAAAGAATTACAATTCCTCCTCCAGGATGCGTTGGCGTGTTTGCGGAGAGCTTGAGGTCGAGATTGAGATTCCCGTTGCCGAATTTGATTACGGAGTACCTCCGAAGTTGGGGGTTACCGCTGTGTCAAATTACCCCTAACAATTGGAAGAAAATTATCGGGTTGATGGTGTTATTGCACGAGAGAGGCGAAGGTCTGCCATCATGTGACGAGATACGGAGCATTTTCGCTTTTAGGAAGAGTCCGAAAAGGAGAGTAGCGGAGTCTTCGTGTTGTTTCTTTGCCGGAGCGAAACCGCAATATGGTTTGCAGGTCGGTGAGATAATAACTGACATCCCGGAGACGCTTCATGGCTTCCAGGAAGAGTGGTTATGGGTCGGGGGTGAATGGCAATCTGAGAGATTTTTCCATGAACCTCGGATCGATGGGATGATGATCCGGATGTTAATTCATTCCGGAGCAAGTGATTTTATTTTAGCATTTGATCCTTATTTATTTTTCTGATGTTGGTTTTCTTCTGTGTACTAACAGGTTGGAACTTTTGCCCTTTGTAGAAAAAGAGACAAAGCAAAAGGAACCGAAGTTGAGTCCGAAATTCGGTGGGAAGTTACTTGTGCTTGCCAAGTTGGACAAAGATATCCGGGATTATCGAAAACTTGTGATAGATCCGAAGCTTGAAGCTGCCGGTTTATCTCTTGGAGTCTCTACTTTAAACTTTGACCCCAGTAAGGGATTTCAGTGTCTGGTAGCTCTATTAGTGCTTTCATAGGTGTACAGTAGCTGTTGGTGATTTTGACCATCTCATGTCTTAATGCAGTATACTATCGGCTCCTCGGATTTTTGGGCTACCGAACTGTCAAAAAGGCTAAAGACTTCAGGCGCAAGTTTCTGAATAAGGATTTGCAGTCTAAGTTTGGCAAGAGTCGAGATCTTCGATTGACCAACATCATGAGGAGGGACTTAGTTCGTGCCTTGGTGAAAAGAACTGCCAGCCAAAAGGCCACTGGCAAAACATCGACCGAAATGGGGTCAAGTGCGACCTCGGCTGCTGTCCCAGTTAGTCCGAAGTTGCTACAAGAAGTCGCGCCTACTGAGGTAACTCAAGTTGTGAATGTCTCTGCAATCAATCAGGCTGAGCCTGAGCCAAACGCAGTGGGAACTGAGTTAACTACGATTGAGCCTGCGCACACCAAGGTGCTGGAGAGACCATCCTCTCCTCCGAAGTCTATGGAGCCCTGTCAACCGTAGAGAAGGAAGAAAAGGAAGCTGATTAAGATGTCCAACATGGGAGCTTCCTCTGGGTTGGAGAGGAGGTCGAAAAAGAAGCACGACTCCGGTCGTAAAGCTGGTGAAAAGAGTGTTGATGATTCGCCTTTGTTCGAAAAATCATTTTTGTCAATTGAGGACGAGAGAGCCGCCAAGGTCAAGGTGCCCGAAGGCGTTGTGGAGGAGTGGTTCACCACATTCCAATCTGTCAAATCTCCACATATGTCTTCGAGGAACGACATGCCAGAAAACGTTAACGGCGCAACACGGGTGCCTTTGATGGTGTGGGACCCTAAGTCTGAAGTGGGCGTCTCTTCCTTATCAAGTGTAGATAAATTAAGCTATGCCAAGGCGTGCTTGGGCCGGGCTCTAGTCAGTTTGGTTGCTGCTGAAGATGATCACAGCCGGATTGCGGCACAATTGGATGGGAAGAAGGACACTATTGCTGTACGAGACGCCGCGATCGTATCTTTGAAGGAGGAGATGGCTAAAGTTGAGGCTGAGATGAAAGAGAAACTTTCCAAACAAGTTGTGCAGTTAAAGGTGGCACAAACTGAGATCTCGGCTTTGTCCGAGGAGAAGAGGACTTTTCAAACTGAGGTGGCCGAACTTAAAGTGCGCCTTGCCTTCGCCGAACAACATTCCAAGGCTTTAGAAGCCAAGGCTGAGGAGACAGAGAAGAAGCTGTCAGAGGAGAAAGCCGAGCACGAAGCAGCTCGTAAGGAGTGTGCCGAGGTCCGCGAACTGGTGGGCCGGCAATGGGATGCACATCAAGCCGAGTTGGCTGAACTTGAGAAAGACAAGTCGTCTTATGGTGAAGCCATGTATGAGATTGGCTTCCAAGCTGGAAAAGAAAGTGTTGCGGTCGCGGACCTGAAGTCTGGTGAAGAGGCCGAGGTTGAGGTTGCTGACGTCGGTAGGGACGATGAGGTCGGCGGGCCTGACCTTGAGATAGAAATGAACACATGCCTCAACCTCAGGTGGGTGATAGAGCGGTACACCGCTGGCTACTATGATATTGACGAGCTGCGTTTTTTCTTATTCCATAAGCTCGAGAATTATGGCTTTGACATGGAGGTCAAGAGCATGCACGTGGAGGCCGACAAAGACGAGCGGGAATTTTGCGTCTGGATGCTTCGCCGAGCTGAAGAAATGGCCGCGAACCCCGACTTGTCACCACTTTCTGAGGATAGGGCATCTCTCCTCCAACGCGCTTACGTCAATATGATTTTGGAGGGGGAGAAGGAGAAAAGAAAGGAGTTGGCCGACGTATATATTTCGACCCTTGCCGATGTAGAGGTCGAGCAGAACTTCGACGACATGACCCCTGAGCAGATTTGCAGTAAAGTCGAGGCTTATATTGAGGAAAAGGCTAAGTCGACGGATAGGGAAGTCGAGATTATCAAAGTCGTCACGCCGGCTAGGGACCAATCTGATGAGGTGCGAGATCCGCGTGATGAGCTCGTCCCGGTGTCAAATGCAGCTATTGAGGCCGCGGCCAAGGCAAAGGAAGCGGCGGTCTTCGAGCGATTGTCCACCGGGATGGAAGTCAGAGAAAGCAGTGGTGCGGGCCACGATGCCGAAGAGAAGAATGATGCCGCTTGAAGTTATCAAAACGCTTTCATCTTTATGTTTTCAGTTTGTCGTATCTGAAGTATGTAGTCGGGGTGCCAGCATGTTGGCATCCTTAGTAGGAAATATATAACTTTGAATTTTCCCGACTTAATAAAAATAAGAATTTGATATATTTGCGTAATTTTCACTTTTTGTGTATATTTTGTTGTGCGAATGTCAGCGATTTTTCGGGCCAAGTGTACTGAACTCGGTGCGTATATAAAATAAACCCTTTAACTGGGCTAAAAAGATAAATCCGAGTTATAGGCTTTTTAATAAAAATGAATTTCCGAGTTCCACGTTGACCTTTTTTTTAATGAATTCGACTAATGGTGTAAGTCAATATGCAAACTTACTAATGAATTTGCGAGACTTAAACACATTACATGCCGTGCATAACACAAATAGAGTTCACCGAACTTTGTCAGGGTTCGATTATGGAATGGCCCCAACCGATTTGTCTATTTCATATTCGGAGGATATCGGGACCCATCAAATCATGTTTGCTGAAGTGACGCGGACGAGCATCAACCCCAACCAAAGCATGCGTAGGGTTTGGATAGATTACGGGGTATCAGCGAGGCCGAGTGTCGCAATGTTTACATCGGTATAAGATATTAATAGAATCGAGTTTCAAAATATTTTACATCGGTACCGAACTATTGTTCGGATTTCAAAAGTGAAAGTTTTCAAACTTTCATTACATCAAAAGAGTGTCTTGATTCCCTTATATAAACAAAAAGAAGGTCCGTTCAAAAGGAGAGTCGGCTACCTGATTTCAGATCGCTCACTGATAAAACTTCTTTAGGAAAACGGCATTCCACGGATACTGATGCGGAGTCCCGTCCAGATGAGCAATTCGGTAGGCCCCATGGGGTAGGATTTCAATGATCTGAAAAGGTCCTTCCCACTTTGGCTTTAATGGACCGGGGTCAGGTCCCATGATGCACTTGAGGACAAATTCGCCAACTCAGAATGAACGAGGCTTGAGTTTAGAATTAACATATCTTTCACTTCTATGCTTGTAAGCAGCATTTTTGAGTTCCGCGCGTGTTCGGTTTTCTTCAAGCAAATCCAAGTTAGCCTTCATGTTGTCCGAGTTGGACTCTTCGGTGAAATGCTGTATTCGGTAAGTCGGTTCACCAAGTTCGACTGGACCACGGCTTCCGAACCGTAAGTGAGGGAAAATAGAGTTTCACCAGTAGAAGATCTTGTAGTTGTTCGATAGGCCCACAAGACGTGCGACAATTCTTCAGGCCAGGCCCCTTTGGCAGCATCAAGTCGGGTTTTGAGGCCATTCTTTATGAGTTTATTAACGGCTTCCACTTGCCCGTTGGACTGCGGATGGTAAGGTGAAGAGAAAAAGTGTTTGATGTTATATTCTTCGCAAAGGGATTCAAGCCGCTTGCCTTCGAATTGTCGACCGTTGTCGGTGATGATGGAGTTCGGCATTCCGAAGCGGCAAATGATGGACTTCCATACGAAGTCGACAACTTTCTGTTCAGTTATTGTGGCTAGTGGTTCAGCTTCGGCCCATTTGGTGAAATAGTCAACCGCGACAATGGAAAATCGGACGCCACCTTTACCGATCAGTAGGGGACCGATGAGGTCAATCCCTCATTTGGCGAAAGGCCATGGACTGTAAATTGACTTGAGTTCTTCAGGGGATTGATGAATGTTGGGTGCAAAAAGTTGGCACTTCAGACATTTCCGGACCCACGTAGTGGCATCGGTTTTCAAAGTGGGCCAATAATAACCTTGCCGCAAAATCTTGTAGGACAAAGCTTGGGCACTGGGGTGACTTCCACAAATTCCTTCGTGTACTTCTTCGAGGACATAACGTGCTTCGGATTCATTTAGACATTTCAAAAGTGGGACAGAGTATCCTCGTTTGAACAAAATTCCGTTGTCCAGTGTATACCGAACTGCTCGAACCCGGAGCGCACGAGCTTCTTTAGGTTCTGAGGGTAAGGCCCCAGTCTCCAAGTATTGAATAATGGGATCCATCCAAGTCGGAGGTTTTGGCGACGTTACTGGATCGATGACCGTGACTTTGGAAATGAGGGTCGACAGATGTTCTTGCTGTCCGACTTGGACATACTCCACGCTCTCCATCCCGGTACTTGAGGCTAAACGGGACAAGGCATCTGCTTGAACGTTAAGAGTTCGAGGAATGTGTTCAACGTCGACGGAGAATTTCGATAACTTCTTTTGTTACCAAAGACAGATACGGTGTTAACCCGGGTTCCTTGACTTTATATGAGCCATTGATTTGGTTGACAAGGAGTTGAGAATCTGAGAAGACTTTGAGTTGTTTCACGTTCATGGATTCAGCTAAATTCAATCCGGACAGCAAAGCTTCGTATTCAGCTTCATTGTTGGTTGTAGGGAAAAGGAATTTCACTGAATGGCAAAACAATCGATTCTCCAGGTTCGCCAAGACTATTCCCGCACCTGCTCGGTTTGCTGTAGAAGATCCGTCAATGTAGAGAACCCATGGTTGGCTGTCGTCGTGAACTTCTATTGCTGGCGTGAATTCAACGATGAAGTCGGATAACACTTGTGCCTTGATCGCAGTTTTTGGTTGATAATGGATGTCGAATTGTCCGAGTTCAACTGCCCATTTTATCATGCGTCCCGAAGTGTCAGGTCGGTGCAAGACCTGTCGTAACGGATACGAAGTACAGACAGTTATAGAATGTTCCTGGAAATAAGGTCGCAATTTACGAGCAGCGATAACAAGTGCGAATGCCAATTTTTCCATTGGGGGATAACAAAACTCGGCATCATGTAAGGCCTTGCTGACATAATAAATAGGTGACTGTAACACCCCTTCTTCACGTACCAAAACGGCACTGATCGCCAATTCACTGACTCCGAGGTACAAAAACAGCAATTCCTCGGGCTTCGACTTTTGTAATGTCGGTGGAGAAGCAAGTGTTTCCTTAATGTTGATGAGCGCCTTTTGACACTCTTCGGTCCATTCAAAGCGCTTTCCTTTTTTGATGGCTTCGAAAAAAGGTTTGCAACGATCTGTAGATTTGAAGATGAACCGATTAAGTGCAGCAAGTCGGTCAGTTAGGGCCTGTACGCCTTTGACCGAGGTCGGGGGAGTCAAATATTGAATGGCTTTGATTTTAGCTGGATTGGCTTCAATCCCCCGTTGACTGACCATATAACCAAGGAATTTCCCTGACTTGACCCTGAAAGTACATTTCTTTTTATTTAGGACCATGGAGTAAGACCGAAGAATGTTAAACATTTCCTGTAGATGGGAGACGTGATGTGAAGCGTTCACCGACTTGACGAGCATATCTTCTACGTAAACTTCCATGGTGTGGCCAATCAATTTGGCAAACATCTTATTGACAAGACGCTGATATGTGGCTCCAGCGTTCTTTAATCCGAACGGCATCATGGTATAGCAGTATAAGACTCGTGCCGAGTAAAACGAGGTATGCTCCGAATCTTCGGGATCCATGGGAATTTGGTTGTAACCGGAGTAGGCGTCCATAAAGCTCATTAGCTCGTGTCCCGAGGTGGCATCAACCATATAATCTATGTGTGGAAGTGGATAACTGTCTTTTGGTCACACTTTATTCAAATCGGAGAAGTCGATACATAACCTCCAAAGGCCATTACTTTTCTTGACAAGGACTGGGTTCGAGACCCATGTCGGATACTTGGCTTACTTAATGAATTTATTGTCAATGAGTTTCTTGACTTCCTCCTCTAATGCTTTCTGACGGTCTGGGCCCAGTTTTCTTCGCTTTTGGACAACCGGCTGGACTGTTCGGTCAAGATTTAACTTGTGGCTAGCGACTCCGGGGTCGATGCCCTTCATATCTTCGTGTTTCCAAGCGAAAACATCTGAATTACTTTTGAGAAATGAGATGAGCTCTGACCGGAGAGGTTCTTGAAGATAACTTCCAATACGAACTGATTTTTGGAAGACTGGTTCGTCGATATAGATCAACTCTATTTCTTCTCCGGGTTCGGCTCGATCACTTCGACTTTTTTCTTTATACTGGGTTCTTGGATCCAATCCATCCTCTTCTGTGAGTGGCTCCTTTCCAGGCCGTCTACTTCGGTCTTCAGATAAAGGATCCGAGGTGGGGGGAACAACGACGTTGCGGTTCAGTTCCTCGGGAACCGTGTCGTCCGAGGTATTCTGTAGTAGAAAATTTTCTTCATTGACCGGAGTGGTAGAATAGACTCTGGTAGATGGTATGAAAGTGACAAGTTCTCGGGCTTCTCTGGTACAAAGCTGTTCTTCCGATGATTGCATTATACTCATTGTTGATGTCGAGAATTTTGAAAGTTTCCATAACGAGCTTGGTGACATTCTCCGAAGTGCCAAATCTGACAGATAAAAAGTGATTTCGCCGATAGGCTTTGAAATACTTCCGTTAAACCCCCGTATTTGATCATTCCAAGGTCGGATATCCGCAGGATCAAGTCCCATTTTATCAAAGGATTTTAGCATCAAAATTCTTGAATAGGCCCCAGTATCGACCATAACACGATGGACGGGGATTCCACATATCGGAACGGTAAAGACAAGTGCGTCAGAGTGAGGGTGAGAAAAATGATTTGCATCCTCCATATTGAAAGTTATGGGACAATTTCAATTATTGAGAATGTCTCTCAAATCGGTGGTGTACACTTGTTTGCCGGAGTTGTAAGCTTGTCTAGCGTAGGCCTTAATTTGTCGGCGGGATAAGGTACTCCAGGTGTTGTTGGTGTTTACACGGTGAACAGTAACTTGTATCTGGCTAGGAGATCGACTTCCCTTGCGTCCTCGGGAGGTTCCAGCTGAGTTAGAATCAAATGTTTCAGGTGAACATAAATACTTCTTTTTCTCTTTGCCGGATGCGTTTAGGCATAACACCTCGGTCCTCCTCTTCGTCTTCATCATAAGGTTCAATTTGACGTCCTGGTCCTCGTTTTTGGGGATCAGCATTGCGATAGAACTTCCTGAGCTGTGGATGGCCGATTAAATGCAACAAGGCAGCTAACAAACTCAGACATTCATGAGTATTGTGTCCTGGTGATTTGTGATAATCACAATATCGGGATTTGTCCAATTTCTCCTCGGGCATCCGAAGTGGTTTGGGATCAGGCAGGATGCCTTTCCCTTTGATTTCTTCATATATGGTGGCAGCCCAAGTTGAATACACGGTTTGATAACCAGATTTTACATCGGTAGCATACTGTTTTTAGGCTGCTCGAACTTCAGGGTCGTTGGCATCTCCTCGGGGAGGTCCTCTAAATTAAGCCTTGTTTTGCTTGTCGAAAAATTTGTTTTTCTTTTTCTCTTCGGTTCCTGCCTTAGATGACTTCGGGTTAAAATTAAAGTCGGGGACCAACATGGCTTTCTCGGTTATGATGTGTTGTTGAGCTCGGCCAAGGAATTCTTGAAAGGTGTTTGGTTTATTTTGACACAATGTCCAGCAAAAAATCGAGTTCGGTTTCAACCCGGCAATAGCCATAACAAGCAAAGTTTTAGGATGACAGGGCTCCATGTTTTGAACGCGGTCATTAAATCGTGCAATATAATCCTTGACGCTTTCATCGTCTTTTTGAGTCACATTCGCAAGAGATTCTTTCGGAATCAAACAAACTTGGGCCCCGATGAAATGAGATCGAAAAGCCGACCTCAACTGCTTCCACTTCCAAATAGAGTGAGGAGAAAGAGAGTGGTACCATTTTTGAGCCCGAGGTCCCAGCGTGAGGGAAAACATGCGACACAGAAGTGCGTCTGAGGCCCCATGCAAGTCCATCCACGACGTGTAGTGACCGAGGTGTGAGTCGGGGTCCGATGTCCCATCGTATAACCCGATTTGAGGAACTTTAACTTTTCCGGGTACAGGTTCTGAAGTGAGTTCTGGCGTGAGAGGGGAGTCGGCTTCCAGGTATACTTGCGCCGAGATTGAGGCCCGTCGAGGAGGATCTTCAAGCATTCTTTGCCGACTTTCTAATTCGGCGATTCTTCGTCGCAATGTTTCTAGTTCGTATGATTCCTGGCGAGCTCGGTTTCTCTCAGTCTGCTGACGAAGGTCGGTCTGCGCCGGGTTGGAGGTAATCCTATGTCGTGTTTGTGGTGGTGAACGCCGTGAATGTCCAGACTGACTCTCGGCAGTTTCTTCGTGAGGATTTTCAAGGGGAATTCGCCCGACATCGGCGTGGCATGTAGTTTGCTCCGGATGCGGCTGCGACGTTCGGCTGCGAGGTTGAGAGATGGCATGAGATGTAGTTTTGCCTTCATTTGTCGCCCTGGTTGATTCTGTTGATTGGCGGGAGTTGTGGGTATTATAGAATGTCCTGGTGCGATCGTTGACGTTCCCGGGATTGTCTGAGCCATCAGGGCGGCAAACCCACGTGCAAACTCCAGATTTTGGAACAACACCGCATAATCTGGCACGTTCGGAACTGCGGCTTGTTGTCTCGCGGATTGGGCGGCACTACGACTGTGGCCATCTCGCGACGTATGACCCCGATGATCAGAATGAGACATACCAACAACGGTTGATGTGGGTAATGAAACACGAATCAGAGATTAACCTCAAAAAACTTATGAGGCCCTCCTTCTAGTGCCAAACTGTTGTTTTGCGATTAGTAACAACGATCTCTTGGTTGATTTAGTTACATAATGTCGATGATTTAAATGTAAATTTGGCGTAAAGTACTCAACAATGGCCCCGGTCCGAGGTGAACCGAGGTGAAAAGCTTTCGAGAGCTGTTTCGTGTTTCATCATGAAGATGTTCAGTTCGAGAGTCCTGTAACACCCCGCTGACCGATATACCAGAGTACGCGGTTTTTCGCAAACATTCTGAATAAATAAATAAATAAACTAACTTTTTAATTTGCGAAACTGATTCGGGGGTTACCGTGAAAAACATGACTTCTGAAAACCGTTAGAATTTAGAACTGAAACGTGAAACGGTTATAATTTATTATCCGACTAATGTCGGAACAAAGTCTGAAATTTTAGCGGAAGTCTTAGCGTGGCAAAATAACATGTAAGTCTGATAATAAGTTCTGAAAAGTTTTAACGTCAACATCAAATACAACCCACATAAAAATATCCTGAACAGCTCGCCCGCTCACTCCTCGTTCCCGACCCTGCGACCTGAAAATCATGAAAATGTGGGGCGTGAGCACTAAGGCACTGTGCTCCGCAGAAACTCATGCTAATGTATTACATCGTAAATAATAACATGATCATGAACTGAGTATATATAACTGAACTGAGCTGAAACTGATAACTGATATAAACTGATACACCGGTCTGAATCTCGCGACCGAAGTCACGCAACTGATAACTGAATCTCGCGACATAAGTCACGACTGAACTGAAACTGAACATCTGCCGGCAAAGCCGGACGCCATGTGCACACTCTAGTGGGCAGACTAGGGCCACTAGAACCCAGAATGGACCGGCGACCATTCCGAGCGGACCTGAATATACATACCTCGACCATGGTAACGTGATTATAAACCATGTAAATACTTAGTCTGAGTCCCCACCTGATTTTGCTGAAAACTCAACTGATAGGGAAGTGCTGATGCCTGATCAAACTGAAAATAATATAAACAATTACTATTGGCTATGCTCAGACTGATAAATTTAACTGATTACTTATGTTAAGATGCTATCTCGAGTCTAACATGATATTTGGACTTAATCGATATAACTGAAATCGGCTAAGTACTGAACTGAACTGAAAATAATTATCTGAACTGAAACTTCACCCGGGAAATTAACTGAAAATAACACTGAAACTGAAAACCGGGACTGAAACTGAAAATAACTGACTGAACTGGTCCAGCCGGTCTGAACCGGTCTGGACCGGACTGCCGG
>CACSLK010000984.1:7418928-7432138 GCA_902706635.1 Striga hermonthica
CCTCATCAAGAGTTCGGAGAATTTCCCACGAACGGGCATGATTTCTCATCTCCGAGCTTAAGATCGTGTGTGTGTGTGTTTGGGGTTTATACTTTGGCTTAGTTCTTGCTGAATGTATGGCTTATACTATCAGCCATATTTTTGCCCCAAAAACTTGACTTATAAACGTGAGGTTGAGTTGAGAGGTCTCGGCCAATGGCCGTGCAACAAGTGTCGTGCGTTTAAGGCTCAAGAGTGGCGTTTAGATGCTTACTCACCACTTTATGAGCTTAGTCACCTCCTAAAGACTCCTCCTACTTCCACATGTACTTGAAGCACGTGAAGGATGAGGATGAAGACCAACTTTTGGCCATTGACTTGCACTAAGCCCGGCTTAGGCGAGCTAAGTGCGACTAAGGGCGGCTTAATGCACGTTTAGCGTGTGCTAAGCACTATTGTGCTAACACCACACTTACCATGCTAATGACATACTTAACACCTTAAACATGATTATCAATAATTAATCCTCATTAATGTTAATTAATCCTAATTAACATTAAACTAATCATGATTATCTTAAGCTAATCTCGATTAATTAGCTTAAACATGATTAAGTTAATTAAGCAAGGTTAATGACCATTACTTAATTAACAATGGACGGTGTACCAATGTGAACGCGTCACAGTATAGATATACCGAACTTGACTTGAGGAACTTTAACGGGATTAACTATCGGAATATTATTCCGAACATGAACCTGATACTCGAAAGTTAATTCGAATATTCTTGACTTAGACGATTAATCCGAACATTAATATTTCGAATAGTTCGTCAACTTGGCTTATTAATTCCAAACTCATTAACTAAGTAAATGAATCGGAATTAAATCTGAAAACTTATTCGGTTATCAACCGAATAATATATCGACTAATAGTCGAACTTAGAATCTGATTGACTGAATGGCTTGAACTTGAACATGAACCTAACTATTTATTAACAAAGGCTAGCTTAAAACTAAAAGCTAGTATTTTCCTTTATTAATAAAACTCGGGGTGTTACATCTATATCTATATCTATATCTATATAAATATAAAAAGGTTTGATATTTACCTAAAATAGTAATTGAATTCCCGCCTAAATAATTTGATTTTACCTTTATAGTAATTTTTTAATAAGTGGCGGTTGTCTTTTGAAATTTAAATTAAAAAAGTCAAATTAAATTTGTATAGAATCCAATGCTCAACTCTTGCTGCTCACGCATCTATATATATATAATTACTAGCTCTTTTATATTTAAGAAAACCTCATAAATTATACCTAAGTGGCACTTTTACATTTTCCCTCCAAAAACCGTTTTTTTTTTTTTTCCAAACCCTCCAAAAACCGTTACTTTTCATTTATTTAACCTAATTAATAGATAATCAATACACTAATAAATTTAAAATACAAAAATCATTTTTAAACTTTTGATGACTAACAGTTAACCATATAATGTGTTACCGTATAATGTGATTAGATATTATTATTGTGGTTACATGTAAATTATTTTTTTTAGAAAATAAAAAAAGTATATGGAAGTCCTAAATAAATTATAAATAATTTTTTAAAAAATACATACCAAAATATACGTTACATCCAATCTAATGAACGCAATTTAAAAAAAAAAAAATCAACTCCTTTATATGTAAATTTGGCTGAAAAAACGTGAAAGAAAAATAATTAATCATTATATGCATGCATATAACTCACAATATTTTATTTACATTTGTGCAAATGCACAGGTAGAATACTAGTTTGCTATAACAAAGAAATAAAATAAATTTATATTTCATAATATTTATCCGCTGGTATAACAAAGGAAAGAAAACAAATTAATTTAATCATTGTACATAATTATTTTGGTTGGATATTTTTTTAGTCAAATCTTTACTGTTTTTTTTGTAAAGTAATATGGAAACATGTGGATTCTAATAACTAGTACGTACCCCGTGCAATGCACGGGACATAGATATTAAATGAATTATTTTCAGACGACTCTGTTCGTTTAAGTCTAAAAATCAATAGGGTTATCATATATTTTTCACTTGTATATTAGGGCTAGCTTGTAAAGTTATTAATATATTATCTATACATATTTAATTCTTTTTTTATCGGTTATACATATTTATTTTTAATTTGAAAAAAAAAGGTTTGGCCAGTTGAGTATTAAATCAGCACTAATTAATTTATTAAGCAAGTAAAGACGCGAAGCAAGACAATCTAATTATCCAACAATTTAGTGTAATATATAGTTATTTCCTTTATTAAACATGATTTTTGAAAATAAAACAACATTATCTCCAAATAATAGGCAACATTCATGGTTTTGTTGAAAACCAAAATAACAAAATCCTTAATTAATGGGTAGCATTTAATGCTACTTTTTTTATTAAAAAAATAAAAGAAAAGTTACTAAGAATGGAATGTAATTAATGCAAAATGATTTTGACCAAAATTTGACCTACTATTTTTGAAAAATGGTAAATCTTTTTATATATATATAGATTTTTTATTCTTGCATAGTTGGTGAAATAAAAATATAGATCTTTCATGATTTTCGAACTAAACTGAATCAATTAAATTGATTCTTATTCATGTCCAAAATTTTGGTGCTATTAATATTTATAATGAAAGTAAAAAATAAATTTAATTATAGTACATAATCTGGTCAAATAAAAACAAAAAATCACCCACGATCTTTCAAATATCCTTCGCAATTGTAGAACAACCCAATATGCAATATTTAATCACAATTAACTTCCAAATATTTATATAGTTCTCCTACACAAATTTGTGAAAAAATTAAATATTTAATTATATACTATTAGACAAAAACCAAAATTGAATATTATGTAAATCAGTGTCTATATCAAAACTAATTAAGATGGAATACATGTTTCATGGACGCGATAAGCCATTATCCTAACGAAAACATTAACTTTTATTATGTATCACATTAGCTAGATAAAATTATAGTACGATTTTATTCTTTTTCAAATATATTGAAAAAATCCTAACAAATTACAAATCTATTATGTTTGGTTATTGAGAATTGTATGACATCTAAATCTTCTAATATTATTTACAGATACTAACAAATAAAATAAGCAGTGAGAATCTGATTAAAAATTAATAAATATTTACATAAACATACGTATAACTATTATTCCCCTTACAAAACAAAACACATATATAAAGAGTTATCATCCTAAATTCTACAACACAATCTTCGACTTTCCTCAATCCTATTAATCCTATACCGCACCAACAAAGAGTTGTGTTGTTTGTTTAGAAGAAATATCATTACTGTATTGTTTGTTTAGAATAGATATCATTATTTCTTTGTGTTAATCGTTTTCTCAAGATATATAGACTTCATCTTATTTTTAATGCTATTTCAAACTGTAGATACTTGGAGTCTTTTTGTGCTACTTTTCAAAGTTTATTACAAAAACAAACAAGTTATGAAGAAGACTACAGGTGCAAATTTCTCACATTCCAACATCAATCAAGCCAAAGCAAAAAATAGACCAAGGGATGAAAACAACACCACTATTGTTGCAGAATTGGGAATTATCAACAATAAAAGAACCAACAAATAAGGCTGCTAAATGATTAAAAAAGGACAAAGGTACCAATTAAATGTTTGTCATAAAAGATATGAGATTAGTATAGGACTAAGCATATTTTATTTTCTTTAATTTCATCATATCATGAGATAATAATTTGCAACTGTTGCATGTTATGGTTTATAAGAATGTTTGATGTTTGAGGTGGGCCTTCTTGATTTTGTGCATTTCTGTACCATCTCCATCATCCTCATACCATCTTCCTCATACATGAAGGGCAAGATCATGTAAACATAATGACAAAATTGAAACTTTCATGTTCCAAGCATGAAACTCAAGTGTTGCTATTTAGTTTTAGTATCTTAACATTTTGCAAATATTATCAAAAAAACTTAAATATCCGAATAACAAAATATATTTTACACTATACACTTTTGTAAACTAGAAATGGTAAAATAAACTTTGATTTCACTACTTTAGCACTAATACTTCCTTTTATAGTCACGATGGACTGTTAATGGTCGTTTGATGCAGTCGACTCAACCTCCAATATTAGATCCTGTTTTTTTTTTCTTTTTTTCTAGACAAAATTTGGACTGTTTTTCGTGTTTGGCTACTTCCCGTTTCAAAACTAAATCCACAAATGACCAAATAAATGATGGGCAGATCCCCGCCATTTTAACCAAAGGCCCAATTTGTGAAAAAAAATAAAAAAAATTGGCCCACTAATATTAAATTATTTTTCAACATTTTTTACAAAAATCTCGCCCCTATAAATTAATTAATAAATTTATTGTATAAAGTTAAATTAATTAATTATATTTTGGTATAAAGTGGACAATTTTATTTTTGGTATCTGATGGTCATCTTTATTCTTGGTAGAAATCCTCCCTATATATAATTTCAGAATGCGCTGAGCCTACGTGGCTGCTTCTAGTGCTTCGAAATCTTATTTGGCGAAGAATCATGCTTCGTAATTAGGTTTGGATAAATAATATTGATATATTAATAATTAATAATCTACGTTCGGGTATTCCATAAATATTATTTAGCTAATTTAGGTATTTTAGTATCACTTTTACTAATATAACCCTTTAATTCTTTGTAATTTTACATAGTGAGGCACTAAGTGACTAATATATCCCTGAATTTTGATTTGTTTCCTTCAATAAGCTATTGAATTATAAATGTATTTTAAAGTTGATAACTTTTGTATTTCTTATCAGTTTTACATATATAATATATCAAATTAATCATCTTTTGATGATCTTCGATTTGACATACATATTGTATATATATGAAATAAACAAATTATATTTATCTTTATAATAATAATAAATAATAATATTTATTGAAATTCATTAGAAAAAATAATTTTTTTTTCAATTGATATATTTATATGTAATATAGTTATATATTGTAAGTTAAAAAAAAAATTAGTATAATATAACACAAGTAAGTTGCACAAATAAAAAGTGTCATATTAAATATATAATAATATATATATATATTCTAATAAATTTTCAAACTACTTTTTCTCATTAATTTTAGATTTTAAGAAAAAAATTAGCAAACACCCGTGTAATACACGGGTGTTGTACTAGTATGTTATTATTAATAAATGTTCAATTCTAATGGGCGATTTTATTTTGGTATGAAATGTCCGAAGTTAAATGATGTGGATTTTATTTGCTATAGATAGAAGTGAATTTGAAAATTTTGAAAACAATATAAGTATCATGAAATTTATTTGGTGTGTGTATGAAAGTTGAAATTTAATTTTATTTTCTATAAAATCAAGTTGATATGATTTTCAAAATTTAGCATATTCTCATAACATATTCAATTAATGTAGGTTTTTAATTTATAAATATTACTTCATTAGCATTTTTAATTATAAATATTAATGAATATCTCTTACCTGTGCATCGCACGAGATTCGTACTAGTTTATTGAGAAATTTACTCCTTCTGTAGCTCATTGTAATCATATCCCCCTATCCCCCTATATATTAATTCAGAACGCGCTGAGCCTACGTGGCTGTTTCTGGTGCTTCGGAATCCTATGTGGCAAAATTACATGCTTCGTTATTAGGTTTGGGTAAATTTTAATTTAATTACAAACCAAAAATATTTAGGTTCGTATTACCATAAATATGATGATTATTTATGATCATGTTACATGCACTAATTATATTTTAATATCATTCCTTATTATAACTATTGAATTGTATATATAATTTAAAAGTTAATAACTTTTGTATCTTTTATAATTTTTACATATGTAATATCAAATTAATCTTCTTTTGATGAGCTTCGATTTAACATTCATATTGTATGTAAAAAATAATAATTTATATTTATTTGTATAACAATAATAAAATTATTTTTAATATTAATTAGAAAAAATAAAATTATTTATCAACTAACATATTTATATTTCAAGTAGTTATATGATATAAGTTATAAAAACTAATATAATATAACATATGTAAGTCATAAGTAACACATATCATTTTAAAATATATAGTAATATATTTTTTTTGTAAAAAAGTAAATTAAATTAATATAGTTTTTTCATTAATTTTAAAATTTAAGAATAATTTTTTACAAGCACCCGTGTAAAACACGGGTGTTGTACTAGTTTTAAGAATACGATATACACATCTTATTTTGACAAATACGAATTTAATGTTAATTAAAGTAAATTAAAAGTAATTTACAAAATAAAACTGCCCACATTAAATTCCTTCAACTGCGGTATTGGACCACTAAAATTAAGAATCTTTCAAATCTTTTATTTACCATAATTATTTTGCAAATCTTTTATTGGACCAATTTATAAATTACGTCTCTATTTCTTCTACAAACAATCATTCTCTACCATTTTATTGAAACTGTAAAAAAAGTTTGAACAAATCCATGCGCTGGAATGTTCTGTTTTTTAAGAAAATATTAATGGCGAAAAGGACAGACGAATCATTTGTAATTGAATTGCCTTACGAATTGTCAAAATGATGCACGACGGACTCGTTGGAGATCTCTTAGCCGCAAGGTGAACCACAATGGACCAAAAATTCACGTGAATAAGTGTTTTATAATGACGGGAAATAATCGCAAAAAAATAATTGTTAGAATTACGATGAATCACTTGGTCCAATTTTGGAGAACTTGCAGTATGAATAAATGTTGTATAATCATATAAAATAAATCAAGAAAAAACATTTGAATTAGGATGAATATATTTATATATATACACATTAACATTCTTAAAAGCACCATTCCTACAACGTTAACCATTATCAACAGTCCTGAAAAGACATCGTTAATGACACTAAAAAGCCCTTGGCAAACAAAATCAATATCTTCGTCAATGTCTTTATGTGTGATAATTTTTTGTTTATCTACCGTTTATGTTTTTTTTTTCCAGAACGATAGAGATAATATATAAAAGCACAAAAGTGCAAAAGGAACAAAGTACAAGACCCCAACAGGGTAATCTAAAGGCCCCAACAGGGTAATGAGATAGGGACAACGGCCCAAACAAAAAACACACCTAAAAACAAACGGGAATAAGGACTAAAAGGACACGCACTAGGCGGCCTAGAAAACTCCAGAAACGAAAATAAAACGAAAATAAAATCAGAACCACTGCACAATGCCTAGCCTGACTTCATTTCCGAAACAAACCAAAAAACGGAAAAAGACGCAAACAACACGAACTAGACTACACACCACGAACAAACACAAAGCAAAACGAGAAAAAACAAAACAAACACCTACGTGAGCCCTTCCCACAACACAAAGCCACACCGAGTACAACCGTGGCAGAGTCGAGGCCAAAATCCTGAACCAGAAGCAGCAGACGCCTTACTGAATCGAGGATCCACGGGTTGGCCCAACCCTAGTCCAGACGAACAAACCCCACCGTCACCCAGAGAAACGACCTCCAGCCAATCAGACATAAACACAGCCCGGCAGTTACCGACGACAATGCCGACAACCACACCTCAAACCCCAGCCCCGACCCAACAAACGCCGACGTCCCCCCCCACCTACACTCAGCATCATACCTGCAGATGCCAATACCCCAAGGCTCGAGCAGAGCAGCTCAGCCATACAACCCAAAATAGCAGACATCCACACCACCAAATCATACCTGAAGACGCCGGCGACCACTGAAATCGGACGGGAAGAAGCAATTGACCGGATCCCTTTCTCCACCCCAAACCCTAACTCAGATTTTGGGATCGCAGCCCCCTCCAAGAGAGCACCGGAGGGCCACCGCAATGGACAGTACCGGAGGAGAACCGACCACCCCGCACCACTCGTCCGACACCAAAGATTGACGCCAGAAGAACAGGGACAACCGACTCCCCGGCGAAAAAGCTCCCCCTCCCCCGTGCGGCACTACTCTCAGAAAAGGCTGCGAGGCTCAGGGGAGCCACCACCTGCACACGCCGCGCCCAACTGGGGAAGGCGACGGCAGATCGACGGAGCCCGCGCGAGAGATAGGATAAATCGACGAGAATCGGCGAGAGGGTTTTCAGAACTGAAAATCACCCACTAAGTTTACCTTTATTAGTATATTTTGTAAACTTTTGAAAAGTGGTGGTGAATAATTTATCTACCGTTTATGTTGAGTATAACTTATTATGCTTATGTGTGATATGAAAATTTATTATTTGTTGTGTTATGGAAAAAAACGATCGTCCATCCAGTTGTACATAAAAAAAGTTGTGATCCCTATTGCGAATAGAAAAAAATTCGGTAGAGCAAAATTCGGTTTAATCGATATTTTAAATTCAAAAAAAATTCGTTTAACCACCAACTATATGTATAGATATATTGTATATATACATTAGATAAACATGATCTGACAATTGTCTATTATTAACCGTATATTTATGCATAAGATAAACAATATATAAACAATTTTAAAAATTGATTAAATATAACGTTAGTTAAACAGAAAGTACTCTAATCCATTGGATGGTACTCTTCTATTTAAATAAAGTAAATGTGGTGTTAACGTAATTGTATGGTAAAATATATGTGTGCATATGTTAAAGTGTATGTTTAACAAATTATATCCTAAAAGTTATGTTTGCTAACGTATAAACAACATCATATATTGCGTATATTTTACAGATATCTTGAAACATGATATATGTTTTTGTAAACTGAAATATATTACTTGTATTTGTTTACTTATCCCTGTCATTTTTATATACAGAAAATAAACATTAAATAAACAAAAAAAAATTCAGATAACACATAAACATAATAAGTTATACTGAACATAACCGGTAGATAAACAAATATTATCAAACACAAGCCATTGACGAATATATTGATTTTATTTGACAAAGATTTGCTTTTTGAGACCAAACATTAAATCAGTGTCCACGCTTTAATTGAAGTATTAAGACACATGAACACTTTTATCTCTGAACGTTTCACCGACCACAATATTAGTATTCATGCATCCATCGACCACTACTCCAACTGTCCTGGAGTTGTTCATTTCTAGTTTATCTTTCGTTTATTTCACTATTTTCAACATAGCATCTGCAGAATGTTAGGCGAATCTTCTGTAATAACCATCGTCTTCTGAAGCTTCTCGTGTCGTTTCTAGACGTTTTAATGCTGCTATATCACTCGAGGCCAGATATTCCTGAAAATAAATATTTTTTTATCAACAACAAGATGACCGAACTCTATTGAAACAACAAGAATAAAAAAAATTTCCATCTTAATTCAACCAAAATCAAACCAACAACACACAATAAACTCAAATCTTCAACTTTTTACAACCCGAGCTTATAACAAATCAATACAAAAACTTGATTCAAGCTCAAGACTCAAAATTTAGCATCACCTAATCAAGAAACAACAATCCTACGTTTTCACTAGAACTAAAACATAAAAAAGTAACATAAACTAAAAAAAAAATAAAAAAAAATTAAAAAACTAACCTAGGTGAGCCCCGACGTTCGCCCGTTACCATAATCACCGCCTCGTTAAACAGGTCACTTGTCGGAGAAGGTTTCCTCGATGAGTGCAACGAATAAATCTTCGATGGTCGGGTGGTAAACAAGAGTCCGGAGTTCGGCATGCCGTCGTGCAACCGCCGCGAGAAGATGAAACTTGCATAGTGATTTGGGAGAAATTATGGAAAAGAATGATTCACATGACCAAGATATTTGGTAATTGATTACGGGTGTAATTGCGTAAGTTTCAGATATTTTAATGACAACCACTGATTTGGAATGGATGACAAGATCCGTAAAGATGAAAATATATTTTCACAAAGTACTTTAATTGATAAAAGATTTTATCAATCGTATTTTTAAAAATAAGTCTTATAACAGACATAGATATGTAAATTTCCCTAATTTATTCGGGTCGCGATCGGTTTTTTCGCAGAAATGGGACACTTGTCTCATTGTTATTGGATTGTGTATTTTTTTGTTCTAAAAAAAAATAAAAAATTATTAAAATTTGTATCTTTTCATTCTCTACAAATAGATATTACACTTGATATATTTTAGAACACAATTGCAATTTTTAAATAAGTGAAAATAAATAAATATTTAGGTTGAGTTAGGTTGGGGGTAAAGATAATTTGGGTTGGAAGATTGAGTTGTGTATGTAGAGAAGAGAGAAATAATTTTTAATTGTTAAGTTGGGTTGAGTTGGGTTGAATATAAAGATAATAACTTTCCTGACTGGTTCCCAAAGGGAAAATTTTATAACTACCTCAATTTGAAAAATATATTTTCAATAATTATGGGACATACACAATTCCACATCTACTCTAAAATTGGACATAATTAGAAAATATAAGAAATTTGAAAAAAGAAAATAAATACAAACCGCTTAGAAATAAAAATAACAAATTGTTTCTCTCTCCTATCTTCTCTTTCCACTTTTCACGATTATCTTCTTTTTTATATTTTTTCTTTTTTTTCTCCATCATCATTGACATAGCCACAGCTAGTACTGTCGGCTCGACCGGTAGTATCTGATATAGCATGTCATACCTGATCGGTTTTTATGGATATTGATATAGCCACGGCTAGTTCTGTCAGCTCGACCGGTAGTACCTGATATAGCATGTCATACCCAATCGGTTTTTATGGATATATATTGAAGAATATGCCCATACATGGGCTAAGACACTTGATATGATAATATGGGCCAAGCCCAACTTAGGCCAAGCACAATTTGGACTATAAGGTACACCCCCCCTATAAAAGGGGGCTAAGGTACCCATTTCCTACATTCTCTACTCATTTCCTTACTACACTTCCTCTCTCTACACACTCTCTCTCTATATGCACTCTCATATGGATCCTGTACTGACTTAAGCATCGGAGGCCCAAAGCCGGTCACCCCTCCTGGGGTCTTTGGCTTTGGGTTCTTGCAGGTACGGTGGCCGTTCGAGTCGAGGGAGCCCGGGTGACTGTAGACATCGAAATTTTAATATTTTATTAATTAATGTCTTCATTTATTTTTGGGACATAAATCCAAGATAAATAAGATATTTAATTAATAAAGTAATTGTTTCTTGCCCACCAAGTCAAATCTTAGGATAAGGAAAGAGATTATATCAAATCTTAGGATAAAGAAAGAGATTATATCAAATCAAGAAGGACCAATCAAATTGATGTCTTCTTTTCTAAGACTCTCTCTCCTACACCTATAAATAGGTCTCTCCTCAATCCTACAAATAAAACACATCAAACACCTCAAACACCTCAAACACATTTGTTGTTAAATGATTTTGTAACAACATAAGACGCACACCCCTATTCCGTGAATAGGGGGTGAAGGATTACTATGGAGTTTTGATGATTTTTGTGAGATGAATATCTATCCCTTTTTGTATGTGTTTTGGTGTTTTTTGTATGGTGTGTGGATAAAGAATTGAATACAGAAAATAAAGAAATTGAAATTTTTTAAGAAGTTGAAGAAGACAGAAATTGTCTATATCTTTCTTGCTATTGAATGATAAAGATGATCAGGGAAAAAATCCTCCTGAGGCGGTGCCTCTATTGATTGTAGATAATTGAGAAAAAGTAAAGTGTCCTGGAGACTTATCTCCTTGGCCCCTATTTATATTTGGGTTAATATGGGCCCGTATATCTAATGGGCTTTTATGATAAAACATGACCGCGCAAGACCCAATAATAAATATGACCACGCAGGGCCCAATAATTGAATATGACCACGCAGGGCTCAATAATTAATAGCTCTGACTGATATTTGTCTTGTCAGCAATTGCCATGTCCGTCTAAGCGGCTTTTTGTGATATCTGGGTCGAGTTGACGGTTTTTGAATACGGACCTTATCTTCTGGGAACTCGAT
Source organism: Striga hermonthica (assembly GCA_902706635.1). Classification (NCBI taxonomy): domain Eukaryota; kingdom Viridiplantae; phylum Streptophyta; class Magnoliopsida; order Lamiales; family Orobanchaceae; genus Striga; species Striga hermonthica. The sequence goes on from CACSLK010000984.1 coordinate 7,430,888, forward strand.
CAATATTAAACAGATAAAAGAACCTGCTATTTTATATTTATATATATCCGCGTGTAATATTTTAATAGGCGAGGCCAAAATTTGGTAACAACAGTAGGCCCCCGACTTTAGAATACGTTCTGAATAGAACTGTTCTGAAGTCGCATGTATAGTCAATTTTGGCTGACTTATGCTTTATAATATGTTTGAATGCTCTGACGTATGAATGTCGTCCGAGTACTCTAAGACTCGTAGTCGCTTTATCGCTCGTGTCCAGGCTTCAGCCTGACTTATTAATGTCAATCATGTTATTTTTGTTCTGATGAATGTAGTTGACCGCGTGGATAGTCAACTTTTTGCAATCGCTATTTGAATGGAGACCTGGATGGCCTAGTCGGGTAATATGGTACCCAATTTTCATGTTTTGCGTGTAATATAACGCATTTTAATAAATTCGCGTCTGTAATGATGGCTTTGTATGAGTATTCGGGCCCCATGATATCGTTATGGGATTTCCGATTTTGACGTCGTAGTGAGACGACGTGATTTTTTATTTGTCGTATTAATGTGGACCTGGTCGGATAATTCGTTATCCGGTCCTCGGTCTGATTTTTAATGACTTATTGCACGATCGGGTAATGCTCCCGATGTTTCATGTGATTTTAAGAAAGGCGTTAGCCTCGCCAAACCAACTTCAGGGTTTGGAAAAGATTGGGCGTATAGCTTTGCCAAACCAACTTCAGGGTTTGGAAAAGAAGTATTCATGTCAGGATGTATGTATGACGCGCGTATATAATGAATGTATGAATGTATGTATGAATGTATGAATATATAATGAGCACGTGCAAGATATAATTACTGTACGATAAATGATATTACCTCGATGTTTTGTCGAGTCTGACTGTTTGGCCGGTAGGTGCTATGCCTTGCCGGAATATTAATCGTACCAAATCAACTTCAGGATTTGGCGAAAGAACATTATTGATGTCTGTTATTATTGTAAGCCCGCTAAACCAACTTCAGGATTTAGCCACGAAGGGCATCAGCCTCCCCAAGCCATCTGCAAGGCTTGGAAGTATCCGACTGTGTTGCGTTTGGCCAGGTCATACCAACTTCAGGGTATGAAACACATTTAGCCTTAGCAACGTTGACCGATTTATTGAGGGTCCATTAATCGTGTCTCCCCATGGTAGGTTCTGTGCCTTGCCTCTTGCGGGGAAGACACACATTTTATGCACCGAACTATTTTTCGAGATTCGGCTCTTTTTAAAT
>CACSLK010000984.1:7433935-7446644 GCA_902706635.1 Striga hermonthica
TTTTAAAAGGTAAACGTCCATATCCTAACTATAGATTCCGCTGCGTTAGGATTTATTTCGATAAAGTTCAATGCAGTGCATGTTGTTTGACGTTCCTAACAGAACCCAACAGTAAGGTCCGACGATGTTGAATTCAGTCGGAAACGAGGTCGGGGTCGGTACTGGCGGAGAGAGGAATTTCGATGAGTGAAATCGGAAGTGTGTACCTCGGTTTGGAGGTCGACGGAGATGAGGGTGGGCGGCGACGTCGAACGCCGAGATGTCGGTTCCGGTGATGTTGGCTCGATATGTTGAGATCGGTTCTGACCGAATTTGGGCCCCAATTTTGAGGTTGAACTTAGGGGTGCTGAGGTCGGGCCCGATCTATTACAAGGTCAGTTCTATTTCAACGACCGACGTCAATTTTTGAGGTTGGTTCTGCCTCGATGGTTGGTTGTAGAACATGAAGTCGGTTCTGGCCGAAAGCAGTTTGGTGGAGAGTTGATGTCGATCGTGACTGAGTCGAAGTGAAAGACAGGGACGTTTCCCAGCAATTACAAGGTCGGTCATTGTTGCAGAAGTCAGATGTCCGGCGAGGTTGGTCGTCAGTCTGAGAGGGAAAGGCCGGACGTCGGTCTAAGAGGGATTCCCGACATCCGAGTTCATATTGGCCAGTAGCCGAGGTCTGACTGATATGTCGGGGATGATGTCTGAATCTCGATAAAGGTGACATCAGTGGCTTCGAAGGTAGGCCGTGACTAAGTCGGGCTTAAAAACGGCGACAGTACCCGGTAATTGCAAGGTTGGCCATTATTCTGGAAGTCGGACCTCCGCCGAGGTCGATCGTGAAAGTCGGTAGGAATGGACATCGGCTCAAATTTGTTGAGCTGAAGTCAGTTGCCGTCTATTCGGAGATCCGAGCTTGGGTGTGATGGCAAAGTCGGGCTCCGAGGTGGTGATGTTAATCGGAAGTCAGGCCCGGTCTGATATAATGTCCACAATGAAGGGATGTCGCCCCCCAGCTTTTCTCTTCTCGCTTTTGTCGCCCGGTATTTTGAAGTGCTAAGAACAGTGATGTGGCTTAAATACGGTCGAAGAAAAACTGATATTGGCACCGTTTGAGTTATCTCCTTTGTGAATCTTCCATCTTGGTTTTTGCTCATCTATCTATTTATGCACCTTGCAGAGAGTAGTTTTTTTTTTCGTTGCTGATGGTGGCCACGGGCCTTGCTGCGGGATGTCTCCGGTTGGCCGAAGGGCATAGAGTTCGCTACTGTGAATTCCTTCAACTTCGTCGGTTGATATTACTGCAATTTATGCATTCTGGTTTGAGCTTGTTCTGCCATTCACCTCTGTTTCTGCACGCTTCTACCCTTTTTTTTTTTTAACAGAGATCAGATACCATATTCGAAATATTGGATGCTTGTATAACTTTCTTTCATCCTCTTTTCGTGGTCATCAGATTTCCATCACATAGATACAGTACATGAACATAGTTTGTAAACAGAATCAGGGAAGCAGAACTGTTAAGAGCAATGATATGAATAAGCTTGCTTAGCTTGGAGTGATCGTCTTTCGGCAGAGATGCGACCGTTTGCCGGGGAAGATTAACCCGAACAAATTATGGTGATGTTTGCCCTCCTTCTAGCGCCAAACTGTTTTTATGCGATTTTGTAACAACAAAAATGTACACCCCTATTCCGTGAATAATCGGTGTACAATTAATATGAATTATTGGAGATTTTTTGGAAGATATATCTGTATTGAATCATGGTAAGAAAGAATAGAAAGAGTTCAAAAGAAAAAATGTATGTGTGCTTCTATTCCCAGGAAAGAGAGGACTTAAGAGGCGGTGCCTCTGTTTGAGATAAAGGAGAAAATCCAAGACCCCCCCCCCATTTCTATCTCTTTAACATGTATTTATATTTGGGTTAATATGGGCCCGCATATCTAATGGGTTTTTACGATAAAACATGACCGCGCAGGGCCTAATAATAAATATGACCGCGCAGGGTCCAATAATAAATATGACCGCGCAGGGCCCAATAAATATGACCACGCAGGGTCTAATTATGATAAATAATTGGGTTGACTGGCAGATTGACTGGTACTTCGATTTGTATGCGTCTTGTGGATAATTTGACATGTCTGTCAAAATGGCTTCTTCGAGATATTTGGGTCGAGCTGGCGTCATCGAATTCTGATTGGTTTTGAATGTGGATTGTCTTCTGGGAACTCGGTCAATATATATCAGATTAAAGAACCTGCTATTTTATATTTATTTAATATATATATCCACGTGAAATATCTTAATAGGCGAGGCCAAAATTAGGTATCAACGCAAGGGATTGAGCAACTAGCGCGAAAGTCGTTGCGCTTGTATGAATAATGGAAATTATGATCAAAGATTCCTCTATCAATTGCCATCTACTTCTGAAATCTAGTCCTTTCTAATTCACATTTTTGTTGAAAGAACTTCTATTGTAATTCCTTACATAAGGAATCAGATGGCATCCTCCCCAATCCCAGGAGATTAAGCAGTTTCTTCACACCTTTGAAAATATGGCCTATTTTAAATCCTACATCCGCACTCATCCAGTTTATAGGCACATTGAGAACCTGGACCCATAGCTTAACCTCATCATAGTTGTTTTGGTTACAATCCAACCCCGAAAATCATTCCTTCAGAACTAATATTCATTCTCATAAATCCAATTGTGTCCCACAACCACCTTCTTCTTATCATTATAGGAGCGAAAGATAAATTGAAACAAGTTTGAACTTATCTCCTTAACTTCCATAGGTTGCTGGATTTTGCAGATGTTGGCCATTGCTTTCTTAATACCCAGCAGCCTAGCCACTCTATCTTCCACGACTTTCCCAAATAAGCTATGACCACATTCCTCCTCACTAACTTTAATATCATCTAATTGAATTTAGATTCCTCCAACTTTTGCCAGAGGGGGATATCAAATAGCTTTCTAATGACTTCTTCATTTAGGTCAGACGCTATGGATTTCCCTGGCGATTTATCCCTCATATCCTTAGAACTCATAACTGCACCTCAATACTGTGCTTATTAATCAGAATCCCAACAACAATTAACAAAAACAGAAGAAGACGATGAGAGAAACGAATTCAAGAGAAACAAATTTTCAGCTTTCAAGCGAGAGAATATCGACTCTCAAGTGAGAGAATTCTTTTTATCGGTTTTGTTTTTCCCTTTTTTTTTATTTGGAATCATGTAACATTTTGTTCTTTTGGATCCATTTACGATTTTTACTATGTACAGGCTGGGGATCTCACCTTAATCTCCCCCTCTCTAGGGGTCTCTAAAAAAAGTTTGATAAATAAAATGTTAAGTATAATGGTAATCTACATAAGGAAAATGTTGATAATTAAATTTAATAGAATCTCAATTGATTCGTTTTAATCCATAATCCATCCAAACTTTATCAATATTATTCGATCATGTTTGATTGAAATTTGTGGGTTTTATTTCATGATACAATTTTTTTCAATACAATGAATTCTAATTTTTTGTGAGTGTTGTACCAATACTCAACCCATGGTAGAAAGTTTTCCCACTTCCTTGGAAATTGATGAACATAGCACCTTAAATACTGTTCAAGAGTTCGGTTAGTTACCTCAGTTTGTCCATCTGTTTGTGGGTGATAGGCTGAGCTCATCGATAACTTAGTCCCTTGCAGCTTGAAAAATTTGGACCAAAACCTGCTCATAAAGATCCGACCTCGATCAGAAACAATAGAACGTGGCGCCTCATGCAGCTTCATTACATACTCCACGAATAACCTGTCAATTGACTTTGTCGTGTAGGATGGGTGATGGGTATGAAGTGAGCATACTTCGTAAGTGGATCCACCACGACCATAACACCATTGAACCCATTAGAACTTGGCAATCCTTCGATGAAATCTATAGTGATGTCTTCCCAAATCGCCTCGGGTACCGGTAGTGGTTGTAGCAGCCCACTTGGTCGATGCAAATTAGCCTTAGTGCGTTGACAGTCGTCGCATCGTGTGATGTAATCCCGAACCGTGCTCTGCTGTCCTGGCCAAAAGAAGGTATTGGCTATCCTCATCCATGTGCGGTAGATACCCGAGTGACCTCCAACTTTGGAATCATGGAAGTGCTGCATGATCTTGTTGCGTAGCTGCCCACTGTCGGGAACGAATACTCGGCCTCGGTGTAGTAGTAGGCCATGGTGCAGCTCATAATCAGCAACAGTGGTTTCTCCTGCTTCGATCCTTTGGCGCAACTCCTGGTAATGAGTATCCTCTTCTTGCACCTTTCGTACTTCTTCCCAAATAGTCCAAGTTGGCCCAGTGATAGCGTTAAGCTCAGCTACATCCATCCATCGGGAGAGTGCGTCGGCCATAGTGTTTTGTCGACCAGGCCGATAGACTATCTCGAATTCGAACCCCATAAGTTTCGAGACAAACTTTTACTGCTCGAAAGTTACAATCCTTTGCTCAAGTAGATGCTTGAGATGCTGCTGGTCGGTCACGATCCGAAATCGATGCCCTAATAGATAAGGCCTCCAGCATCTTACAGCCTCGACAACTGCTAGTATCTCATTTACGTACACAGATAATCCCAATCGAGTCGTCCCTTGTGCCTTACTGAGATAGGCCAGGGGTCGTCCTTCCTGCACTAGTACACCTCCAATTCCAATATCACTCACATATGTGTGTAACTCGAACAAGACATCAAACCTTGGCATTGCGAGCACTGGCATTGTAGTCATGGCGCCCTTCTGTATCTCAAACGCCTTATCACTAGCCTTGGTCCATGTGAACCCTCCTTTCTTGGTCATCTCCGTAAGCGGCTTGGCAATGGTTCCATAATCCTTCACAAACTTTCGGTAATAGCCCGTGAGCCATAAAAATCCTCGGAGCTGCGTGAGACTCGTTGGCTTAGGCCATTCGACCATAGCCTCTATCTTCCTTGGATCAACCTTCACGCCATCATAGGATATAAAGTGACCTAGGTACTCAACCATTTCCTGCCCGAATGAACACTTGGACGGCTTGATGTTGAACGAGTTAGCCTCCAAGACTTCGAGCACCACTCTTAAATGCTCTAGATGATCTGACCATGACTTTCAATAAACCAGAATATCATCAAAGAATACAAAGACAAACTTACGTAGGTACTCTTTGAAGATGGAATTCATAGCAAATTGGAAAGTAGATGGGGCGTAGCACAACCCGAACAGCATCACCAAATACTCGTAGTGTCCCTGATGCGTCCGAAAAGCTGTATTCGGAATGTCGGCCTTGTGGAGTCGTATATGATGATATCCTGCTCTCAGGTCGAGGTTTGAGAAATAACGTGATCCAACCAACTCATCGAGCATGTCACGGACACTAGGAATTGGAAATCAATCCTTGATAGTAGCGGCATTCAAAGCCCTATAGTCGGTACAAAACCTCCACGTGCCATCTTTCTTTTTAGCTAGCAGTACTGGTGATGAAAACAGACTCGAGCTATGCTGAATTAACCCAGACTTTAGCATCTCAGCTACTTGCCTTTCAATCTCAGTTTTCTGGAAGTGAGCGTACCTATAGGGATGGACGTGTACTGCGTGTTGCTCGTTGACCAGTGGTATTCGGTGGTCGAACTCCTGGTGAGGTGGTAGTCCCTTGGGTTCACCCAGCACTCGTTCGAATTCCTCGAGAAGCTCGCACACATCGCCCTGTTGTTGCTCGACCTCCTCCGTGTGTGTATTCTTACTCTCGACCACTACTGCGAATATTTGGCTGCCGCTTCGCCAAACTCTTTCAATACTGTTCAACCCAACTTCTTTGGTACCTTTTTCAGTGTCAGCGCTTAGTATGACTTGCCGTCCTCCATATTTGAACTCTATAACTCCGGTTCAGTAGTCAGTGGTCACCTTGTCTAATCCTTCGAGCCATTGTACTCCTAGAATGACATCAGGCCCGACCAGGGGTAAAGAATAGAGATCAGCCTTCACAGTGACTCCTTGGAACATGATTGGCACCCTGCGAAATGATTCAGTGCATTGTAGTCTTTCCCCATTGGCTACACGAACTTCAAAGGGCTCAATCTTCGTGGTTGGCAACTTCAGCTTCTGGGACAAGTCAGCATTAATGAAATTGTGTGATGACCCGTTGTCCACGAGTACGATCACCCTACGATCCTTGACCCACGCTGGTATTCGCATCGTCCTTGGCCCTCAAATCCCTGCCATTGCGTGCATTGAAATTTCAGCTCCCTCTTCGAGCACTTCAACCTCGTCCTCTTGCTTTGGTTCTTCCTCGACCTCAGATTCTTCTTCATCAGAATTTGCAACCTCTATCACAAAAGCCTGCTTACACTGATGGCCTAGTGTAAACTTTTCTTTGCATTTAAAACAAAGGCCCTTCTCACGCCAGTGCTTGACTTCCTCAGGGGAGAGTCGCCTGACTACTGGCCTTGCCGGTCGAGCGCTAATGGTCAGTCGTGCACCCGCTGTTGATTGGCTTGGGCCTGCATGTCGCGTGTCAGTGAAGTGGACATCTGCCCGCCCACTTCGTGTGACTTCCAGATGATCCTCGCGGCGTCGGGCTAGCTCCATGGCTGTGTGCATCGTGTCTGGCCGCTCCAATCAAACTTCTGCTGCTAGATCAAACATCAGCCCGCCTACGAAAGCTCCCGTCAGTGCATCCTTGGGCCAATCTCGCACGTGGCATGGTAGACGCTCGAATTCCTTAATGTACTCGCGCAAGCTGCCCGTCTGTCGTATACGTGCGAGAGCCTCGTTGTAATTATGGTAGTCGGATGTGCTAAAATGCGTGAGCAACTTCCTCTCAAAGTTGGCCCATGTGATGGCCTGCTGCCATTTGCGGTAGATCCTCGTGAGCCATTGCCACCATACATTGGCCTCACCATCAAGAAATAGACTGCGTACCTTACACGATCTGGGTCGTCCATCTCGTTGAGCTCGAAATACTGCATCATTCGGTTGAGCCATGCATCTGGATCGCTACCGGTGAACGTGGATAACGTGATGCGGTGTTTGTTGGTCTTCGTGCGCTCGCGATAATTGGACGCCTGGGACTGCCGGTCAAAATAGTCCTCGCGCCCGTACTCTTCCCGTCGACGTTCCTCTCCTTCGGCCCGCTCGCGGTCATGGGGCCTTGCGTGCTCTTGCTGCCGCAGTGGTGGTAGGCGTGCGAGCACGTTCCGTGCCATCTCGTCGAAGCGCCTATTCACGGTTTCCATCAGATCTTGCACCGTCGTCTTCGTATTATCGCGTCCTTCACCTAGCGCATCTATGTCCTCGTTCATGCCACGGAATTGAACATCGAGGTTATCGATCTTATCCTTCATCTCCTTATTGGCCATGGCTTTTGTAAGCCCCGACCCAAAAGTATATTAGTAGCTCGACTTTATTTATCAAAATTAGTAATATTTTTAATTATGCCAAAAATTATTAATATTAATTGCATAATTTATTTAATTTCAAGTCTAAGCCATAAAGAGAGCGTCCAATTAATTAAATTACCGAGCCCAACATTTTATTGGGTCCATTTAACGGCATTTAATTTCTTAAGCTCGACTTGAATTTATTTTAGTTAGTTGGCCCATTTTAATTCGAGTAGTCAAATTAATATCTAAGCTCAAGCGATATTTTAAATATCCAACCCTCGTAGTATTTTTATTTCAACCCCAATTATTTAATTCCGAGGGCCAATATTATTTTTTCGGTCTAAGTCGAGATTATTATTATTTTTCCGGCCAAAGCCGCGCCGACGACGAGCGGCCAACACCACCATGACCTAAGCCCGACGCCAACTCCACGTTTACAGGCCGTTCAATAAATCCCAGCTCCTCACCTCGAGCCCGCGACCCACTCCTCGTTCAGCCCGCAGCTCCTACGTTTCAGCCATTTTCCTAATTTATTTCCAGAATAAAGGTACTTCTGTTGAGCCTATTTTACTCTCTTTTGGTCGAATTCATATAAGTTTAATGTTCAGAAGGAGGAATAAGATTGAAGTATACTAAAGTTTATGAAAATTTAAGAGGAAAATAGGTAAAAAAAATGGAGACTCTTGCCTTGAAAATTTGTTTAGTGTTGCTGAGCCATGAGCCATATTTTATTTTGAATTCATGATGCTTTACAATTAGGAGTTAAGAAGTTTAATGTTTAAGAAATTAAATTAGATGCCTTGAGTTAATAGTTTCCGAAAATTGTATTTTGTCCTGAATTTGGAAGAAATTTTGAAGTTGTGTCTATGCGATTATACTGCTTCCAAAAAGAGGTTAATTTCAATAGTTTAAGGTTCAGTTAACTAGCCTTAGAGGTGATTTAAAAGGATTAAAAAAAAATTAATGTAAGGGGAAGCAGATTAAATAAACATAGTATCACACACCTCTTCAATGTTGTAAAGCACTAACAGGTGGGTGGTGGCATGCTTTTGTGGGAAATTTTGTGACTTCAAAGGATAAGAAAACATCAGAATGTTGTATGATTCTAGATCATTGGTTATAAAATATGTATTGTGATAAAGAGATAAAATTAGATGTTGATTTGAGTTGATTTTTGAAAAATCGGTACATACGAGCTTAAAGCGAATAAATTGGGATTTTTCGATAAACGCGTTGAAATGTCGGAATAAATATGATAAAATTCTCCCCGTTGACTTGGGGCTTAATATGTAATCGGATTAATATTTGGTGTTCGTTTGATAGGCGAACGATTGGTTCGAGTAAAATTGCCGGTCGTAGTAAATTTGAGTTGAATGTGATAGGTGTTGACTTGAGACTTGAGGTTTTGACCTTGGACTTTATACATGTTAAGTATACAATATGCTAAGTTTCGTGATTTTTTATGCCCGTTTACTATTTTAATCGGATTTGTTAATATGTAGTCGAAATGCTCGATTTTTGGATAAAAATGCTAACGCCCTCAAAATGCGTTGAAACTTTAAGGAAAAAAATCTTATAAATGTTAAATGTGTTGTTTAAAATTTTGTAAATTTTGGAGACTGTTTGGTATGCCTAATAATTTGGGGCTTTAGCTGCTTTTATTAAAACTAGTGATATTATGCCGGTTGAGAATTAGCTGCAGTTGTTGGGCTTAAAATCACTAGAAATCACGTTGAACTTAGAGTTTGAGATTCGACTTGAACCGAGATAGATAGCTGGTTGAGTAGAGAACCCTAGTTCGGCCTTTTCCCAGTCAGTCCGGATGAACTCTGGATCCGGGTAGAAAAATTGTGCGTTGGTTGACGCCATGTCCGTGCGTATGTACCTGGACCCCGGTTAGACTGAGTTGCACCAAGTAAGAAGAGCAATTGACTGGCTTAGATCGATTCGCCGGTCCAATTTAGCCGAATCGACCCGGATAGTCTGGACGATTCAAGAATAGCAGTTCAGAATATCAGTTTGACCGTGAACTGAGTTTCAGTATTTTTCCGAACCCAGTCAGATAAGTCAGATCAGAATAAGCTAGATCAGATAGAATCAGTTAAGCATACCAGACTTAGAAATATTTCAAAGAACTCTAGAATGCCTCAAAGTCAACAAATCTTTCCAAACTAGCTCAAATCCTCTAAATTCATATTAAATGATCGAGCGCGAGAACCTTATAAAATCAAATAATAATAAGAATCAAGTTTTCAGTTTGAGCTTAGTACTTAGTACATTTTTCTCAAATAATTATGTAGCTTAAGAAGAGTCGAGCCTTCGACAGCTACCAGTCAGTCAGCACTTGCCTAGCAGTAGCAGCTTATCAGGTGGGGGTCATGTACTGGTTATACATCATCTTTAATTTTCGTACCATGTCCGAGGTATGTATGAGAATAGTTTATCGCCCAAGCTGGAGGCTGAGCGGGCCTTAATGTTCCGCCTGTGGTCCCTACTTGGAGGCTGAGCGGGCCTTAATGTTCCGATTGAGGTGTGCACATGAATTAGCGGCTTTAAGCCGAGATCAAAATAGTTTCAGTTCAGTTCAGTACTTATATACTTAAAGTCATGATATTGAAATTAATGATGTTTTTTAATTAAGTACTGGTCTTTGCGGAGCATAGTGGTTTTGCTCACGCCCCCATTACGTTTTTCAGGTGACGGAGCGGCGCGTGGCGCGTGAGATTTCAGTGGTGGTCGTGGTCATTAGCAGTCTTTTTGTAACACATTTACATGTCATTTATTTAACATGTATTATTATTACTATGCATAGACATATTATGTTTCAGCTTCCGCACATTTCAGACGTCTGCATAAGAAAGAGTTTAAGTTAGTAGCATCCCGCGAGTTAGTATGAGTATTTTCCAAAATAAAGTTAAAGAGTTTTTTCGAAAATAAAAAGCGAAAATAAAAAGCAAAATTTTACTCAGATTTTATAAATTATAAAATAATTAGGCGGGGTGTTACAGTTGGTATCAGAGCCACTTAGTGGTTCTGTATACTTAAAAGAGTTTAGAAAAGCATGACCACGCCACGCTCACGTCGCGCCGACTCCGAGGTAAGTCACCTAGGGTTTTAAATTTCTCCAAGTGCATGAGAATATAGTAAGAGATCTTAGGGGCCATCTATCCTCATACTAGAAAGAGAACTGTAGATAGAATTTTAGAAAGTTTAGATAAGTCCAACTCTAGACTATATCAGAATTCGAGCTAGAATCAGTAGAGTTAAGCAGAAACCGGGACTCTAGCCAAGCTAGGTGTTTTCAGTAAATTATTTAAATTCGTCAAGTAGTGTAGCTATTTATTAATTGGCTATACTAATCAATTTGTTATTTGGCTATCCAGAATGCCGCCCCGTAAAGCTCCACCCGCAGAATGGGATCAGACAATAATCGCAGCCAAGTTCCGGACTTACACCCCTCCGGTCTTCACTGGAGAGGAGGGCCCGTTGGCCGTAGAAGACTGGATCCGAAAGATGGATCGTATTTTCCGGATGATGGGCATATCCGACTAGCACATGGTCGCTTGTGCCGAGTTTCAGATAGAGGGTGCGGCCGGAGACTGGTGGGACGACTACTGGCGTCTCAGGATAGCTGACGAGCGAGAGGACCTAACTTGGGATCAGCTTAAGTGGATTTTGGAGGCCAAGTACTACCCTCGCCACTTTCGCGGGAGGATGGAGCGAGAGTTCTATGCCTTGCTTCAGGGAGACCGCTCGGTTGAGGAGTACGAGTGGGAGTTCGCTCGTAAGAGCGCCTTTGCACGCCATCTTGTGGACACCGATGACAAGAAGGCCTCCTGTTTCTGCAATGGCCTGAATATAGACCTTCGAGTGCTCGTAGCCAGCCACGACTATTTGACTTATGCTGAGACCATCGAGCGAGCTCAGCAGATTGAGGCTTCTCAGCTGATAGACGCTCCTGCATAGCCACCAGCTCAGGCAGCACCACCCGCTAGACTGCCAGCCTTGCCAGCACCACCAACACAACCGACTCAGCTCCGAGACAAGAGGAGGTGGAAGGGTCACGACGATAGAGGGAACTGAAAACGGAGAGCCCCAGCTCAGGCAGCACCACCAGCTCAGTAGCCTCTTGCTCTTTGCGCTACCTGTCAGCGCGCCCAACGGAGAGAGTGCCTAGCTGGGCAGGAAATTTGTTATCATTGTCGCAGGCCCGGTCACTGGATTGCAGACTGCCCAGATCGCCCACATCCTCAGCAGGGCCAGAGACCGCCAACTCAGAGACAACCAGCTCAGCACCCACCTCGAGGTGCACCTGCCCATATTTACGCTCTTGACCAGGAGCAGGCCGCTGAGCAGCTAGGTACCATGTCTGGCATGCTCTCTTTACACGATGTACCTGTCTTCGCTTTGTTCGATATCGGGGCGACACATTTATTCGTCTCGGCTAAGTGTCTAGAGGCCATAGGGGTCCAGGGTGTGAGTGACGTCGACCCCCTCGAGATCAGCCTAGCTTCGGGGAGGAAGATAGTCACGAATTCCCTGGCCAAGAACCTTAGCATGTGTATTGGAGGCAGAACTCGAGAGGTAGACCCATTCGTGATCGAGATGAGGGACTTTGACTTTATTCTCGGCATGGATTGGTTGGAGAGATATGACGCAGACATCCGATGCCGTGGCAGAGAGGTGAAGTTGTTGGAACCCATGAGGATCTCGATATGCACAAATCACAGACAAACATTCAACATAAACCTATGCGCAGCGGATCTAAAGGTTTGATGAAGAAAACTTACTGCTTAAAATTTATATAGATCTGGCTGGCCCGAACAGTTGACCGCAAATCAAATCTTCTCGAAATCGAACAAACTTGACCAATCCAGAAAGCTGACGTCACGACGAAGTCAACGGCGTTGGCCGATCAGAAATCGGAGGTCTCACATGCGCGATTGAGCTTCAGCTGCTGGAACCTCCCGGTGGCACGTGACGGCGCGTGCGGCGGAGTCCGGCGGCGATCTCGACGGCGATCTTTTCGTCTCGTCGTCCTGGTCGTCGTGGTATGGTCACTTGCTGGTTTTTGTCTCCAGTTTGGATGTATGATTGGAATCTCTATATACCTTAAGATCTTCTACTGTATTCTCAAACAGCTTTCTAGATCTTGTATCAGTGGAACACAAGAAATAGAAGAACTCCTTGGAAGAGAGAGAAAGAGAAGCGGCGTGATTTCCAAGGATGTGGGATTGTTCTCTTCTCTTCCATGAGCCTAATGTTGTATATATAGAGCTACAGTAGGGACCCTAAGGAGAATAGGATAAGGGCTTCTAATATATTAATACTGTGG
>CACSLK010000984.1:7500015-7514338 GCA_902706635.1 Striga hermonthica
CGCCAACAGCCAATCCCAGCGCACGCGCGGTGCCAGTCGCACCCGCCAGAGCACGGACCTAGTCCAACCAGTGCAAGCCAGCACCAGCAGCGCCCAACAGTGCCCAGGCCGCGCCTGGTGCGCACGCATGGCCGTGCTGGTGGCTAGACAGCGGCCGACCGCCCGACCGCAGTGAGCCGGCAGTCCGGCCAGACCCTAGACCGGCCGGTTCAGACTGGTCCAACTTATGTTTTAGTGTTTTAATGTCCCGATTCATAATTATGTCAAATTTCCAGTTAAATTCTGGGTCCAGTCCAGTTCAGTAAATTCATGTCCGACCAGTTCCATGTTAAACGAGTTCCGGTTATACCGGTTAAGTCCAAATATCATGTCAAGTTCAGTAGAACATATTAACATATTAAACAACTATTTTTATCAGTCTGAGCATAGTATTTAGTAATTGTTTATATTATGTTTCAGTTTGACCAGGTTACTGTTATCAGCACTTCCTTTTCATATCGACGGATCAGGTGGGGACTCAGACTGGGTATTACATTGATTATAATTACTCTACCATGTTTGAGTTATGTATTATCAGTATCCGCTCGGAATGGTCGTGTAATGCCCCAATTAGTTAATAAATAAAACCAATTCACTTGCTTGACTTTGAAGTGAATTCAGTAATGTTCAAACCGCAGAGTTGTTCGACTAAGTATTTTCAAGAGTTATTATGTGAATTATATGCTTTTATGTGATACTATGTGATAAATTGTTTGATTGTTACTCATATATGTTAGTATGATCAAGTTATATCATTCGGTTGTGCCGATAATTCTGAGATCGCGTATTGAGCCCTAGTTTCGAGCCAAGGTTCACCCTAACTTGTTTCTCTTTCAAACATGGTGCCTTATGTCTGCTTAAGAGGGGGAATTAAGTGTTTTATATGCCTAAATAAATCCTAATAAGGCTTAGCAAAGTCTAAAGCTCCATTAACAATATTCTATGCCTTAATCTATCATGAGCATAAATTTTATATTAAATGGTATAAGTGCTTTGTCCCCCCTTGTCTCCATGTGTTTTGACCAGATCTTAATCAGCCCTTTTAGTGCTAAAAACCAGAGATGCTCAGTCCACTAACCAACACAATGCCCCACCATCATGTGCCAAGCCAACCTTGTGCATAGGAGTTAGGATTTTTTTCTAGTTTTTGTCTTCCTCTTCCTATAATATTTTGTAACGCCCTAAGACCAGAATATAGGCCTCTTTTCAGCCACCTTTAGACCTCACTTGATGCCCCAAACACTTAGAAAAATTCGAGCTGGAGTCCTCCATCCATAGCCAAAGCCGAGAGCAAACTAGAGTACCCCGAGAGAGAGATCTTGAGTGAGACCGAGTGTTCTTGAGTTGTAGTAGCTTAAATTCGAGAACTCCATCAAGTTAAGCATCCTCCATCATCCTCTTTTCATCCTATAAGATTTTAGAAGCACCAAATTTTAAGCATACAAAATGTTATATATGTTCAGCTTTATATATGTTATATATTAGATTAGTAGTTGATTGATATATATTTATGCTATATATTTTCAGCTTTTAAGTATATATAAGCATACATAATGTTAATGTTGTCCCAGCTCGCATGAGTGTTTCTTATGTGATGTTTGCTTGCGTTTTTGACCATGCTATGAAAAAACTAAGAAAGTATGCTTTATATGACTATTTCTTGGGTAAACTAGGAGTACATAGGAACAAGAATCATGTCTTTTAGATTAGTGTAGCTCAAGTTATAGATATTTGAAGTTAAGTGTGCAAACCGCATTTTATATGCCTAGTTTCAGCAGCAAATTAAATTACGAATATCTCAGACCTCAGTCATGATATGAACATGAACTTTATATGGCATGTTTATATATGAGTTAAGAGCTTACATATCAAATTTCATGATTTTATCTTAAGCAATGAGTGAGATATATTTTAGACCGTATGCATGTCATGTTGAATTTTATTGTCATAGAACTCCTTCAAGACATGTGTATGTGATGTGAAATTTTAATGAGCATTTATTGTATGCATTATGAGTAATATCACCAAATTTCAGATTCAGAAGCTAAGTGTGAAATTTTATAAAATTTCGAGAAGTTAAAAAGGTCAAATGCATGCTTATATGCAAATTTTATGAAATTGTTTGACCAACCAAACGAGCTTAGAATTAGCTGAAATTTTAACTGAAAATGCATGTCTAAGTGAAGTATTAGACTGATAAATTTCAGTATTTTTGGATATTTATTTGATTTTATAAAAAAATCCTAAGGTTTAAGGAGTATATTAGCTCATTTTAAATTGTTTAAATAAAAGTATTTGAACTTGAGTGTACATACAACCCTAAGCACGTATTTAAGTATAAGAGTTGGCCAATTCGAGCCAGATAAAGATAAAGCTTCTGTCAGATTTTATCCGAAAACTCGATATCAGTCCAATCAAGCCGAGAAGCCAGTTCTAGTATTATTTGTTTATTTACATGTGATTGTTTTATCTGTGTAAATTAATTGTATATATGTTTTATATGTTTTTGCCTGTCTTGCTTGTCCATTTGCCACCATAAATGTTAAAGTTTTAGAATCAGATGTATCAGTCAAGCAAATTACTTAGATATATATATTTGCTTGTATATGTTTGGTAGCTTGTGGAGAGTCGAGCCTCCAACAGCTACACCAGTTTTTCAGCACTTGCACAGTCTTTCAGCATAATCAGGTGGGGGCCCTGCACTGGGTTTTACATCGCGTATAATCATATATACTGCATGAGGTATGTATTTAGGTAATCTTACCCGGCGGTTGAGTTATGCCGTTCGCGGTCCAGTTTATGATGACTTGGTCTTGTTTGGATGGTTTTTCCATCCTGAGTCACTCACCCTGTTTTGAATGGTAGTTATTTCCATCCTGGGTTTCTGAGGGAGGCGACCCCCAGAATGTGATCACATGATAATCCGGCCAGTTTCCGGATGTTGCACCAGTACAATACAGTTTTATTTATGTATATGCTGAGTTCATGATATTTGATTACATGTGTTGTATATTCAGTGTTGGTTCCTGCGGAGCATGGTGATTTAGTGCTCACGCCCCCACTATTTATCTTTTTAGGTGATGGAGTACAGCCCGGTGCGTGAGCCGAGCAGTGGTGTGGTGGTGTCTGAGAACAGCTGGACATTCATTATGTTTATGTTTATGTTGACATGTAATAAGATAATTTCATACTGTACTGTACTTTATTTACGCTTCCGTACTGCCAACTCAGAACCAGTATGCATGCATGTTTAATTCCCTTTATCCATATTCCCCAGCTGGATTATATATGTCGATTGGGTTACATGCATAAGTAAAAAAAAGAGCAATAAGTTAAGTCAGTAAGTAAGTAGCATCCCGCAAGTCAGTTAAGTTCAAATGTTTTTCGAAACCAGTCTCAGTATTTTTCGAAAACAACCGCAAAAATTTTACCCACTTTTTCGTGAGTCCAGTTAGATCAGGCGGGGTGTTACAGTTTGGTATCAGAGCGCAATTAGCGTTTCTGTAGACCAAAAGTCTAGTCAAGTTACCACACCACGCTCACGCCCGCGCTGACTCTGAGATAAGTCACCTTAACCAGTCTTTATTTTTGCAAGTGCTTTATCAGTACAATATGAGAATTTCAGGGGCCTAGAAAACTATCTTCCTATGAGAATGAGAATTCTAGATAAGAACTCTAGAACAAACTAAGTCCAAGAACTCTAGTCAAAGTCAGAACTCTTATATGATTTAGAACTATAGACAAGTTAAGTTGTATTTTTTTCTCAATGACTCACCAAGAAATGAGCAAAGTATCGAGTTATTAATATTTCATCTCTTCTGCCAAACTCTTTCATGTGCTAAACCTGTCAACTGGCCATCCAGATGCAAATCGCAGAAATGCTCCAGTCCAACCAGTCGCAGCCCCTCCAGTAGCTTCTGACAGACCAGGGGCAGCGAGTCGCACAGTTTCGTGGTTTTCACCCAACAACTTTTAATGGACAAGGAGATTCTAGACAAGTTGAGGAATGGCTACGCAACATTGATCTTATCTTCGAGGTCATGGGTTGCCCAGAGCGAATTAAGATCATGTGCGCCCAACTTCAGTTGACGGGGGATACCGGACTTTGGTGGACAACCTACTGGGCACGAGGCCTGGGGAGAAGGATAATGTCACATGGGAGCGGTTGAAGGAGATAGTCCGGGAGAAGTACTACCCAGTTCACTACAGAGATAGATGGAGAGATTGTTTCTAAGTTTAGAGCAGGATGATTGGACCGTGGATGAGTATGAGCGCGAGTTTACTCGCCTCGTCTTCTTCGTGCCACATCTTATTGACACGGAGGAGACGAGGACGAGGCGCTTCTGGGGAGGTCTACGTGGAGAGATCTGTCACACCTTGACTGCTATGGGTGCCATGCCATATGCTGAGACAGTTTCTCAGGCCCAGCAGATAGCAGAGAGCTTGATTGTGGATGCTAGTCGAGTCCGCGCCCCAGTTAGGCAGCTAGTCCAGCCACTGGCTCCACCACAGCTAGCGCCACCTCAGTAGGCGCAACCTCAGCAGGCACATAGACCCAACAAGAGAAGGTGGAAGGGTCGTAATGATCGGAGGAACAGACAGAGGGTTCCAGGACCATCACCTGCTCCAGCCCCAGCTCAGGCTGTGCAGCCTATCCGTCAGGTTGCACCTCCATGCACCACCTGCGGCCGTAACCATCTCGGGGATTGCTTAGCTGGTCAGAACGTGTGTTATCACTGTCGTAGACCTAGCCACGGGATTCGTGATTGCCCAGACCGCTCTCAGAACCAGCAGGGTCAGCGTCAGCAGGCCCAGAACCAGCCCAGAGGTGACCGCTTATATCTTTGCCCTTAACCAGGCAGAGGTAGCCGAGTAGCCAGGTACAATGTCAGGCATGATGTCTTTATTTAACATACCAGTCTTTGCCTTGTTCGACACAGGAGCGACCCATTCATTCATTTCCACAAAGTGTCTCGAAGCTCTAAATGTCCAGAGAGTGAGTACTGTCGACCCCCTTGAGATCAGCCTAGCCTCGGGGAGGAAGATAGTGACGCACTCTTTGGCCAAGAACCTTAGCCTTTATATTGGCGGCAGAACTCTGGTAGCTGATGTGTTTGTGATCGAGATGAAGGACTTTGACCTTATTCTCGGAATGGATTGGCTGGAGAAGTATCAGGCAGACACCAGGTGCCGAGAGAGAGAGAGGTGACACTTCAGTTGACCGGGGGAAAGCGTATCACGTTCTTCGAAACGAAAGCTAGAACCTTATCACGTGTTATCTCAATCGTGAAGGCGTCCAAGTATTTGAAGAAGGAGGACTGCCAAGGCTATCTAGTGAGCATAGTTGGGGAGACATCGGAAGAGCTGACACCCAAAGACATTCTAATTGTGCGCGACATCATGGACATTTTTCCAGATCAATTTCCAGGAGCACCACCTAACCGCCAAGTGAAATTCACAATCGATTTGGTTCCCGGGGCAACACCAATATCCAAAGCACCATATAGAATGGCCCTAAAAGAGATTCAGGAGCTGAAATCTCAAAATTCATGAGCTACTCAAGCTCGGTTTCATTCGACCAAGTGTTTCACCCTAGGGAGCACCCGTCCTCTTCGTCAAGAAGAAGGATGGGACAATGCGCATGTGCATCGACTACCGAGATTTAAACCGGTTGATGGTGAAGAACAAATATCCACTTCCCAGGATAGAAGATCTTTTCGATTAGTTGAGGGGCGCCACAGTGTTTTCCAAGATTGATCTCCGCTCTAGTTACCATCAGCTGAGAATCAAGGAGACTGATGTGGCCAAGACTGCTTTCCGAACTAGATACGGACATTATGAGTTCGTTGTGATGTCATTCTGCTTGAGCAATGCACCAGGGGTATTCATGGATCTCATGAACCGTGTTTTTCATCCCTTCTTGGACCAATTTTGTTATCGTCTTCATTGATGACATCTTGGTCTATTCTCGTAGTGCGGAGCAACACGCAGAGCATCTAAGGACCGTGTTGCAAACTCTAAAACAGGAGAAGCTTTATGCCAAGTTCTCCAAATGTGAATTCTGGATTGATCAAGTGGATTTTCTTGGCCACATTGTTACGACGAGAGGAAGCAAAGTTGACCCATCAAAGATCGAGGCAGTCCAGAATTGGTCAGCACCGAAGAATGCCACCGAGGTTCGAAGTTTCCTTGGATTAGCCGGCTATTACAGGCATTTCATTGAGGGGTTCTCCAAGATAGCCCTACCCTTATCTCGTCTGACAAGGAAATCAGTGAAGTTCGAATGGAGTGACCGTTGTGAGGCGAGCTTCCAGGAGTTGTTTATAGTGATGCCTCAAAACAGGGTCTAGGCTGCATACTGATGCAAGAAGGCAGGGTTGTGGCTTATGCTTCTCGACAGCTAAAGTCGCACGAAAAGAACTACCCGAATCATGATCTTGAGTTAGTGGCAGTGGTTCACGCCCGGAAGATTTGGAGGCATTATCTGTACGGCGGTCGATGTGAGATCTTTACAGACCACAAAAGTTTGCAGTATACTTTCACCCAGAAAGAGCTCAACATGCGGCAAAGGCGATGTTTAGAGCTGGTGAAAGACTATGACTGCACCATTAGTTATCATCCGGGAAAGGTGAATGTAGTCGCCGACGCCATCAGCCGGAAGGCAAGGGGTGAGCTGGCATGCATGATCACCCAACAGCGTCAGTTGATAAGAGATTTTGCCCGGATGCAGATAGAAGTGGTCGAATCACTTCCCCAGCCAGAGACGAGGGGAAGTATCAGTTCACTGAGAATGTGGCCCACACTCCGAGATAAGATTCAGCGGGAACAGACTTCTGACGAGTTCATTCGCTTGTTGGAGGCCAAGATTCATACCGCGGAGTAGAGGGTTTTGATCGAGGCACGGATGGTGCCTTACAGTACAAAGGGAGAATTGTTGTGCTGAACGTCGAGGCCTTGAGGAAAGAGATCTTGACCGAGGCGCACAGTGCACCATACTTGGCACACCCCGGCAGCACCAAGATGTATCACGATTTAAAAAGGTCATTTGGTGGAGGGGCATGAAGAAAGATTTAGCTGAGTTTTTGAACAAGTGTTTGATCTGCCAGCAAGTAAAGGCTAAACATAAGCATCCACCGGGATTTCTACAGCCTTTAGAGATTCCTCAGTGGAAGTGGAGAAACTGACCATGGACTTTGTCACAGGACTACCGAGGTCGTCCGAGCAGCACGACGCTGTATGGGTTGTAGTGGACCTTCTGACCAAGTCGGCCCACTTTATGCCAGTTAGTATGGACATGTCTATGGAGAAGTTAGCTGAGATTTACATCCGTGGGATCGTTCGACTCCATGGTGTAACGCCCCACTTTTATTTGACGAAAGTCAAGGACTTTTCAAAAGTCAACGGAAATTTTTTCGAAATTCTTTTCATAAATCATTTGGTGTTACTCGGCATATAATCAACATTTACGAATTTTCACAGATCGATACCACCCTCACAGGGTTTAAACAAAGTTCTGAAATCAATTATTAGCAAACGGGGCATCTCCCCAAACTAGTGTTCGCATTTCTCAAATCATAGATAATCCAGGGATCGAAATCCGAGATCATAATTACCCAGATCAAAACTCATGCAAATTAAACCCAAGGTTTTAAAATGCAAGATAATTCCAGAGTTCAACATGATGACCAAGATAATCATAATATAATAGCAAAGCGAAAGCTACACAATAAGGTCCGGTCAAACGACCGACCACCACTCGTCTCTCGCCGCCATGCAACCGCCAGCTCAACCTGCATCAATGAAGAGCAGGTGGGGATGAGCACAGATGGAAACCGTTGTGCTCACCGCTATGCGCATGAACAGTTAATATAAGTGAGTACAAAAGTAGATATGGCATGGTCACAAGTATGAACATAGACACAATATTTCTTATCTCCTATCTATAATCAACAATTAGCCTCATGTGCACACCTATCAGAATAGACTACATTTGGTCCACGTATCGTCTCCCCGCGGGAACTCTAACGTTCCCAAAGTAGGAGAGTCATCCGTCAACCCTGAGGGTTTTAGACGAAAAATCCACTGTCAACCCCGAGGGTATTAGACAGGTCTGTCAATCCCGTGGGTTTTAGGCAGGAAATCCATCACAAGAGGAGATTACCCACTCGGGGTACGTTCTATAACAACGGGGATACGTTCGACGGTCGGTACAGCTCACGCCAAAAGTTACACATACACATTTCATACTTTGATCATACCCAAGTAAGTAAACATATTGACAGTTCAAGGCATAGACAATTTAAATAAGACCCACCTGGAAATAGCGATAGAATATTGCACACAAAAGAAAGTACGTAGGTCGAGGGATCGGTTCCTCAAACACCTACATTTAAGCGAGATAATACATAAATAATCTATCCCACTACTCGAATTTAGCATAAAACCCATACTTAATAAAAATTAAGATTTAAGGGTTTTAATCGGAATTTTCGTGGACTTGGAACTCTCTCATTTTTGAAAAAATAGGACTCGGAGAATTAAATTGGAGTCTCGGGACTTCAAATAATTTTTGTAATATTTTTCTCATTTCATAAATAATTTTTAAAATTGAAAACGGTATTCAAAATGGACTTCCGGAACTCAAAACAAGGCTAAAATGTCAATTGGGCCGAGCTGCCAAGGTTCTGGGCCTGGAGTGTGCGGAACGTAGGCCACAAAGGGCTGGCCCAAAACTCCTAAAGGCTGAAGGCACATAGGACATTACTGGGCTGGGGCGCGGGCTCGCCGGGCTGAGGGAGCAGAGGAGAAGGCAAGCTCACGCAAGCTATAACTGGGCTCGCGGGCCCAATGCGGGCTTCTCAGCCCGCGCTGCTTCAAAGGACAACAAAAATAAAAATTGGCTGCTAGTAGATTCGAACCCACGACCTCGTTCACATAATTAGAGTACAACACCACTGCGACACATGCTTGGTTGCAATCGAAAATGAAAGCCGCAACTAAATATTACCTAATGGAAAACTGAACAGAGACGCATACAGAAGCAGCAAATTGAACAGAGCTGCAACACAAGCTCCCTAATGACCTAATTTCAAAAGCAATTTCACGAGGGGGTTCGAACATTTATAACATTATCGATCATAACCTTTTAACAGAGTTCGAAAAATATTTTAACAACGGTTTTGGCTCAAAAATGGAAAAAACAAAAATAAATGCAAAATGAACGACGGGGGTTCGAACGACCCGAACAACATAACGACGGCTCGAAATAACAAAACGAGACTCCAAACTTATACAAATTTCTCACAGCAACAAAACGATACTCATTTAATACCATAAATGAGAGTTCCAAATCACACGATAGTCAACACGAATCTCAATACGACGGACAAAACGAACTGAAAACAACTCGACTAATCCCCAAACAAGGGTTTAACGAGAATGAGTTAATTCGACGAATAAAAACGAGATGATTATAATCAGCGAATAACTCGAATACGTCAGGAATAATCAGAAAAGGTTCGAAGGAATTTACCCGTCTTCGAGAATCTACAAGAAATCGGAAAAACGGTGAGACAACGGAGTGAACGGACCGAGACCTCGAAGATCCTCGAAAGCTCGAACTGAACGTTGATGAGTGGCTCGTGAACTAGTTGCTGGGGGTTTCTCGCCTCGACGGTCGACGGCGGTTCGAGCTCCTCGGCTATGGCGGACACGGGGAGGACGCCGACGAATTGAGGTTGCTCGAGGTTCGCCTGCGAACAAGGTGGTCGAGCGGGGAGGATTCTGATCATTGGGAGAAACGTGGTGGTCATCGAAAGTGTTCACCGGAATCAATGGTGAAAGAAGTTTGCTGTTGCAGGTTCGGTGAGAGATAGAAGTTACAAGGGATGGATTTATCTGATAAAATTGGAACTATTCTCGGTTCAGTTTATAGAGATGAAGAAACGATTGTCATGTGAACGTGCCAAGAGGATCTCCCCAAAAATCGCTACTTGAATTTGAACGTGGGATATTTTCTCTGACTCAGTCGCGGCCATGAGAGAAGAAAGGAAGAAGATAATCTGATCGGGTCTTGCACGTGCTCATAATTAATCATGGATAAGATATTTTCAATTACGGCTAAATGGATCAATTATGGATTTTGGGCCAACATTTACTAAAGGTCCAACAAAATAAATGTGGCCAAGTAAAGGCTTTATAGTTGAGCTAGATATAATTAAAAGGATTGGGATTTAACTCAAATTGGTCGGGCCGAAATAAAATACAACATGATAACAAGGATTCTCCATATATTCGATTGACGGCGAGTAATAAGTTAATCCGGATGATACATATACAAATCATACACAATAATTATTTATTTAATAATAACCATTTAAATACAATTAGACAATTAATATTATTAAATGTAATATTACTAATAACAATAAATAATAGCAAATTGACATTTAACATCAATAATAATAATAATAATAATAATAATAATAATAATAATAATAATAATAATAATAATAATAATAATAATAATAATAATAATAAAGACAATTAATAATGATTCTATTTTCAAAATCCTAAAACTAAATGATTCTCTCAGGTGGGAGCGGTGACCGATTCTCTCAGGTGGGAGCGAACCTCTTTTCCGATTTCTTCTCTGATCATCTCCGTCCTGTATTCGCAGCTATTGC
Source organism: Striga hermonthica (assembly GCA_902706635.1). NCBI lineage: Eukaryota > Viridiplantae > Streptophyta > Magnoliopsida > Lamiales > Orobanchaceae > Striga > Striga hermonthica. The sequence continues at coordinate 7,510,740 of CACSLK010000984.1, forward strand.
ATAGCTTTCACTCCTTTCTTTGGTGGGCGTTTTCATTTCCTCCCTGGTTCACTTTCGGAATTTCTAGGGTTACGGCAGTTATGTCGAGTGCCCAGGATGAAGAATTGTCCAACAAATTCAGTGCCTTTTCTCTCTCAAATAACGAAGAAAAATTCATTGACATAGCGAACGACGACATTAAGCTGAGTGCGGAAGAATGTGATAGAAGTTTATTTGGAAAAATCATCGGAGACCGAGCAGCAAGCTGGATTGGTATTAAAAGGACGATGACCAACATCTGGAGACTCAGCCAAGCCATGGAGATAAAGGAGCTCACCCCAAACTATTTTCAGTTCATTTTTCAGAGTAAAGAAGATCTGAAGAAAGTAGCAGATGGCATTAACTGGAGCTTCGAGAATCAATATCTCGTCCTCAAAGAATGGACGGAAGGAATCTCTAGCAAGCATCCCTGTTTTCTAGAGCTTAAAATATGGGTTCAGGTAACAAATGTTCCCCTTAACTGGCTCAGTACAGAAGTGGGCTTAAAAATAGGGATGGCTTTCAAGAACGTTAAAAACGTAGTTTTGGTGAACTCAGGGAATCATGGTGGGAAAATACTGAAATTGTTGGTCACTCTGAATTTGGGAGAACCGCTTCCCAGAGTTGCAAATATAAGGCTGGGTGAGCAAACAACTGTAGTAGGCTTTAAGTATGAAAAATTGCTGAATTTATGCCACTACTGTGGCTTCATAGGCCACCTTGATAGAAGTTGTGCAAAAAGAATTGCTGACATTAACAACAACTCCCTCAAAGAAGGCCAATATGGGGACTTTATGAAGGTATCTGATGGTGTAAGGAGTTTTGAGCCCAATATCTCAGGTACAAAAGGGACCACTCATACTGAATCCCCCACAGGAAATATGCACAGCCCATCCAACTAATTCTCATCCCAACAAGCAGAAACAAGCCAACAGCTCATTCAATTGCCACTGGGTAATCAATCAATTGCTCCTGAAGAAGAACAGGACTCACTGGCCTCAGGCACCCACACACCTCCTCACAATTCTCAAATCATTGAAGTTCAAAAAGAAATGGAGGTAGACACTGTGAACCCATCCACCTCAACAATATTCAAGACCCTGCATAACTCATTGGCCCCAACTCAAACCAAACTGAGCAAAACCTGGAGAAGAGACAGAAGCAAGGATGGTAGACTTCTAAGAGAACCTATCATCATAGACACCAAAGCCACTGAACAAGGTACCAAAATAGCAAGAGAGGCAGAGGATTCCAGATGTACCTCTCATCAAGATAACCAGCAACAACAATCAGTTACAAAAAAGAGCAAGCAACAATCTGACAAGGTGGAGGTTGCCAGCCTCGAATGGCACCAAAGTGATCAATGCTAGCTGTGGTGTGGAATTGTAGAGGGCTGGGTGGGCCCTCTACAATTTCCCAAATGCGAGAGCTAATCAAAGCTCACCACCCACACTTTTTTTTTCCTCTCTGAGACAAAAAAACAAAAATCCTTTGTTAAATCTATTAGCAGCAAGTTAGGTTATGTGGATAGAATAGCTATTGTTAATCCCACAGGTCTCAGTGGAGGATTAGCTTTATTTTGGGATATTCATGTTGTAATTCATCAAGTCATTTGTAAAGACTCTTTTATTGCTGTGCAATTTTCCCTTCCCTCTTCCTCTATTCAGTGGGGCATCTTTGTTTATTTAAGCCCCTGCAGGGTTGCTAGACCTATTCAATTGGAGGAATTAGTTAATCTGAAAAGCACTTGGGGCAACAACTGGTTTGCCATAGGTGATTGGAATGACATATGTGCTGAATCTGAAAAGACAGGTGGCATTCTTAGAAGTCCAGCAAGCTACCAAACCTTTCTCTACTTCATTGCTGAGATGGAAATGGAGGAAATTAGAATGGAGGGCTATCCATTTACCTGGAGCAACAACAGAGCAGGTCCTGAGTTAGTTGAAGAACAGCTGGACAGAGGGTTTGGGTCCTTGGGTTGGCTACAAGATTTCCCAAATGCCAAGGTGATGAATAAGCTAAGGAGTTCCTCAGATCACTCAGCTCTTCTCTTAGACATGGGTCTGCCAGCTGAGAAGAAACAGTCAAGATTCCACTTTGATAAAAGGTGGATAGGCAAGGATGGCTTTGAAGATGTTGTAAAAAAGGCTTGGTTGGCTCCAGTCACTGGAACACCCTTTTTTGAGCTGAAAGAGAAGATCAAGAAAACAAGAGCTGCCCTTCTTGTCTGGAGTTCCTCCTTTCATTCCCTCAATCAAACTCTGATCACTGAACTAACTCAAAAGATGGAAACTCTCAACCAAGATAAATCAGGAGAAAATTGGGAGAGCTGGGAAGCAACTAGAACAACCCTGAACAATGCTCATCTCCAAGAAGAACTCTATTGACAACAGATGTCTAGGTTGAGATGGCTAAAGGAAGGAGATGCCAATACAAGATTCTTTCATGCCTTTACTCTCCAGAGAAGAAGATACAATGCAATAACCAGACTTCGTACTCCTCAAGGCAGGGTCTTGAGCTCTCAGCATGACATTGAGAGACACATTTCAAACTTTTACTCCAACCTTTTCTCTTCTGAAACAAATTGGGATGGCAGCTTAATCATTCATCTTATCCCTAGTTCAGTCACCTCAGACATGAACACAGACCTCATGAAGCCAGTTTCAGAAGAAGAAGTCAAAGCTGCCCTTTTCCAAATGCCATCTGATAAGGCTCCTGGAGAAGATGGAATGACCTCAATCTTCTACCAGCACTTCTGGAATCTAATCAAGCAAGATCTATTGGATGCCATCCTCAGCTTCTTCTCTTCAGATCAGATTCTCAAATATTGGAATCATACAGTTTTATCCTTGATCCCCAAATGTAATAACCCTGAAACTCTGGGCCATTTTAGGCCTATAAGCCTCTGCACTGTAGTCTACAAGATCATTTCAAAAATCTTAGCTCAGAGATTGAAAAGCTGCCTCAGTTCTTGTATCAGTGCTTATCAGTCTGCCTTTGTGGAGGGCAGGCAACTAATGGACAATATAATAATAGGCCAGGAAGCTTTCCACTTCCTTAACAGACACTCCTCTGGGACAAACTTTTTCATGGCATTGAAACTAGACCTCATCAAAGCATTTGACAGGGTGGAATGGCAAAGTATCAAGAGGATAATGATTCAAATGGGTTTTCAGAAGGAATTTGTACATCTTATCATGATTTGTCTCTCAACAACCTCCTTCTCCTACAAATTAAATGGAACAGTTAAGGGCTTTGTCACACCTTCCCGAGGCATTAGGCAAGGGGACCCTTTGTAACGCCCCACTTTTATTTACCGAAAATTAGAATAAATTTTTCGAATTTATTTCAAAAACAATATTCGAGGCGCTACTCATTTTCAACTCAATAATCAATACTCAAATTTTTCTTAATATTCGGCAGTTATCGATACTCATAATCAATAAGAAAATCCCAATAATCAATCAATAATCCAATAATGATCCTAGGGAAATAATCCCTATCAATAATCCAGTACTAGAATAGCAATAGTCAATAATAATGCAATAATATCCAAATTTAGTTCAAAGCGGAAGCATTTA
>CACSLK010000984.1:7562464-7576107 GCA_902706635.1 Striga hermonthica
TATACTGATTTTTGAAAAATCCGGAATTTCGGTAAAATCAAAGTGGGGTGTTACAGTATTCGAAGGCTTCGTAGCCTTGCCGAGATTCCACTCGAGGCAGACAACTTCGTAGTTGTTTGAATCGACTTCGTAGTCAAAGGCTTCGTAGCCTTGCTGAGATTCCACTCGAGGCAGACAACTTCGTAGTTGTTTGAATCGACTTCATAGTCGAAGGCCTCGTAGCCTTGCCGAGATTCCACTCGAGGCAGACAACTTCGTAGTTGTTTGAATCGACTTTGTAGTCGAAGGCTTCGTAGCCTTGCCGAGATTCCACTCGAGGCAGACAACTTCATAGTTGTTTGAATCGACTTCGTAGTCGAAGCCTTTGTAGCCTTGCCGAGATTCCACTCGAGGTGGACAACTTCGTAGTTGTTTGAATCGACTTCGTAGTCGAAGGCTTCGTAGCCTTTCTGAGATTCCACTCGAGGCAGACAACTTCGTAGTTGTTTGAATTGACTTCGTAGTCGAAGGCTTCGTAGCCTTGCCGAGATTCCACTAAAGGCGGACAACTTCGTAGTTGTTTGAATCGACTTCGTAGTCGAAGGCTTCGTAGCCTTGCCGAGATTCCACTCGAGGCAGACAACTTCGTAGTTGTTTAAATCGACTTCGTAGTCGAAGGCTTCGTAGCCTTGCCGAGATTCCATTCGAGGCATACAAATTCGTAGTTGTTCGGATTGACTTCGTATTCGACAGAGATGATCAGCTATATAGCCGTTTCAAAAATTCAATTTATCCAGCGATTATGGAAAAGTCGATGCGTAAATATAAAGGGATATATTCGAAATGTAAGCTTAAAATTTATTTCATTACTGAATTTGATTTAATCGTTGTTCAGTACAAAAGGAAAACTCGAAACATTGTCTTAAGCATAAAAACATTTGAGATGAATTATGTGCCAAGATCGCGGCAGTTGTTGACCATCTGCGTCTTCAAGCTCATATGCGCCTCTCTCCAGCACATTTGTAACTGTGTATGGTCCTTCCCAATTAGCCTCTAGCTTCCCGACATGTTTGAGGGCGTCTGCTCGCTTTAGAACGAGGTCTTCTATTTGGAACCGTCTGGTTCGGACTTTCTTGTCGAAGGCTGCTCGTATTTTCTGTTTTTCTTTTCCTCATAAAATGTCGATCTATGAGAGTTCAAACCAATCTCGATAGGCAATAGAGCGTCCATCCCATAAACCATGTGGAATGGTGATTGCCCTGTTGAACTTCTCGGGGTTGTCCTATAAGCACATAGGACCGTTGTCAGCTCGTCGACCCAGGCGCCAGATGACCTTTCCAATCTTTTCTTCAATCCCTGCAGAATGGTTCTGTTTGCCACTTCGACCTGGCCATTCGCCTGCGGGTGTGCGACTGAGGCGAATCGCTGCTTAGTCCCCATGTCGAGACACCACGCCTGGATCCGCTTTCCTTGGAATTGTGTTCCATTATCTGAAATTAAAACCTTTGGGATTCCGAATCGACAGCAGATATTGTTGAACAGGAATTGTATCATTTTGTCCTCGGTGATTTTTGCCAGAGGCTCCGCCTCCACCCATTTACTGAAGTAGTCGACGGCGACCACCATGAATTTCCTTTGACCTGTTCCCATCGGCAATGGGCCTACCAAGTCGATTCCCCATTCAGAAAAAGGGATTGGACAATTGATTGTCGTCATTGCCTCGGCTGGAATGTGGGGAATTCGACCATGGCGCTGGCATCTGTCGCATCCTTGTACCAATTGTTCGGCTGCTTTCTGGATTTTGGGCCAATAATAGCCTGCTCGAAGGGCTTTGCCAGCTAGGGCGATCCTATATGCACTCCACAACATCCCTCATGGATCTCCCTTAAGACATGATCCCCTTCTTCTTCGGAAACGCATCGCAAGTGGGGTCCGACCATCGACTTCATATACAAGATTCCTTCAATCTCAAAGTATTTACTCAAATATCTAGCTATTTTTTCCGCCCCCTGCTTATCTCCTTCTGGTACTTTACCTTGTAATAACTCGCGAATCGCTCTTCGCCAATCTTGCTTTTCATCGACCTCCATTGTCTCACTTAAGACACTCCCTTCTGAGTGCAGTGTGGTAATATGATTCCCCATCTTTCCTTCATTTGAACTCGCGATTCTTGCGAGCCAATCGGCTCGCTTGTTCTCTTCTTGAGGCACTTGCGTTAGCTCAAACATTTCCAAGCCTTGCACCAGGCTCTGAGTTTTCTCGAAATATTTTGTCATCCTATCCTCTTTAATTTCGCAATTTCCCAATACTTGCCCCACAACAAGCTGTGAGTCGGATTGTGCCATAATTTCCGTCGCTCCGCCACCGATTGCCAACTGAATCCCCTTAATTAGAGCTTCGTATTCTGCTTCGTTGTTCGAGGCCCTAAACCCCATTCTGATGGCAAAGTCGAGTTGTTCGCCTTTGGGAGATATTAGGATGACTCCCAGACCAGATCCCCTTGCCGCCGAGGACCCGTCAACATGCATTATCCATTTCTTGCCTACTCCCTTAGTCCCTTCACAGTTCGTACTTGATGGAATACTCGCTTAGCTCGACCGCCCATTTTATGAGTCGACCTGAAACGGTAGGTCGACCCAAGGTCTCTCTGAGTTGGAAATTTGTCCTTACCACTACACATGATTCAGGAAATATGGTCTCAATTTTCTGGTTGTGATTACCAATGCTAGGGCGGCCTTCTCGACTTCGGCATATCTCGTTTCCGTGCCCTGGAGTACCCGACTCGTATAATAGATTGGCTGCTGGGCACCTCCAACCTCTCACAGTAATATCGAACGTAATGAAAATATTCCCACCGAGATGTAGAGTATTAACTTGTCATCCGGCTCTGGCTTTGTTAACAACGGTAGCTCACTCAAAAACTCCTTCAGCTTCTCGACTTCCATTTGAGTCTCGTCATTCCATTGAAAAGCTTTTTTCTTAAGTAACTTGAAGAACGGGAAACTCCTTTCTGCAGCTCGAGCGATGAACCTGCTTAGACCAGCAATTCGACCTGTCAAGACTTGAACCTCTCTGACATTCTTCGGCGGGGTCATGTCGAGTATGGCCTGTACCTTGTCCTTGTTTACTTCAATACCCCTTTCAGTCACGACATAGCCCAGGAATCGTCCTGCCCTCACTCCGAAGGCGCACTTGCTCGGGTTCAACTTCATCCCAAATGTCCTTAGTGTCCCGAATGTTTTCCTTAAATCCTCTGCGTTCGAAGTTGATGACCTGCTTTTCACCAGGATGTCGTCCATGTATACCTCTATATCGCGCCCAATCTGAGACTTGAACATTCGATCCATTAATCTCTGGTACGTCGCCCCTGTATTTTTTAGCCCGAAGGGCATGACGACATAACAATACGTCCCTTTGCTCGTGACAAAGCGAACTTTGCTCTGGTCCTCGGGGGCCAGTGGGATTTGATGATATCCCTGGGATGCGTCTATCATGTTTAGCAACTCGCAACCAGCTGTGGAGTCGACCAGCTTATCGATTCTTGGCAAAGGGTAATGATCCTTGGGACACGCCAGGTTTAAATCGCGAAAGTCGATACACATACGCCATCTATCCGATGTCTTCCTCACCATCACAGTGTTGGATATCCTTTCGGGGAATTGGATCTCTTTGATGTGCTTGGATTTTAGCAGCTTTTCCACCATGACCTCGATTGCTTTATCTATTTCAGCTCCATGATGCCTGAGTCGCTGTTTGACGGGTTTTTTGAGGGGATCGACATTGAGTTTATGTTCCGTGATCCCCGGATCGATCCCCGTTAGCTCCTCGGGAGAGAAAGCTAACTCTAAATTCCCTCAACAATTCCACCAATTTTTTTCTTAACTCATTTTCCAATTCTCCCCCGATCTTGGTGGTTTGGTCCACTTTCTCCCCTATATGAATTTCCATCAGCTCTCCATGTGGTTCAAGGTCACTTCCCGTTGGCCTCTTCTCGTTTGATGCTGGTTTCTTTCCTTCCCTCTTATCTGTTCGCTGGTTTTTCCTTACCGCTATCTGGTAATAGGCTCTGGATAGTTTCTGATCCCCTCGGGCTTCTCCCACCCGATCTCCGACTGGAAACTTCAACTTCATGTGGTAAGTCGATACCACAGCTTGGAGAGCATTCAGTACCGGTCTTCCAAGGATCACATTATAAGCCGACTCGACATCGACCACCACGAATCTTATCATCTTCACCTTTCTCAAGTCTCCCTCACCTAGGACGACAGCAAGTGTGGTTTCTCCTAAGGGGGCGACCTCCAAGCCGTTGAACCCAAAAACAGACGTGTGCAAGGGTGTCAGTTCGATGTCGAGGTCCATCCTCTTGAGGCAATCATAAAAGATTACATTTACTGAGCTCCCAATATCGACAAAAACCCTTTGTACCTCATAACCCGACACTTGGGCGGTTATCATTAGAGCATCATTGTGAGGCCTCTCGACCTCTCCTACATCCGCCAACCTAAAATTCATCACTGGGCCCCCCTCATCAACTTGGTGTACCTCGACCTTAGTGTGCTTCCCTCGGGAGTATGCTTTCCTTGCTCTGTTTGAACCTTTGTCCGTCGGCCCGCCGAAGATCATGTGAATTATTCCCCTTTTCAGGGGAGGCTCCTCTTTCTCCGGTGATCTCGTCCTCTTGCGAGGACTCTTACTCCTTTCTTTCCTTCGACTCATCCTCTCCCGATCTTTGTATATGAACTCTTTCAAGTGGCTGGCCTTTATCAACCTTTCTATCTCGTCTTGGAGATGCCTACAATCGTCAGTGTTATGTTCGTAATCTTTGTGGAATCGGCAGTATAGATTACTCTTAGGCCTTGTCGGCCCGTCATTCCTTGTCTTGGGCCATCTCACCACATTGTCGCGAATTTCCCTCTCCATAACTTCTAGGATCCTAGCTTGTGGGTCCGCTAGAGGGGTATACTGAATCGGTCTCCAACTTCTAGGTCGTCCTTCTCTTTCTGCTCGTGGGGATCCCCTTCTTTCTCCGGCCGAGGAACCTCTTTTTTCTTTTCTCTCGTCACAGGGATTTGTTTTAATTATCTTAGCTGCCTGCGAGAAATCAGCCTCTGCTTCCTCGACATTCATGTATTTTGCACATCTTCCCAATACCTCGTCGAACGTCCTTCCCGGGCGTTTGGCCAAAGAGTTCCTGCACAAGCCTGGTAGCAGCCCTCGAGTTAAACCTCCCGCCTTTACTTCCTCTGATGCTCTGGGCAACTCGACGCACGCCCGCGTATATCTTGCCACATAATCTCGCAGCGATTCACCTTCCTTCTGTTGTATGCCCATCAAAGTTAAATACGACTTCTCTTGTGGCCTAACACTGGCGAATTGGTTGAGAAAACTCGAGATGAACCCTTCGAAATCCTTGATAGCTCCTGCTGGCAATTGATGAAACCAGTCCTGGGCGGAACCTTATAAAGTTGTCAAGAAAGCTCGACATTACACTGGGTCGTTGTAGCGATAGAGCACTGCCATGTTCTCGAAACTCCTCATGTGTCGAGATGGATCGGTCGATCCGTCGTAGCTTATGTTTAAATCACAGAAGCCTTGTGTCAGGTCGACGTCGAGGATGTGTTGCGAGAACGGATGTCCCCTCGAACCACCAATTTTCCTTCCTTCGACCCGAGCCTATAGATCACGCACTTGGGCCAGCAATTGCTCTAGTGTTTCGTCCCTCGCTTGCGGGTTGACAGTCCTGATGGAGAAAGCTTCCTCCTCCGCCCTCCTATTTTGCCTCTCATTGGACTGGGCCTGTTGTACGCGTTCGACGTTTGGCTGTTCGATCCTTAGTGGTTCGACCCTTGGCTGCTCGACCCGGGCTTGCTCGGTCTGAGCCTACTTTAGCTGATCTGCCACTGCTTCCGCTATCATCCTTTGCATTTCATCTCTTGTCATTGTTACCGTTTGCTCCTCGACTCGAGATCGAACGAGCATTTGTTCCGGCCCCTCCTGGATTTTTTTCCCGCACGTCGAGACATCTCCGTTGATTCTCCTCCACACAAATTGGGGTTTTGACTTGCTCCTGCTGAGGTCAACACCGGCACATTCACTCCGGGTGGGGTAATAGGTGTTTCTCCACCCAGATTCACTCCCGGAGGCGGAGGTCCTCCGAACGGCGGTAGCAACCACCACCTGCATCACCGGGGGTCTAGGAGCGGAGAGAGACGGGGGTCTCCTGTCCGTCCAAGATCCCCTAAATTCCTCGTTCAAATTCCTCTGTAAACCTTCCTTCTCGACCATCGGAGACAAATCAGAGCTAGGTGTGAAGCTCTTAATTCCTTCAGGAACTTCCCACATACGGCGCTAAAATAATGGGTCTATTCCCAGATCTAGAGTGAACCGGTAGGAATGAGCTCGGATCTATCTGAATCGCCTCTGAATCGCCACTGGACCGCGAGAATACCTGCACGAACTTGACGCCGGAGGTGTCTTCGGCGAAGAGCCTCTGACGCTCAAGTTAGTATGGGAGAGAGAGAGAGAGAGAGAGAAAAAGCTGCTCTGAGGGAGCAGCAGCTATGGAGAGGAATATGAAAATGAATGGGAGTTAGGGTTTTAGGGCTACATCTTCTCCTTTTTATAGGAGGGAAAATTACCCGATATGCCCAAAATATCCTAGGTCGGTGGTCCTGAAAGGTCCAAATTGCCCCGGTCGATTCGTCTCCCCCTCTTGCTGAGTCACCTTCCAGATCCTTCTTATCCCTTGAAGTACCAACAGGTTCATGAGGAACATATCATGTGGAGTCGTCATCATGCGTGTTGGATCGACATGTGAGGAGTCGACCTCGAATAGGGACAATTCCTTCTAGGTTCTGATCTCCGTGGTTAGAATATACTGATTTTGTTGTAATTGACTCCGACAGGTTGACTTAAGCAAAGTCGACCTCGAGGCACCGCCCTGCGGGGTGTTGTTAGTTCTTGCTTTGCTACAGGTCGAATTCGTGAGGGTTATTCTAAACATCTCGATGAGTCGACACCGAGATAGTACCGGTTCTTAATTTTAGGGTTGAGTAAAGCCTCTAAACCGACTTGTCTTTATCGCGGCTATATCACAGCTGCTGCCCAACAACCGAAGGACAAGAAGAGAAATGGGAAAGGCTTCCAAACTGACAGGAGGAACCGTCCGAGACAACAAGGTGCTGCCAGGCCACAACAGGTTCCACCATGCCCTACTTGTGGACGACCTAATCGTGGAGAGTGTCATTTCGGCCAGGACATTTGCTACTTTTTCCATGAACCCGGACATTTCGTCAGTCGTTATCCAAAGCGACCCCAGCAACCTCCATAGCAGCCACAGTAGCCACAGCAACAGCTCAGACAATGGGCCCCGAGGTCACCCCAGCAGCAGCAAAGGGGCAGACAACAGACTCGTGTTTATGATGCAGATCAGGTCGAGGCGGAGCACCACCCAGGTACTATGTCTGGGATGATTATGCTTAACGATGTTCCTGTCTTCGCTTTATTTGATACTGGAGCAACTCACTCTTTTATATCACGACGATGTCTTGATGCCATTGGAGTACATTCTGTTACCGTTGTCGATCCTCTCGATGTGAGTTTAGCCTCGGGACAAAAGATAATGACCGATGCCAAAGCTACTGATCTCAGCCTTTCTACCGGTGGCCATGTCTTGTCTACCGACGCTTATGTTCTCGAGATGAGGGACTTAGACCTCATTCACGGTATGGATTGGCTAACATATTTTTATGCAGATATTCGATGCCATGACCGGGAGATTACTCTTTATCTTCCGGGAGATGATCATATTACTTTCTTTGGCACCAAGACTCGTTCCTTACCTCATGTTATTTCCATGGAGAAAGCCACAAAGATGTTACAACGAGGTGATTGTCAAGGTTATCTGGTGAGCCTTGTCAGCGATTAACTGAAAGCACGGACACCTCACGACGTTCCTGTTGTTCGTGAAGTTGTGGATGTGTTTCTGGACCAACTTCCAGGAGGACCACCTAACCGACAGGTAGAGTTCTCTATTGATCTTATTCCAGGAGCCAGCCCAGTGTCTAAAGCACCCTACGGAATGGCGCCAAAAGAATTGCAGGAATTAAAGACTCAAATTCAGGAGTTATTGAAACTCGGTTTTATTCGACTGAGTGTTTCACCGTGGGGAGCAACCCTTCTTTTTGTTAAGAAGATGGACGATTCTATGCGCATGTGTATTGATTACCGGGATCTCAACTGGTTAACTATCAAGAATAAATATCCGCTTCCCAGAATCGACGACTTGTTCGACCAGATGAGGGGTGCCTGTGTGTTTTCCAAGATTGATTTACGATCAAGTTACCATCAGCTAAAGATTAAGGAGTCTGATATTGCAAAGACTGCTTTTCGTACTCGGTACGGTCATTATGAGTTTGTAGTCATGCCATTTGGCCTCAACAATGCTCCGGCAGTATTTATGGACCTGATGAATCGTATTTTCCATCCTTACCTCGATCAGTTTGTTATTGTTTTCATTGATGATATTCTAATCTACTCCAAGAGCCAGAAAGAGCACGAGGAACATCTGAGGGTTGTACTTGAAAACCTTAGACGTGAAAAGTTATATGCTAAATTCTCCAAATGCGAATTCTGGCTCCAACGAGTAGCCTTTCTTGGCCATGTTATCACTCAGGCAGGTATCGAGGTTGATCCGTCCAAAGTTGCCGCTGTTCAGACTGGTCGACACCGAAGAATCCATCCAGGGTTCGCATTTTTCTTGGTTTGGCTGGCTATTATCGCAGGTTTATCGAGGGCTTCTCCAAGATCGCCCTTTCTTTATCCCAACTGACGAGGAAATCTTTGAAATTCGAGTGGACTGATCTATGTGAGTCGAGCTTTCAGGAGCTCAAGAAGAGGCTTACCACAGCACCGGTGTTGACTATTCCAGATCTTTCTCGGAGTTTCACCATTTTCAGTGATGCTTCAAGACAGGGTTTGGGATGCGTACTTATGCAGGATGGCCATCTTGTTGCTTATGTTTCACGCCAATTTAAACCCCATGAACATAATTATCCTACGCACGAGTTGGAGCTAGCCGCAGTTGTTCATGACCTGAGGATTTGGCGACATTATTTATACGGCGGTCGATGCGAGATTTTCACTGATCACAAGAGCTTACAGTATATTTTCACTCAAAAGGAGCTTAACATGCGTCAACGTCGTTGGTTAGAGCTCGTCAAGACTATGATTGCACTATCCAATACCATCCGAGGAAAGCGAATGTCGTTGCTGATGCCCTAAGCTGCAAGGTGAAGGGTGACTTAACTTACGTTGTTACTCAGCAAAACCATTTTATCCAGGAGTTCGACCGAATGCAGATTCAGGTTGTTGATGCACTTCCCACAACAATCTCGGACAGTGTCAGTTCTATGCAGATCTAGCCTTTGTTGATGCACTTCCCACAGCAGGCTTCTAATGAATTTATTCGTGCTATTGATGCCAAAGTCCGCGCCGACGGCGTTGAGGGTTTTCACCAAGGCACAGATGGAGCCTTGGAATTTCGAGACAGAATTGATTGTGCCAAAAGTCGTGGCTTTGCGGAAGGAGATATTGACTGAAGCTCATACCACACCCTATCTAGCCCGTCCTGGGAGCACAAAGATGTATCACGACTTGAAAAATTCGTTCTGGTGGCGAAGAATGAAGAAGGACGTAGCCGACTTTGTGAGGAAATGTTTAACCTGTCAGCAAGTCAAGGCAGAACACAAAAGTCCCTTGGGTCTTCTACAACCACTCGAGATTCCAAAGTGGAAGTGGGAGGAAGTTACGATGGATTTTGTTACAGGGTTGCCGAGGTCGTCTGAACATCACAATGCTATTTGGGTCGTGGTAGAAAGATTGACTAAGGTTGCTCATTTCTTACCAGTATCGATGAATATGTCTTTGGACAAGTTGGCCGAGATTTATACTCGTGGAATCATTCGACTCCATGGAGTACCCGTTACTATTGTGTCAGACTGTGATCCCAGGTTCACCAGCAGATTCTGGGAGAGTTTGCACAAGGCGATGGGCACGTGACTAGGGTTCAGTTTGGCTTACCATCCAGAGACTGACGGACAGACCGAGCGGACTATTCAGACATTGGAGGACATGCTACGATCTTTGGTTGTTGACAGGGGTGCTAAGTGGGAGTCGTTATTGCCATTGGTTGAGTTCGCTTACAACAAAAGTTACCATGCTTCTATTCAGATGGCTCCTTACGAAGCACTTTATGGTCGTAAATGTCGTTCCCCTCTTTATTCGGACGATGTCGGTGAGCGTCGATTACTCGGTCCGAAGATGATCGAGGAAACAACAGAACAGGTAGAGTTAATCAAACAAAGGTTAAAGACATCTCAGAGTCGGCAGAAGTCATCAGCCGATCAACATCGACGTGATATCCAGTTTGAGGTTGGGGAGAGAGCCTTCCTTAGAGTTCGTCCATTTTGAGGGATCGTTTGATTCGGAAAGAGAAGAAAGTTACATCCTCGATTCATTGGCCCGTTCGAAGTTCTCAAGCGAGTGGGCAAAGTTGCTTATCGATTAGCCTTACCTCCCGAGTTCAACAAATGTTCTTAATGTTTTCCATGTATCTATGTTACGCAAGTACGTGTGCGATCCAGATCATGTCCTTCATCATACTGATATTCATATTCAGCCAGATTTATCTTACGAGGAGAAATCGGTAGCTGTATTGGACCGATAGGTTCGTCGGCTCCAAAAACGTGATATTCCCCTCGTTCGTATCCAGTGGGATCGCCACTGTAACGCCCCACTTTTATTTACCAAAATTCGTGATAAATTTTTCAAATTTATTTCCAAACAATAGTTGAGGCGCTACTCATTTTCAAAACCAATATCAAAATTCAAACAATCATCAATACTCAATCATCAGTACTCATTTATCAATAATCAATGATCCAACAATAGTTCACTTCAATAATCGATACCAATCCAATTATCCAATACTCATACAAACCTAGGGAATACATTCCCTATCAACAATCCAATAATCAATAAGACAATAATAACAATATTTCATTTTCAAGCGGAAGCAATAACAATTTTTGCGACCACCACTCGCTTCCCTCCACCGTGCCCGCCATGCTAACCTGCATCCGTGAAGAGCAGGTGGGGATGAGCACAAGAGGAACAATAGTGCTCACCACTATGCAGTAAAAGTTAATATTGATATTCAACAGTAATCAATAATCAATAAGGTATGGTCTCAGCATGTATACGAAGCAATAATCTATCTCATCTCCCATCAATAATCAATAATTAAACTCATGTGCACGCCTATATCAATAGACTACTGCTGACTATATATCGAATGCCCCTCGGACTTACATCGAGTGTCAGCCAGTAGAAGTTACCCTCGTCGGCCGAGCACCACCCTGACTCACAACGGGGAACGAACCGAGCACCGCCCTTGTCTCATAATCCCGATCGAGCACCTCCCTGGTCTCATGCCTCGACCGAGCACCGCCTTGGTCTCACAGGCGCATAGGGGAGATTACCCTAACGGGGTCCGTTCTATAATTACGGGGATGACCGTTCAACGGCCGGTTCAACTCACATCGAAGGTTACATGTTCCACATGCATACTTTGATCATACCACAATTTAAACAATAGTAGCAATAATAAAAATTATGGCATAGCCAATTTTTCAAAACCCACCTGGAAGAGTACGAGATATATCACACAAACTGGAGAAGGCGATAGTGCACAAATAGTTGGATAACGTAGGTCGAGGGCTCGACTCCTGAAACCGAAGAATCATGGATTTAATTATTATTAAGGGTCTTGATTGGGTTGATTAGGCCACACAAGCAAGTAAGGCACACTACAACCAGTAAACCGCATAAAAGGTCCAACACCGAACGTGGTCAATCAAAGTCCAAAACAATAATTCGAACTTATAATACACATTAGGTACAACACATAAGCTTTCAACTAAAGCATACATAACATATAACATAGCCTTCTCTTTTCTTTCTTTTCTTCGGGCTCAACAAAGTAATATTAACGGGCCTTATGAATTGAAAAATTGAATTTTATTATCATGATACACACATTAACATGCCTCAGCCAACACAGCGATTATGTTACATAAACTGAAATCAAGACGCTGAAAAAGACATAGCAGTTTATAACACGAATAAATCACTAATGCATGCCTTTTTAAATTTTCTCTTTCTCAATCATATGCATACCTACTAAGGGCCTTATAACTTGATATTAAATCTCTATAACAACTTCATTTTTTGTATAATAACATTATAATAGGCCCAGTATAGGCAGACAGCAACAATGGATCAAATCACCATATAAACATGCCTTTGATTGCCTCATTTCTCTTCAAACATTAATTCTCATGCTAGGCCAATTAAAATGAGATAACATGCACCAAAACACACATGTTGTAAGCTTAAGAAACTCATCACCATCACAACAGACATAATACATAATGAGTCGGCCCAAATGCGCACATAACTATCTCACTTCTTCAATTTCTATCATCTTTCTCAAAATGAACACAACTCACTACAAAAGTTGTACTTATATCTCTGAAACTGAAGTGAAATACGACATGCTAAACACCCAAGAATTCACATCACAAGCTCAGAAATTACAATGCAACATACGATCAAAACAAAACAACAAGCACCATTCTCTTTCTCGAAAACTAAGGCATGAACTCCCAATTTTTCAAACTGAAATTAAGCACATATAAGCCATCAAAATATAGGCCTAATAAGATACTAAGCACAGCCAAAAATACAACTCGCCGGGAATAAAAATGGGGAAAGATGTTCGGGTATCAGCTACGAGATATCGGCTCTCATTTCTGGGAGAAACCGGCCCGGTTCGCTGCAGCCTGGACACCCACACGTCCTCGAAAATGGCTTGAATGTAACACCCCGCTTTTCCTTAAATATCAGAGTGTGTTTTTCGCAAAACTTTTATTCTTTTCTAAAAATACTTATCAGTTTGTGAAATCGTGACTCGGAATGCTACTGAAAAACATTTCATTTTTAAAAATCCGTTAACTTAGTTAAATTAAAATCATTTAGAAAAACGGATTATCTTTGTCAAACTGGCACGCAGTACTGTATAAATTCGACCAGAAAGTTCGGATCAAAATCAAAACTAACATGCGAGTTTGAAAGTCTGAAACGTCAGTGGAAGTAAAAATGTGGCAAATAATATACATATCATAAGTCTGCAAAAGCATATGTACTGGACCAACAACCACCTGCTCCGCTCACTCCTCCGGACCGACCCTGTCACCTGAAAAAGATAATATAGTGGGAGCGTGAGCACTAAAAGCCACTGTGCTCCGCAGAAACTCATACTAAAGTAAAAATTAATAATAATATCAATATCATGGCTGCAGTTATATATAAGTAAACTGTAATCTCCAGACACGAGGTCTGTAACTGAACTGAACTGTCTCGGACACTATGTCCACCATGTGCACACTCTTATGGATACTTAAGGCCTTGCGCCTTCATCAGAACTTTGGATGGGCAATTAAGGCTACTGCGCCTCCACCCAAAGTGGATAATCTCATATACATACCTTTAAACGTGGTAGAGTAATTATAATCAATGTAATACTCAGTCTGAGTTCCCACCTG
>CACSLK010000984.1:7647406-7665031 GCA_902706635.1 Striga hermonthica
AAAAAAAAGCAATGCACATAATATAATTAAAATCAATAGTGATAATCAAATAAATACAGACAACGAATCGAATAAAAGAAGACAATTAAATAAATAAAATCGAGCCAATAATTGAAATAGAAAAAATACTAAAATTTTACATAAAGAAAACGGGGCATTACAATCTATCCCCCTTAAAAGATTTTCGTCCTCGGAAATACGGAAGAACACTCATCTAAAGGAAAACGACAGACTCGAATGGGAATTTTTCAATCATGAGGTCCGGGTATCCCCTCCGAAACTCAACCCGTTCGCATGAGTCTTATCGCCCTATACTCGAAAAGTATACACTCACATACAGGACCCAATCCGACTCGCCTTATGCTCATATGTTTACCTTCTTGCATGGGAGGTTGATCAATCCTGCCCGAGCTCAGGCGCACATCATTTTGCAAAAGATTCAGTCCGACTTGACCTATACCCCACGAGTATAAATAATTTGCTTCGTACCCTACAACACTCAAGATCCCCCAAACAGGTCGATCGGTGTATTGCTAGCGTACCCCGACTGCCTCACCATCGAGGTGGATACGTGACGCCAAGCTTCAGCCTCATGCCCGAGGCACACTGAAAACTTTCTCACGATTTTCATCCCGGGACGAGCGTCTCCGTCAGAGACCTCGACACGACACCACATATAGGCGGTACAACTCCAATGTACCCATACTCTCAATGATATCGACTCCACGAGTCGAACGTAACCCTTATGTGCAACATAAGGCTCCGTCCGATGGCAACACGAACTTCCCAATTTGCCGACTCGAGAAGTTTTCGAGTAAGATATGGAAACTCTTCGACTACACCCCTTAATCAGAAATCATCGATTAAGGATTCATACACATTTTAGTGGAACTTGGAGCTCTCGGTTCAAGGTTCGAACGAAAAAAGGTTCAAAAGGATAACCAAAAATTGCAGCATAACACGGTTTCAACAGTTTAGGAAAGACATCGATGGTTCGGGGTTAGTGCATTGTCACCCAAGAGGCGGCACATTCGTTGATGCTGCATAAGCGGGACGCTAGGACGTGCGCGTACACACCTACTCGAAGACCAACTGCAAGGTCAAGGTTTGGACGCATGCACTGGCTCGGGGAGTTCGTGCGTTCGTTGATGACGGCTGCAGCTCTCATGCGAGTCAACGGTCGGCCCCGCGGTTGGCCTCGCGTCTCTCAACACGGGCGTGCGTGCTCAGCCACCACTTCGCATGGCTACACCCGACCAGGAGCGACTTTCGGTCTTAGGTTCCACAAGAAAGTTATAATACAAGGCAATCAAAAAATAAAATGTTTTACCAAATTTCGAATCTTTAGGTTCAACAAAACAATATATTTATCGGAATTCCAAAATTTTTTTGAAGTTCAAGGGTTTCGAAATAGTAAGGTGAAAGTCCGAGTTCCGAGTCCACTTCCTTTTCGAAAAACACATTCTAATACGCGAATAGATCAACGATTGAGATAGAATTCTAATACGATTATTCAGTCGGGAATAATCCCAAATCAGCAGCTCCTGCCGAGAGTCAGAATGACTAGATCGCCCAGATTCTTCTGACTAACAGCGTCGGCCGTCACGTCAGCTCTTAAAACTCCGAAAGAAGTAGAAGAACGAGATTTTCTATGATGGGTAAAATTTAACAACAAGGACAGGTCTGCACTTCACGATGTGCTTGCTCCGGACTTGACTATCCTCCTTAAAAGATTTCTACATAATCTTTTAAGGTGGAAAGAAACACTTCTTAATATGCGTCAACACTCTATCTGAATTTCTACGCCAGTAATGGGAAGATCAAGCAAAATTCTCAGAATACAAAAATAGGATAACAAACAGAAGCTTCAAGAATAATTCGATGTTGCTTGTCTTGTGAAGAGGGAATAAGCAAGGTTTGCAAAAGTCTACAAGACAAAAAATTTTTTAAAAAAAAATGAACCAAGACTGCCTCGCACCCAATAGTCCATGATTCACTGCCTCCATCATTGGTTCAAGTTGTTCCCGGTAAGTCCTGCTGCCGCTAGGAAATCGCTCGCGAATATATATACGGAAGAGAATTTTTCGCGAAAGAATAGGTCACTCTCGCTTTCCTCGAGGCTTAGCCACTCTCGAGAGTTGCGACTGTGTTACGTATCAAATCTTTCCATTACCCATCGGGGTCAAACGTCAGCATAGACAAGGTACCTAGACTCCCTTCTCGGTTCGCCTTCGACTAGGTTCTAGCTCGAATCTAATGGTCCTATCAACAACGGTTACAAACTTCCAAATACCCATACAACTGAGACTTCTTCGGTTGTCTACTCCCTTCAGTTAAGCCTTCTCCTTTCGAGATGACATTGCGAATGGTCCTCACACAAAGACACTAAATTTGTAACGAGAGAGCTGCCATAAACAGAATTTAACTTCGATAACATCATACCGAATTTCCTAACCAATAAATTCACAGGCCATAACTTAACTCTATACTGCTAGAGTTCAAGTTCATACAACTAAGTTCGCCACTCGTCTAGAGTTCAAGAATGTTTAAAAGCATGAGGATAAATTCATAAGCCCCGATTTATCACATCAATAATCAAGCAATGCACAATAATCTCAAAATCCTTTAGGTACTCATACCTGATCTGACGCAGCACGACGAGAGCGAGTGGTCATAACTCAAGTTCAAATCACATAATCAAATAAGTCACATTAACCAGTCTACAGAAATGAAGATTGTCTCTAATACCAAACTGTAACGCCCCACTTTTATTTGCCAAAATTCAGGATAAATGTTTTGAATTTATTTCAAAACAATACTTGAGGCGCTACACATTTTCATAAGCAATATCAAAATTCAAACAATCATCAATACTCAATCCTCAGTACTCATTTATCAGTAATCAATGATCCAATAATAGTTCACTTCAATAATCGATAACCAATCAAATTATCCAATACTCACGCAAACCTAGGGAATACATTCCCTATCAACAATCCAATAATCAATAAGACAATAATAACAATATTTCATTTTCAAGCGGAAGCAATAACAATTTTGTGACCACCACTCGCTTCCCTCCACCGTGCCCGCCATGCTAACCTGCATCCGTGAAGAGCAGGTGGGGATAAGCACAAGAGGAAAAATAGTGCTCACCACTATGCAGTAAACGTTAATATTGATATTCAACAGTAATCAATAATCACTAAAGTATGGTCTCATCATGTATACGAAGCAATAATCTATCTCGTCTCCCATCAATAATCAATAATCAAACTCATGTGCACGCCTATATCAATAGACTACTGCTGACTATATATCGAATGCCCCTCGGACTTTCATCGAGTGTCAGCCAGTAGGAGTTACCCTCGTCAGCCGAGCACCGCCCTGACTCACAACGGGAAACCGACCGAGCACCGCCCTGGTCTCATAATCCCGACCGAGCACCGCCATGGTCTCATGCCTCGACCAAGCACCGCCCTGGTCTCACAGACACATAAGGGAGATTACCCTAACGGGGTCCGTTCTATAATTACGGGGATAACTGTTCGACGGTCGGTTCATCAAACATCGAAGGTTACATGTTCCACATGCATACTTTGATCAAACTACAATTTAAACAGTAGTAACAATAATAACAATTACGGCATAGCCAATTTTTCAAAACCCACCTGGAAGAGTACGAGATATATCACACAAACTGGAGAAGGCGATAGTGCACAAATAGTTGGAGAACGTAGGTCGAGGGCTCGACTCCTCAAACCTAAGAATTATGGATTTAATTATTATTAAGGGTCTTGATTGGGTTGATTAGGCCACACAAGCAAGTAAGGCACACTGCAACCAGTAAACCGCATAAAAGGTCCAACGCCGAACGTGATCAATCAAAGTCCAAAACAATAATTCGAACTTATAATACACATTAGGTACAACACATAAGCTTTCAACTAAAGCATACATAACATATAACATAGCCTTCTCTTTTCTCTCTTTTCTTCAAGCTCAACAAAGTAAAATTCACGGGCCTTATGAATTAAAAAATTGAATTTTCTTATCATGATACACACATTAACATGCCTCAGCCAACATAGCGATTATGTTACATAAATAGAAATTAAGACGCAGAAAAAGACATAGCAGTTTATAACACGAATAAATCACTAATGCATGCCATTTTAAATTTTCTCTTTCTCAATCATATGCATACCTGCTAAGGGCCTTATAACTTGATATTAAATCTCTAAAACAACTTCATTTTTTGTATAATAACATTATAATAGGCTCAATATAGGCAGACTATGGATCAAATCAACATACAAACATGCCTTTGATTGCCTCATTTCTCTTCAAACATTAATTCTCATGCTAGGCCAATTAAAAGGAGATAACATGCACCAAAACACACATGCTGTAAGCTTAAGAAACTCATCACCATCACAGCAGACATAATACATAATGAGTCGGCCCAAATACGCACATAACTATCTCACTTCTTCAATTTCTATCATTTTTCTCAAAATGAACACAACTCACTACTGAAGTTGTACTTATATCTCTGAAATTGAAGTAAAATACGAAATGCTAAACACCCAAGAATTCACATCACAAGCTCAGAAATTACAATGCAATATACGATCAAAACAAAACATCAAGCATCATTCTCTTTCTCGAAAACTAAGGCATGAACTCCCAATTTTTCAAACTGAAATTAAGCACATATAAGCCACCAAAATATAGGCCAAAAAAGATACTAAGCACAGCCAAAAATACCTCTCGTCCGGAATAAAAACGGGGAAAGAGGTTCGGGTCTCGGCTACGAGATATCGGCTCTCATTTCTGGGAGAAACGGGCCCGGTTCGCTGCAGCCCGGACACCCACACGTCCTCTAAAATGGCTTGACTACCGCTGCTCCAGCTCTCGGTCACTGCTCGTTCGCATTCGGTACCTCGAAAAATGCTTCAGCTCGCTCCGGGTGTCGCGTCGGGACAAACTAACAAATCACGGGCAGCCCGTCCCAACTCGGTGCAGAACGCGACTTCCGGCTTCATGCTCTCTTCTCCAGCAGGACGTGCGACAGCTGTCGTCGCCAGACGAAGGCTGACAAGACCTTTGATGCGGTGAACGGGGGAACTCGCTGCTCGTCTGACTGAGGTCGGCCCTCCCGTCGGAAGAACACGCTCAGCCACTGTTCTTGGATACGTTTGCCGAAAGTGGGCCTCAGCTGTACTAAGGTCGGGTCTCACCTTCTCCTCTGGTCGCCAGAAGAAGATTTGGTCGTCGGCCGGAGAACAAAACTCGCCTCTATGGGATAGTTCGATGTCGCCGGAAATCGTTCATTCTTGAGACCTGCTCAGTCGCGGCGATGCTGGTTGAAGTCGTGGAATTCGCGACGGTGATGAAGGGAGGAGAACGGACGCCGGCGAGTCTGCTCGCGGACAGAGGTTCGATTTGACTGTCGCGGACTCGCGATGTCTTGCTGCTCTTTGCGTGGATCGTCAGTTGGGTTGCCGGTGGAGATGGCGAGGGAGAGATGCAGGATGACAGTGTTTGGAAGAGCAAAAGATAGGGTTGCTACAAAGGGTCATTTGGGCCTCACAAATTAGGTTGAGTTTTATCTGGCCGATTGTTTAATTCTCTTTGGGCCGAATTTTATATCCAAATCAGCCCGATTAAATATCTATTTGGGCCAAGAATAATAATTTGATAGGAACGATGAAAACAACTAAATTGAATCGAATTAATTTACTTCCAAATTGGTCGTATAACTAACTCCAATATGGCCGGAATAATTAGCAATAGGGCCGAGAGTTAAAATAATAAGACTGGGTCGGGCCCAAGGTTCGGAAAATATCCATAGCGGTTCAAAATTAAAACTACGCGACTAAACCGGAGATATAAACAATCGAACTAACTATTAAATAAAATTAATTCTAACAAGTTATACACATAACACCAAAAATATAAAAGTAAGAACATAAGTAATAAAAAAAAAGAAGCAATGCACATAAAGATAATTAAAATCAATTAGTGATAATCAAATAAATACAGACAACCAATCGAATAAAAGCAGACAATTAAATAAATAAAAGCGAGCCAATAATTGAAATAAAAAAATGCTAAAATTTTACATAAAGGAAACTGGGCATTACAGCCACGGTTCCACTTGGGAGCAAGAGGCTGATATCCGCGCTCGTTTTCTTGATTTCAATTCTTGATGTATATATTTTCTTATGTTCTATGTATATATGTTCCATTTTGTATTTCCGAGGACGGAAATATTTTAAGGAATGCAGATTGTAATAGCCCACTATGTTATTAATGTAAATTACGGGTTTTGTTCCGAAATATTTATTTTATCGATCACTATCATTCGGGACTAATTATTCAAGTCAAGAACGCTCGAATTAATTTTTGAAGTCGTGTTTATATTCAGAATGTTTTCTAGATATTTAAATTCATGTATTATAAGATAATTTATGTTTAATCATATGCTAAGACAAATTCCAAGCCTAATTATGTTTATTATGCACGTCCTAAGCAAGCTAAGGGATTGTTATTATCTTAGCAAGTTAATCATCCTTATCCTGCACCAAACAAATTTAACTAAGTGCCTAAGTCATGTTATCACGTCCAAATTACCGAAAGTGTGGAGCAAGATGCACGTGTATTTCATCCATTACTTGCTAGGTTATGTGGCATTCAATTAAGCTAAAAGTGATGACAAAGCCATGTCTTTATATGCCACCTAGCAATGACTAAGCAAGAAAGCCATAAAAACTCTCCCATGCACGGAAAGTGGTGAGAGATAATTGGCCATGATTTCCCTTCTCATTCTCACCATCTTTTACCCTATTTATACGTAAGAGTTGGGTAAATTTTTATCCTACACTTAGACTATAAACTTAATAAGAGTTAAGAGAGTTTTAGAAAGTATAAGTCAAGGAAGCCAAGAAAAAAGTACGTACGCACTCACGCACGCCTACAAGCAAGCTTCGTTTATTTTCTTCAAGCAATTAAGGAAGTAACCTCGGCTTACCCTTCTTTTATGTTAGCATGATCATATTAAGTCCAAGCCATATGTTCTATTCATATAGAAGCCAATTTATGCTAGGTTTAAGCCATGTTAAGCCATTTAAGCCATGTCAAGCCACGTTCGTTTTTATTCGGCAACTCCCGAGCGATTTATGTTTCACTAGTCATTATTGGATATATTATGTTCAGTCATGTAGTAATTGTCGAGAGAAGGTATCGTTTGGTCGAAAGATTGGCCAAAGCCGTAGGCTACGCACGTCGAGCACGCCATGGCAGTTCGCGTCTCATCGGTTGAATTGAGTTATGTTTATGATTCTCCGAACAAATTATGTGTCATGTTAAGTTATGATAAGTTATATTAATTCATGTTGAAGTGGTCGGAGAAAATCGTCGGACGGCCGGCAAGGGCCGGTCGTGGGCACGCTGCCCGCACACAGCGGCCAAAGCATACCGGCAGTCAGTCCAGGGTCACGCGGGTGATGTGCGTAAGCCCACCGGGCGTCGCGTACAACCGCTTTCCGCAGCAGTGTTACTTGGCCAGTGCACAGTGCACGCCGACGCATTCCAGCGCACGCTAGTGCATTAAGCCTCACGCCAGTCAGCCTCAGGTTGTGCCCGACAGCACGCCCGAACGCCTAGTACCGTCAGGGTCACCCAGCAGCACCCGAGCGGTATCAGTCCACGCCATCCAACTTCAGTTCATGCTTTGATGTGCCCAGTTGCCTGTTATGGCACCCGGTAGCGTCCGACAGTGTCCAGTTGCGCAAGTGTCGGCGCCCACAGCGCTGGCAGCGCTAGTCGTCATGTCACGCATCCAGTCGACCGTCGGTTGTGCTAGCAGCGCCCGATAGATGTTCCATGAACGCACGCGTTGCACGAGTTGCACGCCAACGTTCATGATCATGTCCAGCTGGCCCAGGTTAACGCCTGTCGTGCCCAGTGAAGTTCAAGCCACGCTAACCGTGCACAGTGGCCCGCCAGCACGCACGGACGTCCCTATCCGTACTCAGTCATGACCCCCAGTCGTGCCTAGGCCGAGTCAGTCCATGCCAGCGACCGCGCCCGAGGTCCTAGCAGGCCCAGTGCGGGACAGAGCCGGTTGGTCGAGCCAGCGGCCGACCGCCCAGCATCAGCAGGTCGGCGGTCCGGCCAGCCAGCGAACCGGCCGGTTCAGACCGCTTTATTTCACATGTTAATAATTATTGATCCGACTCATGTTCACGTCAGTATTTCAGTTAAATTCCAGGTCCGGTCAGGTTTAGTAGATTCATGTCAGTTCAGTTCCGATTATAAACCCTTGGAGCGCACTAATTTTTTTCATTAAACTTTCATTAAACCTAAATCCTAACAAGTTATTCGAAAAACACATCCAAGAACAATCCATCATTCATCACCGGACAATAAGTCGAAAATAACAAGCAACGAGCTGAACACAAAACGAAATTATATAACTAATCAGGTAAACACGATCCCATCAAAGCACACGATCAATTTAGGGGCTTAATTATAAATAAACTGAGTTATTATTGTGCATCAAACTTAACATTATTATTCTTTCACAACGAGCTTAAACTTTTAAAATTGTTTGCTGTTGTTGTTATTATTTGTAACAACCCGCCTGAATATGGAATAATTGGGCTATTTATTTATTATTTACCGTCTTCGGTATTATTATCATTATTTAATTGCCTAATTGCCTTTAAATGTTTATTTGACGGTTATTATTAATGTAATAAAATTGTCTTTAATTTATTATTATTATTATTATTATTATTATTATTATTATTATTATTATTATTATTATTATTATTATTTAAGTAATTGTCTAATGTGCCTAATGTGATTAAAGTGTATTAATAAATGATACTATTATGTGTATCATATATATATATATACATACATATTATATCGGGTGTTATTTTAATTATCGAGCCTTGTTTAGTTTATCGTTGAACCAAGCCCGAGCCGCCCAGCGACCGCGCCCCGACCCAGTTTCCAGTAAATGCGTGCGTGTGTGTGTGTGATTTTATCTTGGAGAATAAGTAAATAGAAACCTATTGCTGCATTATATATGCAAGCTTTCCCTCAGAAAATCCACAACACGCAGACCCTAGCTTTTAGTTTTATTCCCGCAGCTTTTTTCTTTTTTTTGTTCCATTCGCTTACCTCTCGAGCATAAAAGTGATCTAATCATCTCCATCGACCCGCAGCAGACCATCATTATCATCACCCTCCACACCATCAATCATCATTATCACCTCCGTCCCTTCATCATCTGGCAACCTCCAACGCCGTGCAGCACCCCAGGCCGCCGTTCTTCAGTCCGCAGCGCCATCATCACTCTCTGTCGGGTCCTGTCGATTTCCGTCGGAGGGCCGAACGTGGCCATCGAGTCACGTCGGGTTCGGTCGGACTGTCAAACGTAGCCGGCGAGCCCTGTCATCAAATCCCAGGCCCCATTTGTCGCTGTCGTTCTTACGTTGCTGCCATCACCGTTAGGCTCTGTTCTGTGCGCTACCTACTCGCAGTCCTGATCTTTGTGCTCCGTCGGTGAGCCAAACGAAGTTGTTGAGCCCTCTCGTGCGGTCCTTTTCAGCCTCGGCTCGACCCTTTCGCGTGTCCCCATCCCGAGAACGGTACCCGGACTTTTGATACCCCTCGATTAGATTGTGTTAAAATGCGTTATTATGATGCCCAGATGCCGTGTTTATATTTTTCATAAATTATGATGTAGCTTTATATTATATGCTTTTAAGTGATATTTGAATTTCTTATTCAATAATCATGTAAGTATTTGGATTGTTGTTGAACTGCGGCGGCACCCTGTTCTTTTATTTTTATGTCCGCGATGAAGATAGATTTCAGTGTTATCATATTTGCTTAAATGTTAAATATGCCAGTTTTTCTTATTTTCATATGTTCTTGTGTGTATAAATCAGCTTAAGGACACTATTGATAATTGGAGTTTAATTAATAATCATAGTTTAAATGACTTGTTGGTTGGAGTATTAGCTGGTTACATATTTGGTGTTAATATTATGGGATGAGATTTATAATTGTTAATTTTCAGTTTAAGTAGTAACTTTAGGTTCTATAACTGCCATTTGTTTATGTCAAATCTAGTGAGTTTAATTCTTAAAGGTTGTCTCGTGAGTCATATATATGTGTGTGTACCGGAGTTACTGCTACCTTGTTCTTGGTATAATTTGATGCCTTTTAGTAAGTAATGTTTAGGAATTCAACTGAAACTGATCAGTAATGACATGTTGTTTGTATTGGTTAAGTGGTAAAATACTTTCTATATTAATTAATATAATTGTTGAAGCATTTTGGGTAATGTCTAAATCACGTTATATGTAATTGTTTGTTTATCCTTAATGATAAGATATTGCAAGCTTGCGTTGTGATTTAGAAAAGTAATGTGATTTCATTTGTTTGTTTAGATGGAATTATATGCTCTTATCTGCAGTATGTGTTATATGTTTTTTAAAGTGTTGTTCTGCGTTTCAATCAACACCGTAATAATAAGACATAATAATAAATGTAGGTTTTTGAGGAGTTGAGGCTCACCAGCCTACCGAGCTATTTGTGTGTAATATTCTTCTTCAATAACCAGGTTGGTTTATTTATAAAATTTGATATGCTTTAATTAATTGCATTTGTTGTGGTATGATCAAAGTGTGAGTATGGACCATGTAGCCTTCGATGTGAGTTGTACCGGCCGTTGAACGGTTATCCCCGTAGCTATAGAACGTACCTTCGGGTAGTCTCCTTTATTTAGGTATGGCAGTCAGGGCGTGGCCTTGGCTGGTGATCCTCGTATGTAAGGCCAATGCGTGAGTTTTGGCATTCGGGGTGGATTTACTCCTGTTGGCTGGGCATCGATTGTAAGACCCGGGGGGCATTTCGTATGTGTATCAGTTAAGTGGTCTATTGGTGTAGGTGTGCACATGAGGGTTGACTCTGGGATAGGAGATGGGATATTAATTGTTTTATGTTCATACTGTGACCATACCTTTTTTGTTTATGATTATTGAATATTGATTACTGCATAGTGGTGAGCACCTCGATTTTCCAATTGTGCTCATCCCCACCTGCTCTTCATGGATGCAGGTTAGTACTCGCTGGCACGACAAGAGGAGGCGAGTGGTGGTCATGTTAAGGTTTCTGTTTCCGCTGTTTAACTGTTTTATGCATTTCTAAATTATGTTGATTATTGGATTGTTGATAGGGAGTGTTCTCTCTATTATTTATGAGCTGATGAAGCCCAGTTTTGGGAGATTGATGTTATTTATGAACCCAGTTTAGGTGTTGACCTGATTTTGGACCCGTTTTGGTAGTTGCAATTATGATGTCATCGAAAATGGTTTTTCAAATAGTAGCGCCGCCAAATTTTTATGAAATAAATTTTGAAATAGTCCCTGATTTGGGACCGCATGACGGAGGTGATCATGGAGAAGTATTATCCTCAGAGTTATCGCATGAGGATGGAGCGCGCTTTTTGGGATCTTACTCAGGGGACTGGTACCGTTGAGGAGTACGAGCGGGAGTTCACCCGCATGAGTGCCTTTGCTCCACGTATGGTGGACACCGACCTGAAGAAGGCCCACAAGTTCTGGGGTGGGCTGAATCAAACCTTTCGTATGCATGTTTCTAGCCAATGAAATCTTTCCTTTGATGAGACCGTTATCCGATCCACCCAGCTTGAGAGTTATCAGACTCTCAATGCTTCTGTCCCTTCTGCTCAGCTGGTCCATCCCATATCCTCCATGCCGTCCGGCTCTTGTTCGGGCAAAAGAAAGTCTGGCTACCCCCAGAACAAGAAGGGGAAGAATGGAAACTTTGTGAAACGCGATGACCGACCTGTCCAGGGCCAGTATCCAAAATGCCCTAAGTGCGGCCGTTACCACCCGGGGGAGTGCCGCCACGATCAGAGGGTTTGTTTCAACTGTTAGCGCACGACCACTTTTACCACGACTGCCCCGAACCGAAGAGACAACCACCATACCAACAGCCTTATCAGCAGCAGCTTCCCTCTCCACCGCGTCAGCAGCAACAGCAGCAGAACAGACAACCCCCACCGAACCAGCATAGGGCTGGGGGTCAGGCACGAGTCTATACCATCGCTCAGGACGAGGCGGCCAACAATGCAGGTACCATGTCTGGCATGATTTGCTTATCTAATGTGCCTATCTTTGCGTTATGTGACACTGGGGCTACTCATTCCTTTATCTTCTCTCGATGACTTGAGGCACTTTCTATTAGCAATGTGTGCAACTGTGATCCTCTTGAGGTTAGCTTAGCCTCGGGAAAATTTATTATCTCCGCCTCTATGATTCCCGGTCTTCGAGTTAGTATTGTGGGCATGTTTTAGAGGCCGACTGTTATGTTATTTAAATGCGGGACTTCGATGTGATCTTGGGCATGGACTGGCTCACTCGCTATGGAGCTGACATCCGGTGCCAGGAGCGCGAAGTCACTCTCTTCCCTGATTCAGATCAGCCTGTTGTTTTCTATGGGGTGAAGTCGAGGACTGTGCCTCGAGTCATCTCTTCTATGCAAGCTAGGAAGATCCTTTCTAAGGGTAGCTGTCAAGGCTATGTCGGACGACTCTGAGAGGTCCCCGGAGATAGTTTACATCGTTTGTGAGTACCTCGATGTTTTACCCGATGAACTGCCCGGAGGACCGCCCGACCACCAAGTGGAGTTTACCATTGATATAGTACCAGGAGAAGGCCCCGTTTCTAAGGCCCTTTATCGTATGGTGCCGAAAGAGCTTCAAGAGCTCAAGGCCCAAATCTATGAGTTGCTCAATCTCGGTTTTATTCGGCCGAGTGTTTCACCGTGGGGAGCGCCCGTCCTATTCGTGAAGAAGAATGACGGATCGATGCGCATGTGCATTGACTATCGGGAGTTGAATACCCTTACAGTCAAGAACAAGTACCCCCTTCCTCGTATTCAGGATTTTTTTGACCAGCTGATGGGAGCCAACGTCTTCTCGAAGATCGACTTGCGTTCTGGCTATCATCAGCTGAAGATCCGGGAGTCGGATATTTATAAGACTGCCTTCCGTACCCATTATGGCCACTATGAGTTCATAGTCATGCCGTTCGGACTCAGCAATGCACCGATCGTGTTTATGGACCATATGAATAGGGTCTTTCATCCCTTCCTGGACCAGTTTGTTATCGTGTTCATCGAAGACATCCTGTTTTATTCCCAAGACATCGACTAGCATAAGGAGCATCTGAGGATTGTGTTGGAGACTCTTCGCCGCGAGAAACTGTATGCTACGTTCTCGAAGTGCGAGTTTTGGCTGGATCGTGTGGCATTCTTTGGCCACATTGTGACAACGAGAGGCATTGAGGTGGATCCCAACAAGATCGAGGCAGTGAGCGAATGGGATACGCCAAAAAGTGCCGCTGATGTTCATAGTTTCCTGGGGTTAGCATGATACTACCGGAGGTTTATCGAGGGCTTCTCGAAGATAGCCCAGCCACTAACTAACCTTATGAAGAAGGCCGTGAGGTTCGATTGGAGTCCTAGGTGTGAGGATAGTTTCCAGGAGTTGAAGAGGAGACTCACTGCTGTACCCGTTCAATCCATTCCCGACCCTACTTTGGAGTTCACCATCTACAGTGATGCTTCGAAGATGGGTTTGGGATGTGTTCTTATGCAGCAGGGGAGGTTCATAGCCTATGCTTCGAGGCAGCTGAAGCCTCACGAGAAGAACTACCCCACTCAGGATCTTGAGTTAGCTGCTGTCGTTCATGCCTTGAAGATTTGGCGGCACTACCTCTATGGAGGCAAGTGTGAGATTTTCACTGACCACAAGAGCCTAAAGTACATTTTCAATCGGAAGGAGCTGAATATGCAGCAGCGTAGGTGGTTGGAACTGTTCAAGGACTACGATTGCACGATTAGCTACCATCCTGGGAAAGCTAATGTGGTAGTCGATGCCCTTAATCGAAGGAGTTATGGCCAGTTGTCATGTCTTTTTACCGAGCAAGATGTCCTTCTTTGGGAGTTCGAGCGGCTACAGCTACAGGCATTGGAGCTGACTCCGACAGCTAGGGGTATGTTGACCTCTTTG
The DNA here is from genome assembly GCA_902706635.1 of Striga hermonthica. NCBI lineage: Eukaryota > Viridiplantae > Streptophyta > Magnoliopsida > Lamiales > Orobanchaceae > Striga > Striga hermonthica. Next base: position 7,661,532 of record CACSLK010000984.1, read on the forward strand.
GTTGTGGGACCGACTCTTCGAGAGGATAGTCGCCGAGCAGCCGAATGATCGTTTTCTGTGCTGGATGAGAGAGTTGGCGATTAGCGGTTGGATTGGAGGCTTTGCAGTTGCATCTGATGGAGCATTAGTCTTTGAGGGTAGACTATGTGTTCCGAAGGTGTAGGAACTGCGAAAGGAGACTTTGAGAGAGGCCCATAGTGCCCCGTACACCATCCATCCTGGTAGCTCGAAGATGTATCAGGACTTGAGGAAGTCGTTTTGGTGGCGAGGCATGAAGAGGCAAGTGGCGAGGTTCGTAAATGGGTACCTGGTGTGTCAGCAAGTGAAGGCTGAGCATCAGAAACTGAGAGGGAAGTTGCAGCCACATTAGGTTCCATTGTGGAAGTGGGAGTGCATTACCATGGATTTCTTGGTGGGATTGCCGAGGTCGAGAGCCGGGCATGATTCCATTTGGGTGATTGTGGATCGCCTTACGAAGTCTGCCCACTTTCTGCTGGTCCGGACGACTATGAAGGCTAGTCATTATGCCGCGTTGTTCGTAGACAAGATTGTCAAACTTCATGGAGTTCCCGTGGATATGGTGTCTGATCGAGACGCGAAGTTCACTAGTCAGTTCTGGAAGACTCTGTACCGGGCCATGGGGACGAGACTGGAGTTCAGTACAACTTTTCATCCTCAGACAGATGGTCAGTCGGAGCGGACGATCAAGTACTTGGAGGACATATTGAGGGCTGTGGTATTAGATCGTAGCCTAGCCTGGGAGAGTGTCTTGCCTTTGGTCGAGCTGACTTACAACAACAGCTACCACTCCACGATCAAGATGGTCCAACTCGAGGCTTTGTATGGACGTAAGGTCCGAACACCATTGTACTGGGATGAGGTCGGGGAGAGGAAGATCATGGGTCCGGAGTTCATTCTTAGTGCTTCGGAGTTAGTTGAGGCTATCCAGAAGCATATCCGGTCAGCCCAAGAGAGGCAGAAAGTCTATGCCGACCGGAAGAGGGATGAGCACGAGTATGCCGTCGGATATTATGTCTTCCTGAAGGTTTCGCCTATGAAGGGCGTGATTCACTTCGGGAAGAAGGGGAAGCTTAGACCGTGTTATATTGAGCCATTCGAGATCCTTGCCCGAGTCGGGAACTTGGTTATCGGCTGGCTTTACCACCTAGCTTGTCGGGAGTGCATGACGTGTTTCACGTCTCTATGTTGCGGAGATACGTGCATGATCCCACTCACGTGGTGGACTTCGGCGAACTGCAGGTCGAGCGAGACCTTACCTACGAGGAGGTACCGGTAGCTATTTTGGACCAGAAGGTCAATCAGTTGAGGAACCGGGCAGTGAGCTTGGTGAAGGTGCTTTGGAGCCGACATGACGAGTCGGAGGCGACTTGGGAAAAGGAGGCCAAGCTTCGGAGGCGATACCCAAACATTGAGTTTTGAGTTTCCCTTGTATTTTATTTGCTTTCTAGATTTCTTATTTTCGAATTTCGAGGACGAAATTCTTTGTAAGATGGATAGATTGTAACACCCCGTTTGAATATGGAATAATTGGGTTATTTATTTATTATTTATCGTCTTCGGTATTATTATCATTATTTAATGGCCTTTAAATTTTTATTTGACGGTTATTATTAATGTAACAAAATTGTCTTTATTTCTTATTATTATTATTATTATTATTATGATTATTATTATTATTATTTAAGTAATTGTCTAATGTGTCTAATGTGATTAAAGTGTATTAATAAATGAAACTATTATGTGTATTATATATATATATATATATATATTATATCGGGTGTTATTTTAATTATCGAGCCTTGTTTAGTTTATCGTTGAACCAAGCCCGAGCCGCCCGGCGAACCGCGCCCCGACCTGGTTTCCAGTAAATGCGTGCATGTGTGTGTGATTTGTCTTGGAGAATAAGTAAATAGAAACCTATTGCTGCATCAAATATATGCAAGCTTTCCCTCAGCAAATCCACAACACGCAGACCCTAGCTCTGAGTTTTATTCCCGCAGCTCTTTCCTTTTTCTGTTACATTCGCTTACCTCTCGAGCATAAAAGTGATCCGATCATCTCCATCGACCTGCAGCAGAACATCATTATCATCACCCTCCGCACCATCAATCATCATCATCACCTCCGTCCCTTCATCATCCGGCAACCTCCAACGCCCTGCAGCACCCCAGGCCGCCGTTCTTCAGTCCGCAGCGCCATCATCACTCTTCTTCGGGTCCCGTCGAGTTCCGTCGGAGTGCCGAACGTGGCCATCGAGTCTCGTCGGGTTCCGTCGGACTGTCAAACGTAGCCGGCGATCCCCGTTATCAAGTCCCAGGCCCCATTCGTCGCTGTCATTCTTACGTTGCTACCATCACCGTTAGGCTCTGTTCCGTGCACTACCTACTCTCAGTCCTGCTTTTCGTGCTCCGTCGGCAAGCCAAACAAAGTTGTCGAGCCCTCTCGTGCGGTCCGTTTCAGCCTCGGCTCGACCCTTTCGCGTGTCCCCATCCCGAGAACAGTACCTGGACTGTTAATTCCCCTCGATTAGATTGTGTTAAAATGCGTTCTTATGATGCCCTGATGCCGTGTTTATATTTTGCATAAATTATGATGTAGCTTTATATTATATGCTTTTAAGTTTAATTTGAATTTCTTATTCAATAATCATGTAAGTATTGTTACAGAATGTTTGTTTAAATTACAACGGGAACCTATGAACTGAAGATGATGATTTCAGTTCTTACAAAGTGAACTAAAACAGAATCGAAATTACAAAAAAGAAGCGAAAAAATTGTCGAGGCGATTGCTCTTTCCGCAAGACGAAAACGCCCCGTATAGTGCTGACGGGTACAGGCATCTCGTCCCCAAAGATACAACGGCATACATCTCGAACGCTGTAGCACACCAGGATTCGAGCTCCGACGAACTGGAATGAAGTCGAGAACAGAGCAGTATGATATGATGCGTGAGGCTTTGAGAATAATCAGAGTGCATGAAATGTTGTGTATCTTCTCTGCAACTCAATGTCTTATTTATAGGACTTCCACCACTGAGGGAGAACCAAGGGTTACACCAGCCACTTAAGGCTGAGATAAATGGCACCATTAATCTCAAAACGTTTTAGGTGTTAAAACACCATTAACCAGGAGGAGTTGACACCATTAACCCCATTATCACCATTAACCTGAGTTGTTACTTCACATGAAGAGTCAGGTGTCCAGGTTCATTGTACCTGGAGAGGTCTCACTCGGGTTGTGTCAAAACTCGAGTCCAAATCCAAATTTGATTTTCCAGTTGGGCTTAAAATTGCAAATAAATTTGCAGCAAAAAGATATATAGTGATTGGGCCCAAGGCCCAACCACCCAAGTCCAGCCCAAAGTCCAATTGCCAAGAACCAAGAACCATGAACCAAGGACCAAGGCCCAAGTCCCAAGTCCCAGGTCCAAGGCCCGGGCCCGTGCCCGAGCCCGAGCCCGAGCCCGAGCCCGAGCCAGCC
>CACSLK010000984.1:7670668-7704813 GCA_902706635.1 Striga hermonthica
TAGCTTTGTGCTTGTTGTAACCTCTCCAACTCTCTTTATTATAATAAAGAGAATTAAACTCATTTAAGAGTCCAATGTGGGAGTGACTCTTGACCCTTCAATTCCCACAACTAACGTTTTACGTGCCCTTTTATGGCTAACTTTAACAATTTATTTCTCACTCACCGAAAATCAGTTTTGAGAAAGTAAATATACCACGAGTATCTACTCGGAACGTAAAATTTTTTTACAATATTTAATTCAACTCAAATTAAATATTTGGCCATAAAAAATTCAGTCAAAACCGGGTCAAACCCAAGTTTTATAACTGATTTTTCCAACAAATATTTGGATTGTTGTTGAACTGCGGCGGCACCCTGTTCTTTTATATTTCTGTCCGCGATGAAGATAGATTTCAATGCTATCATATTTGCTTAAATGTTAAATATGCCAGTTTTTCTTATTTTCATACGTTCTTGTGTGTATAAATTAGCTTAAGGACACTATTGATAATTGGAGTTTTATTAATAATCATAGTTTAAGTGAATTGTTGGTTAGAGTATTAGCTGGTTACATATTTGGTGTTAATATTCCTGTCATTATGGGATGAGATTTATAATTGTTAATTTTCAGTTAAAGTAGTGAATTTAGGTTCTATAACTGCCATTTGTTTATGTAAAATGTAGTGAGTTTAATTCTTAAAGGCTTTCTCGTGAGTCATATATATGTGTGTGTACCAGAGTTACTGCTACCTTATTCTTGGTATAATTTGATACATTTTAGTAGGTAATGTTTAGGAATTCAACTGAAACTGGTCTGATGAATAATTGTTGATTAAGTGACGACATGTTGTTTGTATTGGTTAAGTGGTAAAATACTTTCTATATTAATTAATTTAATTGTTGAAGCATTTTGGGTAATGTCTAAATCACGTTATATGTAATTGTTTGTTTATCCTTCATGACAAGATATTGTAAGCTTGCGTTGTGATTTAGAAAAGTTATGTGATTTCATTTATTTGTTTAGACAGAATTATGTGCTCTTATCTGCAGTACGTGTTATATGTGTTTTAAAGTGCTGTTTTGCGTTTCAATCTACACCGTAATAATAAGACTTAATAATAAATGTTGGTTTTTGAGGAGTTGAGCCTCACCAACCTACCGAGCTATTTGTGTGTAATATTCTTCTTCAATAACCAGGTGGGTTTATTTATAAAATGTGCTATGCTTTAATTAATTGCATTTGTTGTGGTATGATCAAAGTGTTAGTATGGACCATGTAGCCTTCGATGTGAGTTGTACCGGTCGTCAAACGGTTATCCCCGTAGCTATAGAACGTATCTTCGGGTAGTCTCCCTTATTTATGTATGGCAGTCAGGGCGTGAGCCTTGGCTGGTGATCCTCGTATGTAAGGCCAAGGCGTGAGTTTTGGCATTCGGGGTGGATTTACTCCTGTTGGTTGGGCATCGATTGTAAGACCCGAGGGGCATTTCGATACGTGTATCAATTCAGTGGTCTATTGGTATATGTGTGCACATGAGGGTTGACTCTGGGATAGGAGATGAGATATTAATTGTTTTATGTTCATATTGTGACCATACCTTTATTGTTTATGATTATTGAATATGGATTACTGCATAGTGGTGAGCACCTCGAGTTTTCAATTGTGCTCATCCCCACCTGCTCTTCATTGATGCATGTTAGTACTCGCTGGCACGACAAGAGGAGGCGAGTGGTGGTCATGTTAATGTTTCTGTTTCCGCTGTTTGAATTGTTTTATGCATTTCTAAATTAAGTTGATTATTGGATTATTGATAGGGAGTGTTCTCTCTATTATTTATGAGCTGATGAAACCCAGTTTTGGGAGATTGATGTTATTTATGAACCCAGTTTGTGTGTTGACCTGATTTTAGACCCGTTTTTGGGAGTTGCAATTATGAAGTCATTGAAAATGGTTTTTCAAATAGTAGCGCCGCCAAAATTTTATGAAATAAATTTTGAAAAATTTATTCTAAATTTCATCAAATAAAAGTGGGGCGTTACATTATTATTATTATTATTATTATTATTATTATTATTATTATTATTATTATTATTATTATTATTATTATTATTATTATTATTATTATTATTATTATCATTATTAGTATGTCGTGTGTGGGAACATTAAATAAGCAGTAGCAAAAAACATATGAAAGCCATGTAAAACCCAAACAACCCACTTACAATACTATAAGTATTATTAATCCCCGAAACAGTTTAATCCACGCGCTGAATAGCACCACCACCACCACCAGCCTGCAACCCGATATCGTAGACAGGCGTCATATTGGGATAGAAGAGACCGTAATGCCTCTCGGTCTCCGGGCCAGGCTTTTGGTCCTCATTAAAGAGTGCAAATATGTAAACGTCGATTGGGTCCGACGGCCTCAAGGGAGTCCCCTCCTTCTCCTCCACCCGTTTCAACAGATTCCCATTGTACAATCTTGCGTTCTCCAACGAGGGCCCTCGTCTTATTCTTCCTTGTGAAGGCCATCCAGTCTCGGTCCAATAAGTATGTATGCTCTTGAAGCCCGAAGCTTCTTGGGCCGAGTTAACTGCGTCCATCTGTGCATACAACATATTATCATAATGTAAGTTGGTGATGGGATCTGTCTGGCCCGGGTTGGGCTCAAAAAGCACGTACTCCAACGACACGTGCTCTGGGTCATCCATGTATGCAAAGTAAGGGTTAACATTGATCAAAAATGGGGAGTCCGTTTCGGAGAGGAAACCCAATATGCCGACGAGGTAGTCCAAGAGTTCAGACTTGAAAGTGCCCAACGAGGGGGGAAATGTGACAGCCATGATCCCAAACGAGTGTGCAGTGCTCACGTAGATTTGTTGGCTCAGGCCAAGGTCCGCAAGAGCTTTTTGGACATTTTTCATTGCAGGCAGAAGGGAGATCATCATCTTAATGTCTTTACCAGTGAGGACCTCGTTGCCGATTGCTATAATCTTGATATTGGTTCGGTTGGTGTAAGGGGCCACGTTCTTTTTTACCCAATCCTGGGCTTGGGCCGGGTCGGTGAAATTCTCAATGTACTTGTTTTCGAGTCCGATTATGAGTTCGACACTTGTGTTGGCGAAAGCCGAGAGAACTTCTGGGTCGGCATCGTAGATTCTGACATGGGTTATGTTGAGAGAAACGATGAAGGAAGCCACACGTGATGGCGTAGGGAGGTCGTCCGCCACACGCCCATAGTCGACTCCTATGCGGAAGCTGTGGGTGCCGGTCATCAATGAATCTGGAGACAATTACTACGATGAATTAAGTTTGTACATATATCTATATGGCTAATTCATTGAGTTTACTTTTATGTTTGAAACACTTTCTTTCTTCTATTTATTATTTATGGCTATTTAGTTTTACAAATTTGCGGCCTAAGCGTTAGGCATGTTAGACAAGATTAGTATCTTATATGGTCTATGGAAATTGAGAGCCCTATACATATACTGTTTTATTTTTTAAAAAAAAAAAAAAAAAAAACTTAAACTAAATTGTTTATATGGAACATTATACTTGATGTGTAAGTATATAAACGCAAACATAAGCAACAAATAAATGTAATTTTTTTACTATTATTATTTTAATTATTATCATTATTATTATTATTATTATTATTATTATTATTATTATTATTATTATTATTATTATTATTATTATTATTTCTAAACACCGCACCTTTTTTACGCCTCCTTTTGGACCGTTTTTCTCCTGACATTCTTTTGTTTAAACAAAACAACTCTTACTATCATTTTTTTTTTAAATTACGTTAGAATATAAAAATTATTATTTTAAACATTAGAATATTATTATTATTTTAGAATTTAGAAATTATAATGTTATAACTTATAATTATTATTTTGTAGAACGTATTATTATTATTACGTTAGAACTTAGAAATTACTATGATGTAAATTAGAATTGATTATGTTGTTATTATAATGTTTTAACTTAGAATATTATTATATAAATTAGAATTATTATCTTATAGAATTTATTGTTATGTTGTTAGAATTTAGAAATTTATATGTTATTACATAAAAATTTCTAAGTTCTAACATAATAATAATTAAATTCTATCTGATAATCAATTATAATTTATAATATAATAATTTCTAAGTTCTAACTATAAGATAATATATAAATTCTAATTTATAACATTATAATATTTAAATTCTAACATAATTCATATAATAAATAAAAATTTGATTGGTAAATAAAAAATCTCGTGGCTGGTCAACGATCGTGGCCAACCATGTGCCTGCTAGGCACGGTGGCGGTTGACCGTCTTCGCTGGCCGACCACATGGTCGGTCACAATTGCCTGTCGGCCACACTTTTTTTTTTAACCTTTTGGAAAATATGCTAGAAGCAAAATTGTCCAAAAGAAGTATTATGCAGTAATTAAGGAACGATGAACAGTAACACCCATTATTATCTCTAACACTTGTCTTACATAAGTTTATACGAAAACTAATTAAATACAAATGAGTTAATAAAATAAGATAATGGCAATAATGAATTCAAATATAAATCACATTATTCAACGACCAAGGGTAAATTTTAAGATTATTTTGCAACTGAGTTGTACATGATGTCTATAGTTAAAATACTATTTGTAATAAGAGAATCAACATTTCTCATGTAACACCAGAAATCCCAAACTTTCACCACTAGGAAAATCGGAGTGAAAATAATTTGTTGAAAAAAGTATTTTATTACAAGAACAAACCTGAAAAGAGGATGATGAGAACAAGAACCCAAAAAAAGATGGCCATTGCTAATAATATGTTAAAACTAGTTGAACTGATGAGGTTCTTGTTTATTCAATGTCCCTATATATAGAGGCTTCCATTCAGTACACTTTCTCATACACACCCAAACAAAAAAATGTGAAATCGTACTAATAGTTTATAGTCTATCATTTCATGGAAGCAATCATGACTTGATGGCCTCTTTCTCTATAATTTAATTTGTTACCTTCAGTTTATTAATTAGTTTATACATGTAAGTATTTGAAGATTGATATTATACATGTAAGTATTAGTTTATACATGTAATTATATTATACATGTAAGTATTTGAAGTTGGAATCTACATTGGACACTGAAGCCATCCGAAAGTAAAAAGGGAAGTTTTGTTATCTTGATTTCTTTATTTCCTTAATTTTATTTATTTTAACTTTTTAATTTGTTTATTATATGAACTTGAGACCGAGAAGGAATCCACAAGATATTTTTCCTATGGGACAGTCGCATGTGAATTAAAGAAAGAGCCCAACTTAACATGCAAAGAGATCAAAGCTGTAACACCCTGCCTAGACTTACTAAAATCAGAGTAAATTTTTCGCGCTATAAAAGGCAAGCTCTTATTTGATTTTCAAAAACTCATATTAATTTTTCAAAAATACTTTAACTTTAATATACGGGATGCTACTCAACTTAAATCTTAAATCTTTAATATTTAATATCTTTAAACTACTAGGCATGCAACTGAGTATAATTCATTACTCTAAACATCTCAGGATTTGAAATTTTAGATACTGAAATACTGAGTGCGGAAGCAAATGCAAGCATGCATGAACAAAACATAATAACTCAAACACGTTCAAATATACATGACATGTTTACTAATAATATCCTTGCTATGACCACCACCACATCATCGGCTCACGCTCTACACTCGACGCCGTCACCTGAATAATGGTTAGTGGGGGCATGAGCATAAATAATCCACGTGCTCTGCTGGAACCGACACTGAAATATACAACTAATATAATAACATATGATGGCATCAACATATATGCAAGTACTTAATGGGTCAGAAAAAAAGGATATGATGATGAACATTTTAATAACAGATTAGGCATCCATCCTATAAACACTTAAATCGGCAAACTACCTATAGCTGCTACTTAGCTGACTGCCTATAACTGCTATTCAGCCGACTGTCTATAATCGTTGTTCAGTTGACTGTCTATAATTTCTGCTCGACTGGATAACTATAACTGATGCCCAACTGTCTACTATAATGGGTGCTCGACTGGCTAACTATAATTGCTGCTCAACTGACTAACTCTAACAGCGACATCACGAACTAAACATACATCTGATATGATAGCACATCCCAACCTCAGCATACATCTAATATGATAAAACACATCGCAACCTAAGCATACATCTAATATGATAGAACACATCACAACCTAAGCATACATCTAATATGATAGAACACATCACAAATGTGTATAAATAAGTGTATTGTCTATAACTGCTGCTCAACTGACTATCTCTAATAGCTGCTCAACTTACTCAATATAATTGCTGCTCAACTGATTGCTTAACTGGCGAGAAGGACACGAGTTCTTCACGCTCACGATAAGCAATTGTAGGACCTAATCTATAGGTCGTTGCCCATATTAGGGCAAAACTAACCCTTATGCACTTCTTGTTAGAGGTATGCTGTAAAAGCGATGTTTTGCAGTTTCTATCAATTCCATTTTGATCTGGCCATCATGTTTCGGTCAAAGTACATATGTTTACAGTTTATTTATTATGCAATACATACTCCATGTCTTATATTGAGGTAGTGTTGTTCGAAGAGTTTCGAACAGAAAGATCACCTATCGGTTCTTTATAAGACTAAACTATTCGTTCACAGTCTAGATTGGCAGTGAGAACCCACTTGGAAAAAGACTGTAGTGTATTCTCGATTCAGTTGGTCTTTGACTGAAGGATTACACTAGCACTTATGTTAAGTGTTGAACAGGACCACGGAAGGATAAGGATATGAGACTCACTGACCGTTGTCGTAACCTAGACCTTCAGTGATTGATGCATTCTCTTAAGTTGTAAGATAATATAAAATAGGCATATATTTTTATTTCTTATTTATTTGATTTACCAAGTGATTCCTATTTTAATTGGATGACATACGAGGTATTTTGGTAAGTAAGAATAATTATATGATGTGCTATTATAGATTATTTACAGACACTATGTTCCAGTGCGCTGGATTGATGACGTCCCCGAAATGAGCTGAGAAAGGAACATTATGTTAAACCCTGCAGGTAGACGATTGTCTAACATAATGGTTAAAGGCTGAGTGGTACTAATTCGGAAATGAATAAGAAGTTGATTAATTATTTTGTCAGTAATTTAATTAATCAACGGACGTTATATCTTAAACAAAGGGAGGTAAATCGATCAATCAGATTAATATTATTTAATCATGGAGGCTCGATTTTATTGGTAAAATAGTGGCTAAATGGAGAGAGCAATAATAGTACTTTAGTGGGATGTTTTGTTATTTAATTCCATTAAATAGAAATTAATTTTATTCCATATTAATTAATTAATTAGGAGAATAAAATTCCTACTTGAATCTTCTCTTGGGATTAAGAGACTTGGGAGTCTTCTAGAAGATGAAGATTAGTAGGAAATATATTTTCTACATTATATTATTAATTGGAGTAAAATTAGGCTTCCTAAATTAGGAATTGGTTTTATTCCATAGTTATTAATTTAATTAGGAAAGATATTCCTACAAGGATCTTCTCTATTGTTAGGAGACTTAGGTGTCTTTTACAAGGAGAGGATTAGTAGAAGATTTCCTTCCTACATTAAATTAGTATTGGAGTAGAATTAGGTTTCCTAGGCCTAATGGAATAAGCCCATATTTAGCACCTCCTTAAGGTCCCTAATGGAGCCTATAAATACACCATGTCCCAACCTCTCCTACAATGTTGTCTTGGCCGATTTTCTCTACTACATACGCGAGAGAATTACATCGTTCGAGAGTTAGGGAGATTCGATTAAACGCTCCACCAAGTTTAATTGAAGTAGGTGTTTAGGTAATCCGTTAGAAGGCTTTTGGGTACAATTATTCGAGCCTTTATATTCATATTTTCTGGTCATCATCATCACCTCATCGCCGCCCATCCTCCGCCGCGAGTGTTCGCCGAAAATCACTTACCGCCGCCGGAAGCCGCCCAAGCCCTGCCGATCGCAACCGCAAGCCCCGCTCGCAGTTGCGTTCAGCCAGGCACAACGCAAGCTCCCAGCAGCGACACCCAACGACATTCGCGAGTCCCCAGCGACGCCCTACGCCATCGCGAGTCGCCCCACGCCATCGCGAGTCGCCCCAGCATCCCAGTCGTCGATCGTGCACGACCCCAGCGATGCCCGACTGCTTGCTGTTCGTTCCCAATGCGCGACCGTCACGCGCGCACCATCCGAGCGCGTCCCTGCTGCCATGCCCAGCAACCCGCGTGATCAGACGCCAGCGCCAGTCCGCGGAGGCGTAGGAGTCCCAGCGCATGTCAGCGACACGCACGCCAGTGCTCGTCCGCAGATCCAAGCCACCCGCACATCACGCCAGCGCCCGACACGCACCCCCGTGAGTCCGTGACTGCTGCCCGCGTTCCACACGCTGTCTGCGCCCGACGCACACGTGTTGCTTGTTGCACCCGATGACCGAGACCCGCGTGCTGTTCAATCGTGATTCATTTGACGTGTTGATTAGAATCGACTAAAGGCCAAACCTATCCGCCCATTAGGTTGTGGTGTTCAGACGAACTTCACCAACGGTACTCTACATCGTCTCAGAGTCGACAAAAATTTTAAAAGGTAAACATCCATATCCTAACTATAGATTCTGCTGCGTTAGGATTTATTTCGATAAAGTTTAATACTGTGTATGTTGTTTGACGTTCCTAACAGAACCCAACACTGCTAAGGTTGGAGCTTAACTCACAACTGCACTAGAGTCCTTGATACTACTTAAGATTCGAAACACTTGGTTATGACGAAACCTATCTTTAGATCAATGTCCTATAGGGAAGAATTATTCCGAGATCATCTGGAATTAAACTTAACTCAAGGCTGCTCTAGAGTTCTTAATTCACTTAACTCAAAGTTGCACTAGAATTCTTATCTCAAGTAGCGTTAGGTTCAGTTAGCTAAAAAGGATCTACTTTCTAGGTAATTGCGATTATAGAAGATGTAATACCCAGTAAAGGTCCCCACCTGATATGATGAAATGCAAGATCTGAATGGTTTGCAGCTGTTGGAGGCTCGACTCTCTACAAGCTACAAAATATAATAGCACAAATTACATTCTAAGTACTTATCTTAAACTGAAAACTCGAATTATATTATCTATTCTAAGTAGTTATCTTAAACTGAAAACTCGAATTATATTATCTGAGGTGTCTAGGTTCGCTCACTTGGCTTTAAAATCATTTTAGGGATTTGCGAGCTGATTTTGAAAATTTATTGCCTTTGAGGCATTCTAGAATTCTCTGAAATATTTCTAAGTCTGGAACTAAAATATGACTTAATCTAATCTGACTGAAATCTAAATATATCTGGATCTTAAATCTATCTGGAATCTTAACTATATCTGAAATCTTAAATATATCTGAAATCTTAATCTGACTGAATTTGAAATATATCTCGAACCGTCCGGACTGACTTGACCGATTCAACTGAACTGGACCGACAGCTCACTCGGAGCTGGTCGGTCATTCGCTTGACTATGTGCAGCTCAATTTGACCGTGGTCCGAGTTCGGCGTGGCAACTCGGGTTGGCACGAACTCGATTGACACGGCTTAGCCGGTGCACGATCTTGAAACGGTGCCACGGTCACTGATGCAGGGGTGTGCTTGGACCATGGCTAACGGAACGGTGCGTAGACGGTAGGTCGGATGGACTCGGGGCACGGGCACGCACTCGGGGTTTGACTCGGACTCGGTGCACGGGCATGCACTCAGTGGTTCGACTCGAACGGTCGGACAAGAGGCAATCACGGGCACGAGACGACGATACACATTACGAATTACGATACGACGGCTAGTAATTATCCAGACGGTACTAGGGTTCAGTCATTTAAAATCGGATCCAGAAATATACCCGGTTATCGGAACTGAATAAAACTAGGGTTCGATTCCCGTAGGATCCTAACTCATTTAAGGCCGATAATTAATGTATATATTCTATGTGATTTATAATGATTTTAAAAATCAACAATTGCAGCTAAAATCATATCCGTCTAATTTTTTCTAAAATATCGCCTTAACGACTAAAGTCCCGATATTTAAACCTCAGTCAAACGGTATCCAAAATTTATGAAATTTGAATCGTAGCATCCTCATTATACTAATAGTCAACGGTCAACATAAATAGTCAAACGACAACTCCAAACCTAGTCAACTCACAATTTCTACGACCGGTTAACACCTTTGACCGACTTGTTTACCTACCAAAAAATGTTCGTAAATCATAAAATTTGAACCTACGCCTCAAGACATCCCAACAAAATTAATGGTATTTATTTCAACATTTTATCGAATTTATTTAACGAGGTTCCGAAAAATAGCTTTAAGCTTGTATGTCTTGTTTTTTTTTTCGAAATCACTCAAATCAACACATTCTTTTCTCTTATCTCGTTTATACCATTAAGTCTAAGCCAAATAAATTTAGTTTTATCGATTATACCTTTAAATGTCCAAAAACGAGCGGTTCGAGAATAGATCGGGCTAAGAAATGGTCAATGGAGCCAAATCGGGCCGTAACAAAAGCTTGGGACTGCGGATCCGAGCTGCAAGGTCGCTGTCGGGTAGGGTTTCTGGCTGCTCGAGTCGAGTTAGGGGCAGCCCGCCTGAATTTGATGCAACCGGGTCATTTTCTTGGTATTCGGGTCAGATATTGGAGCTTCAAGGTTTCTGAACCGGGCTGAAAGTGCTGTTGTCGGGTCTGGGTCGCAATGGACGCGCGTGAACAGTAGCTGCGGGTGGAGCTTGAGATTTCCGGCGACCCTTGAGCTGCAGTGAATGAGCTGGTCGGAAACTCACAGAGGTGAGCTGTGGGAGGCGCGTGAGCTCGAATTTGTAGGTTCCCGGCAAAGATGGCGTGAGGACGGAGTCATCAGAAAAGAAGCTGTTGGGACGCGATGGCTTGGTGCTGCTGACGCGCGCACGGACGCCGGAACTGAGGGTGAACGGCAGAGCTCGAGCTGGCGCGGTGGTGGTCGCGAGGGGGAGGAGCTGAGGACGAAAGTGCAGTTGTGAGCTCGGACGTGGGATGGGCTCGCCAGAAAATCGAGCTTAGAGCTGCGTGGCGGAGCTTGGAAACAAGGTGCTGGGTCACGCTCGAAGGTCGTCGGAGTTGGGAGCTGGTCGTCGAAGCTGGAAGCAGGTCGTGGAGGAGATGGCCGTGAGCAGCTCGATTTTGGAGTTTGAGCTGTGGGTCCTCGGTCGTGAAGGTCGCCAGAGGACGACAGCGGCTCGCCGGAGCGGAGAGGGGTGGCTGATCTTGAAGATTTGAAGCTCAAGCCATGGCTATGGTGGAAGGTAAGCTTGAAGAAGACGAATAGTAATTTTCTCTCTCTTGAAATGAGGATAGGGTATGTGTGGTGTAAAAATGAGCTATGGAAAGATATGGCCTTCTATTTATAGAATGTAGAAATGCTAGGGTTTCTTGTGTGTGTTGGGCTTTTTATCGGGCTCGATTTTAAATCATCTTAGGCTCGATAAATAATTTTGACTCGGGCTCGATAATTAATATGCTAATTGGGTTCGAAACTAAAATACTATGAGGGCACGATATTTAAATTATCGCTTGGGCTTGGATATTATTCGACTACGAATTAAAAATGGTCGATTAATAAATTGGATCCGCTCAAAATCCATTGGGCTCGAATACTTAAATTATTCAGCTTCGATTCGCTTATATAAAATTCGGTTTAAATCCAAGGCTCGATTTTAAAAATACAACCGACACCTGGGCTAATTAACTCCGACTTTAACAATTAAAATCGAACAAATTCTCCATGGCTTAGACTTTAATACTAATTATTTAATTCAATGCAATTAATAAAAATAAATGCATCAAATTAGGAAACTTAATATTTATGGAAATAAAGTCGAGCTCCATAAATAGTAAATAATATATTGGGCGTTACAAAAGCACATAGAAGAATTTATCATACTTAAGATGACTTGCGAGTGCGAGAAGAAATCACAAAGAGCAAATCTTAAGTTCCTGGACGCAACAATTTATAGAAGTGAAGATTGCAAGGAAAACTTACCATGTACATGAGGACATAAAAGACACTGGCACTGATATAGTATCTGGAATGCAACATGGAACTCGTGATAAGAGTTGACCGGCCGAGCTAAACCCAAGGTCGGCGTACTTATGGTATGTGATGGCAGTAAAAGCGCAAGATTATTACATGGGATTACTTGGCCGACCTAACTTCAAGGACTGTTGGTCGAGCTGGCCTTAGAGACTAGCAGATGCAGGCGATAAGCCGGTAGGGGCTTAAAGTGTAAGCTTGACTCATGCATTGGGTAATAGCTGGGGAGGCTTCATGGAGATAGCTCGGCGTATTAGGGGTGAAGCTCGGAGGATGGTGGCTGAGCTATCAAGAGTGAGGGAGCTGAGGTGGTAAGACTCCTGCGAAACCAGTACTCTTGGGCGTCTAAGCAGGATATGCTTGCAAAGAGACAAAGACGACAATAATTCAATGAATCCTACCATGATGGGACTCTTCAAGTATATATTTGACATGTTCTTTATTCTTATACACAGGAACATACAAATGCACTTTCAATATACTCTGCCGTTTCTTACAAGAACCTTACTGACTTAACCATCGGAGGTTCACGCTTGGATCACCTCCGACGCGTTTTGCAGGTACCAGCGATCAAGGGAGGAGAACTCGGTTCGAGAGAAGTGGTCGAGCGGTTTACAGATTCTTGGTACAACAAATTGGTGTCACCTGTGGGAACATATTCGGCTTCTACTTGGAATAAGCTGCTGATTTGTTCTCTAAAATCTTATAAAGATCTACTATTCAAAAACGATGGCGGATAACCTGAAGAAGAATCTAACAAAGAAGCTGGATGATACTTGCGTTAAGAGGGCGTTTGGGACGGGGCCGTCGCGGATAACCCTGACCCCGACACCAAAAACTTAGGAGCCAGTGGCGAGCCCAATGTAGGGCAATATAGGTGATAAGGGTAAGGAGGTCGGCACTGGTGGTCTGGCAGGAGGAGGAACTGGCCTCGGTGACCATAAGTCAAGTGTGAATGAACAAAAAGGTCCCGTAAACAATCAACAGATGGTCGCAGTAGGAGGGGTTAATCTACCAAGGAATCCTCCAGCAGCGGTAGGAGACCAAACCATACATATGACAAGGGCAGAATTGGATAAGATCATAGCTGAAGCAATAGGGCGAGCTCAGGAAGTTCACCGTAGGGCCGAGCCACTCAGGCAACTCATGTCCCAACAAATGTTCTTGGACCCTCACCAAACGCAACAAACTCATCTAATACGTTAGCGTGAAAGGGGGGCGAAGAAGGTGACAGTTATGCAACATCCCGACCTTTAGGGGCAACACAACATGAGGGATTAACTTTGTAAATGTTGGCGGAGCAGATGCGCGAGTTGCAGGCTCAAGTGCAGGGGAAGAGAGTGGCGATATCGCATGGTCATCCCTTTGAGAAGAAGGTACTGAGAGTGCAGGGGAAGAGAGTGGCGATATCGCGTGGTCATCCATTTGGGAAGGAGGCTCAAGTTCAGGGGAAGAGAGTGGCGATATCGCGTGGTCATCCTTTTGAGAGTGGCGATATCGCGTGGCCATGTCGAGCAACTTCATAGAACATAGCTTATCTTATGATGGCTCTCCAGATCTGGCTTGGTACCTGAGGTCGTTTGACAAGATAACAGTATTTCATCGATATGGTAACGCAGCCAGTTGTTGGGCCTTCCCGATGACTTTGAAGGGCTCGACACAGGATTGGTTCCATCAGTTGCTGCCTGGTTTTATTGATAGTTTCGAACAATTTAGTACATTGTTTTTGAATCAATTTGCGAGTGCGAGGAAGCATGACAAGATGTATTTGTCACTGATCAATATGTAGCAGAAGGAGGGCGAGACCTTACGGCAATACGTAGCACGATATACTAAGGAATGCGTGGAAGTACCTAGGTCCTCGGAGAAGATAAAGGCTGGGGGGCTTACATGGGGCCTAAGGGCAAGAAAGTTTAGGGATTTTTTGGCAAAGCGACCGACTAGATCTTCTGACGAGCTCTTGGAGAGATTTAGCAAGTATGTTAATATGGGGGAGACTGATGCAGACTTACTTCAGAGTGATAAGGGGAAGGTGAAGTAGGTAGAGGAAAAGTTTCGGCCTACAGAACGTCAAGCTTCCCAGAAGGAGGGATGAGCGATTCAGGGGTCTGAGGTATGAGCATTACAAGCCTGTGAACGCCCTGCAACAAGAGATTTTTTAAGTAATGAGGCAGAGGGTGGAAACCAAGTTACCGGCACCACCAATGCCATGCCCCAATGTAAAAATTCTCGGCAAGAAGGGATAAATATTGTCGGTATCACCGCGAGTACGACCATTCCACTAACCTTTGCCTAGAGCTGAAGGATGAAATTGAGCGTGTCATTCGAGCTGGGCATTTGAAAGAATTCATGATAAGAGATAGGGAGTGTAAGGAAGAATGCTCAGAGGGACGTGACCCAGAAGACAAGCAGAACATGGAAAACTAGCATTCAGACAAACCCGTGAAGAATGGGGTAATTCACATTATTGTAGGAGGGGCCCACTAATGGGGATTCCCATCAAGAATACAAGCGGACTTATAGAAGGAAGGCTGCTGATGAGGTGGCCGAGGTTAAAGTACATAAGAGCTCGGTCGTCTTAAATTTTGGGGCGCAGGATGTGCGGGGTGTTAGAGGTATGCTGTAAAAGCTATGTTTTACAGATTCTATCAATTCCATTTTGATATGTCCATCATGTTTCGGTCAAAGTACATATGTATGTAGTTTATTTATTTATAGAAATCATACTCCATGTCTTATATTGAGATAGTGTGGTTCGAAGAGTTTCGAACAGAAAGATCACCTATCGGTTCTTTATAAGACTAAACTATTCGTTCACAGTCTAGAAAGGAAGTGAGACCCCTCTTGGAAAAAGAATGTAGTGTATTCTTGATTCCGTTGGTCTTTGACTGAAGGATTACACTAGCACTTATGTTAAGTGTTGAACAGGACCATGAAAGGATAAGGATATCAGACTCACTGACCGTTGTTGTAACCTAAACCATCAGTGATTGATGTGTTCTCTTAAGCTGTAAGATAATATAAAATAGGCATATATTTTTGTTTCTTATTTATTTGATTTACCAAGTGATTTCTATTTTATTAGGATGACATACGAGGTATTTTGATAAGTAAGAATAATTATATGATGTGCTATTATAAATTATTTACAGTCACTATGTTCTAGTGCGTTGGATTGATGACGTCCCCGAAATGAGCTCAGGAAGGTACATTATGTTAAACCCTGCAGGTACACAATTGTCTGACATAATGGTCAAGGATCTGAGTGGTACTAATTTTGAAAATGAAAAAGAAGTTGATTAATTATTTTGTCAGTAATTTAATTAATCAACGGAATTTATATCTTAAACATATGGAGGTAAATCGATCAATCGCATTAATATTATTTAATCATGGAGGCTCAATTTTATTGGTAAAATAGTGGCTCAATGGGGAGAGCAATAATATTACTCTAGTGAGATGTTTTATTATTTAATTCCATTTAAATAAGAATTAATTTTATTCCATATTAATTAATTTAATTAGGAGAATAAAATTCCTACTAGAATCCTCTTGGGATTAGGAGACTAAGGAGTCTTCTAGAAGATGGAGATTAGTATGAAATATATTTCCTACATTAAATAATTAATTAGAGTAGAATTAGGCTTCCTAAATTAGGAATTAATTTTATTTCATGATTATTAATTTAATTAGGAAAGATATTCCTACTAGGATCTCCTCTAGTGTTTGGAGACTTAGGAGTCTTCTAGAAGATGAAGATTAGTAGGAGATCTCCTTTCTACATTAAATTAGTATTGGAGTAGAATTAAGATTCCTAGACCTAAATGGGATAAACCCATATTTAGCATCTCCTTAAGGTCCCTAATGGAGCCTATAAATAAACCATGTCCCAATCTCTCCTACATAGATATGCTGGCCGACTTTCCTCTCTACATACACACGAGAAATAGCTTTGTTCGAGAGTTAGGGAGATTCGATTAAACGCTCCACCAAGGTTAATCGAAGTAGGTGTTTAGGTAATCCATTAGAAGGCTTTTTGGTACAATATATTGAGCCTCTAATATACATATATTTCCAGTCATCATCATCACATAATCGCCGTCCATCGCCGCCGTGATCCACCTCAAGAAAACACCCATCGTCGCACGAAGGTACCCGAGCCAAGCCGATCGCTACCGCGAGCCACCGCCTGCAGTTGCGCCCAATTGAGCCCAGTCCCAGCTCCCAGCGACGACACCCGGTCACCACCGCGAAGTCCCAACGTGCTGCTTGTTCGCACGCCCGTTCGCACCTGCTGCCAGCTGACGTCCGTCCGAGGTCCCAACGCTCGTCCATCACGCGCGCTTTATTCTTTGTGCGCCCAGGAGTCCCGCACATCACGCCCCTGTGCGTCCACCGCATCCCAGTGCCAGTCCGCGTAGGAGAAGGAGTACCGCTCGCGTCCACACACTCGCCAGTAGCTGCCAACGTTCACCCGCGCATCCCAGCAGTCCCACGCGTACGCCCAGTGCCCAACGCACGCTCGCTGCAACCCGCGTACCCGCACGATGTCCGCGTCCGACGCGCACAAGCTGCCCGCTACACCCGACATCGAGACCGAGCCACCGTACGACCGAGATCCATTTGACGTGTCGATTAGAATCGACTAATGGCCAAATCTATCAGCCTATTAGATTGTGGTGTTCAGACGAACTTCATCAACGGTACTCTACATCGTCTAGAGTCGGAAAAAAAATTAAAAGGTAAACGTCCATATCCTAACTATAGATTCCGCTGCGTTAGGATTTATTTCGATAAGTTCAATGTTGTGCATGTTGTTTGACGTTCCTCACGAAACCCAACAACTGGTATCAGAGCCCAGGTTTAATTCAACCTCATGCACAGTTTGAATTTTGGACTTTGCCTTTCTACATGAATTATGTGCGTACGGACGCAGCGGCATAGTAGATTAGAAATTGCAATAAGTTTTTGCAGGTGTTTCGAATCCGGCTATTGTGGCCCGTATGTATGGATTTTAATTCATGTTGAATGTATGTTGTTTTTAAAGCCTTGGACATGTCAAGGAATTTTTGGGTTGGTGAATGCTTGTAATAAATTATTCGCGCGGTGGGACACTTCATAGTTTATTGATGTCATAGAAACTCATGTACGGCTCCTGTGTGGGTCATAGGATTAATTATGTAATTGTTTTGTATTATTCATTATTGATCCGGAGAGCGTGGACTAACCTTGATGGGGCGAGGCTATTAACAAGTACACGGATGCCATGGTTATGATCCAATGACGACTTTCCCGGAGACGACCAATTCAGTGGGAGTCACTGCGAAAGGAGAGTTCCAATACCTGAAACAGAGGACACACTCAACGAGGATATGATTGTGTTTTCTCCGTAACATTGGAGATTGATTAATGGCCATGATAGTTGGATTATAGTTCCTAGTTTATTATTGCTCATTAATCATGCATATTTTATGTGATTGCTTATGTGCAAATACAAACATGTTTTAAAAAATCCCATAAAATAAAAATTATATTAAGTTTGTAATGGGTTGAAATAAATTACATCCAAGGCCTCCATTATAGGTTTGTCAGTGAAGTGATTTAATTCGAGCCCAAAGGATGTTTTATTTCACAGTTCACAAGGACGAATCTCCTTCGGGATGGTTATAGTGAGCTATTTCAAAAGCGTACGGGTCACCCTAAGGTGGACGTATAATTTTTGTAGTAAACTTAGTACCAATTAATGGGCTACACTTAAAGTGAAAATAATTACGATAGTCCCAAAGGATAAGGTCGTTTTTATTCTTTTATAAAGTTAATTGCGCTGGCCAAAAGATGAAACCGACTATTAGTTAAGTATTGCTCGGCAGTATGTTAAGCTAATGGGATTTATCCCTCTTCTTGCGAATGTTTGAACCATAGACGTCCACACTCCGTGGCCTGCGGGGATTCGGTGTTTTGAGGTGTTGGTGAATTTATTTGAATATTGTTACATGGGATCAATATTTGATGTATAAATTCAAAACTACTTGACTGAGTTAAGACTATGTTTGCATGATCCCAGGAATTCAAAATGTCTTTCAATCTGTTGTCCGTAATTCTCAAAGAAAATAAACTTGTTGGTCCCAATTATATTGACTGGAAAAGGAACTTGGATATAGTGTTAACTGCTGAAGGGTACAAATTTGCTATTGTTGAGGCTTGTTCGACTGTGCCTGCTGACAATGCACCGGACCAAGAGAAAAAGAAGTATGCCCGATGGAAAAAGGCTGACGAGATGGCAAAGTGTTACATTTTGGCATCTTTGTCCAATGTACTTCAACATCAACATCAGTCTATGAGCACTACAGCAGACATGCTCCTCAATCTCAAGGAGTTATTTGGTCATCAGTCGCGGGCTGCCCGACAAGAGGCATGAGGGTTCTGATGAACATGACCTTGCGCGAGGGCAATCCCGTAAGGGAACATGTCTTGCTATGATGGCCCAGCTGAATGAGCTGGAGGTTCTTGGGGCTTTTATTGACGGGGAAACCCCAGGTCGATATAGTGCTCCAGTCTTTGCCGAAGAGCTTCGAACAATTCCGGTTGAATTACAACATGAATAAGATGTTGATGACTCTTTCGGAACTTGTTGCTGAACTTTTAGTCGGCAAAGGGCCTATTTCGTCAGAAGACCCAAGCTATGGTGGCCCAGCGGGGAGAATATTCCACTTCTAAGGCTTCTAAAGGCAAGAAGAGGAAGAAGTCTACAGAAAAGGGCAAGGAGATCATGAGTGACGCGCAACCTCGACAAAAAGCGAAGAAGCCGAAAGGCAAGTGCTACAATTGTCAGCAGAAAGGACACTGGAAGGCAAACTTCCCTCTCCCTAGAAAATCCGACAAAGGTACACCTTTCGCTTTAGTCGTTGAAACATGTTTAGCGGTGTTATCTACCAGTACCTGGTGTGTAGATACAGGGGCCACTGATCATGTCTGCAATTCATTGCAGGGGTTCCAGGAAACCAAGCGACTTAGGGAAGGAGAAGTTACCATCTACTTGGGCGATGCTAGTAGACGTCAACAGTTGCATTGGGAGACATCTATTTAGATTTTAGCTTAGATAGGTTTCTAGTTTTGAAAGATTGTCTTTATGTTCCTAGTTTTAGAAAGAATTTGATTTCAGTTTCTAAGTTGTTTATGAACGGTTTCCGTTACGTTTGATAATAAAGTTGTTATTCGTTTTGGCAAAAATTTCATATGTTCTGGTTCATTAGTTGACAATCTATACATTCGAGAATCTAAGTCATCTCCACTGCAACAGAAACAATTACTTAATTCATCATCTAATCGAAATAAGAGAAATGAACCTTCTAAAATGAACGAAACATATCTTTTGCATCTAAGACTTGGTCATATTAACCTTGTGAGAATTCAAAGGTTGGTAGCAAACGGGCCCTTGGGGTCGTTAGAAGTCGAGGCTTTTCCAACTTGTGAGTCTTGCCTGGAAGGCAAAATGACTAAGAGGGTTTTTAGTTCAAAGGGGCATAGAGCCGAAGATGTGTTAGGGCTAGTTCATTCCGATCTATGTGGTCCTATTAGTGTTCAAGCGAGAGGTGGTTTCGATTACTTTGTTACGTTTGTCGATGATTACTTGAGATATGGGTACATTTTCCTTCTGCACCGCAAGTCTGAATGCTTTGAGAAATTCTTAGAGTATAAAGCATTTGTTGACAAGCAGTTAGAAAAAAGTATCAAGTCATTACGATCAGATCGTGGTGGCGAATATCTCTCGAATGAATTTTGGAGCTACATGAAGGATAATGGGATTACGTCCATGCTGACTGCACCTGGCATGCCTCAACAGAATGGAAGAATAGGACTCTTAAGGAATTGTTAGGGCAATGATGAGTTATAGTACTTTACCAGATTCGTTTTGGGGATATGCCCTACAAACAACAGTATACATTCTGAATATAGTACCTTCTAAATCAGTATCGTCTACACCGTTGGAGTTATGGTCTGGGCATAAGCCTAGTCTAAGGCATCTCAGGATTTGGGGTAGTCCAGCACACGTGCTGAAAATCGATACTGATAAGTTGTAACCGAGAACAGAAGTAAGGCTGTTTGTGGGATATTCTAAAGAAACTAAAGGTGGTCTATTTTATAGTCCCGAGGACTAGAAAGTAATCGTTAGCACGAATGCTAGGTTCTTGGAAGAAGAATATGTCTTAGATCATAAGCCCAGTAGTAGACATGTTCTTGAGGAGTTAAAGGGAGTGAGTACTTCAATACCGAGTGCGCTAGATGTTACACCACAAAGTACTGCAACACGTATCGCTGATGATGCACCTGAGCAGGTAGTACCTCATCGTAGTGAGAGGGTTGTCCGATAGCCCGAACGGTTCATGGGTCTGGGAGAGTCTTCTGAGGCCGTCCCGAAAGTTCCTGAATCTGACCCATGGACATACAATGAGGCTCTCCAAGATCGGGACGCAGAGTCTTGGCAAAAGGCGATGAAATCTAAAATAGGGTCATTGGACTCTAATCAGGTCTGGGACCTTGTAGAGCCACCTATTGGCGTCCGCGCAATTGGATGCAAGTGGGTCTATAAGAGAATGAGAGGACCAGATGGGAAGGCTTAGACCTTGATAGCTAGGCTTGTTGCAAAAGTGTACACTTAGAAAGAAGGGATCGATTATGAGGAAACCTTTTCACTGGTAGCCATGCTCAGATCCATCAGGATTCTATTGGATGTGGCCACTCATATGGATTATGAGATTTTGCAAATGGATGTTAGGACCGCTTTCCTTAACGGGAATTTGGACGAGGATATCTATATACAGCAACCAGAAGGATTCATTGAAAAGGGCCAAGAGCATCTGGTCTGCAAGCTGAAGAGCTCCATTTATGGGCTGAAGCAGGCTTCGAGGTCTTGGAACATCCATTTTGACGAGGTTGTCCAATCGTATGGGTTTACCCAATGTCTGGATGAGCACTGTGTGTGCAAGAAAAGTGATGGAAATGTGGTGGTGTTTCTAGTGCTGTACGTGGATGATATTCTTCTCATTGAAAACAATGTCAAAATGTTATCAGACGTAAAGGTATGGTTATCCAAGCAGTTTAATATGATGGATTTGGGAGAACTAGGACATGTTCTCGGAATCAAGGTCATTCGCGACCGAGAGAAGAGAAAGTTGTGCCTATCCCAATCCACATACATAGTCACTGTCCTAAAGCGTTTCAACATGCAGGATTCCAAGAAAGGGGATTTACCCTTTCGGCACGGAATAACTCTATCTAAGAGGATGTCCCTGAAGATGCCTCAAGAGGTAGAGGACATGAAGGCAAATCCTTATGCATCGGCAGTAGGAAGCCTCATGTATGCTATGATGTGCACGCGACCTGATATTTGTTATGCCACGGGTATGGTAGCAATATATCAGAGTAATTTAGGACCGGAACATTGGTCTGCGGTAAAGTATATACTCAAGTACCTACGTAGGATTAAGGAGTACATGTTGATTAACCAGGCAAATGAATTGCTTCCGTTGGGTTACACCGATTCTGACGTCCCAGCAGATCTGGACGAAAGCAAGTCAACCTCAGGGTTTGTATTTACTTTAGGAGGAGGAGCCATATTATGGAGGAGTGTCAAGCAGAAATGCGTGGCGGACTCAACCATGGAGGCTGAGTATGTAGCAGCCTTAGAGGCAGCGAAAGACGTTGTCTGGCTCAGGAATTTTTTCCTCGACCTTGATGTGGTACCAAGTTTGCCCGCTGCAATCAAAGTGTTCTGTGATATAAGTGGAGCAATAGCAAATTCGAAGGAGCCACAGACTTATAAAGCGAGTAAACACATAGAGCGCAAGTACCACCTGATACGAGAAATCGTTTGACGAGGAGAAGTCGTTGTTGCCAAGATACAATCAGAGGACAACATAGCAGATCCTTTTACGAAGAGCCTATCGGCGAAAGTCTTTACAAGACACGTAGAAGGAATGGGAGTCAGATGTTAGGGCGACATTGTAGACTAGTCTTTGAGAATTAGATTGAAAGAAATTGTGGTTATTTTGTTTAGCCATGAGCTTATAAAGCATAAGTGGGAGATTGTTAGAGGTATGTTGTAAAAGCTATGTTTTGCAGATTCTATCAATTCCATTTTGATCTGGCCATCATGTTTCGATCAAAGGACATATGTTTGTGGTTTATTTATTTATGCAAATCATACTCCATGTCTTATATTGAGATAGTGTGGCTCGAAGAGTTTCGAACAGAAAGATCACCTATCGGTTCCTTATAAGACTAAACTATTCGTTCATAGTCTAGACAGGCAGTGAGACCCCTCTTGAAAAAAGACTGTAGTGTATTCTTTATTCAGTTGGTCTTTGACTGAAGGATTACACTAGCACTAATGTTAAGTGTTGAACATGACCACAGAAGGATAAGGATATGAGACTCACTGACCATTGTTGTAACCTAGACCTCCAGTGATTGATGCGTCCTCTTAAGCTGTAAGATAATATAAAATAGGCATATAATTTTATTTTTTATTTGTTTGATTTACCAAGTGATTCCTATTTTATTAGGATGATATACGAGGTATTTTGGTAAGTAAGAATAATTATATGATGTGCTGTTATAAATTATTTACGATCACTATGTTCCAGTGCTCTGGATTGATGTCGTCCCCGAAATGAGCTCAAGAAGGTACATTATGTTAAACCCTGTAGGTAGACGATTGTCTGAGATAATGGTTAAGGATCTGAGTGGTACTAATTTCCGAAATGAATAAGAAGTTGATTAATTATTTTGTCAGTAATTTAATTAATCAACAGATGTTATATCTTAAACATAGGGAGGTAAATCGATCAATCGGATTAATATTATTTAATCAAGGAGGCTCAATTTTGTTAGTAAAATAGTGGCTAAATGGGGAGAGCAAAAATATTACTCTAGTGGGATGCTTTATTATTTAATTCTATTTAAATATGAATTAATTTTAATCCATATTAATTAATTTAATTAGGAGAATAAAATTCCTACTAGAATCTTCTCTTGAGATTAGGAGACTAAGAAGTCTTCTAGAAGATGGAGATTAGTAGGAAATATATTTCCGACATTAAATAATTAATTGTAGTAGAATTAGGATTCCTAAATTAAGAATTAATTTTATTCAATGATTATTAATTTAATTAGGAAATATATTCCTACTAGGATCTCCTCTAGTGTTAGGAGACTTAGGAGTCTTCTTGAAGATGGAGATTAGTAGGAGTTCTCCTTCCTACATTAAATTAGTATTGGAGTAGAACTAAGATTCCTAGGCCTAAATGGGATAAGCCCATATTTAGCACCTCCTTAAGGTCCCTAATGGAGCCTATAAATAAACCATGTTCCAATCTCTCCTACATAGATATGCTGGCCGACTTTTCTCTCTACATAAACACGAGAAATAACTTTGTTCGAGAGTTAGGGAGATTCGATTAAACGCTCCACCAAGGTTAATCGAAGTAGGTGTTTAGGTAATCCATTAGAAGGCTTTTTAGTACAATATATTGAGCCTCTAATATACATATATGTCTGGTCATCATCATCACATAATCGCCGCCCATCGTCGCCGTGATCCACCTCCGGAAAACACCCATCGTCGCACGAAGCTACCCGAGCCAAGCCGATCGCTACCGCGAGCCACCGCCTGCAGTCGCGCCCAATTGAGCCCAGTCCCAGCTCCCAGCGACGACACCCTGTCACCACCGCGAAGTCCCAACGTGCTGCTTGTTCGCACGCCCGTTCGCACCTGCTGCCAGCTGACGGCCGTGCGAGGTCCCAACGCTCGTCCATCACGCGCGCTTTATTCCATGTGCGCCCAGGAGTCGCGCACATCACGCCCGTGTGCGTCCATCGCATCCCAGTGCCAGTCCACGTAGGAGAAGGAGTACCGCTCGCGTGCACGCACTTGCCAGTAGCTGCCAGCGTTCACCCGCGCATCCCAGCAGTCCCGCGCGTACGCCCAGTGCCCAACGCACACTCGCTGCGACCCACGTACCCGCACGCTGTCTGCGTCCGACGCGCACAAGCTGCCCGCTACACCCGACGTCGAGACCGAGCCACCGTACGACCAAGATCTGTTTGACGTGTCGATTAGAATCGACTAAAGGCCAAATATATCAGCCTATTAGATTGTGGTGTTCAGACGAACTTCATCAACGGTACTCTACATCGTCTAGAGTCGGCAAAAAAATTAATAGGTAAACGTCCATATCCTAACTATAGATTCCGCTGCGTTAGGATTTATTTTGATAAGTTCAATGTTGTGAATGTTGTTTGACGTTCCTCACAGAACCCAACAACTGGTATCAGAGCCCAGGTTTAATTCAACCTCATGCACAGTTTGAATTTTGGACTTTGCCTGTCTACATGAATTATGTGCGTACGGACGCAACGGCATAGTAGATTAGAAATTGCTATAAGTTCTTGCAGGTGTTTCGAATCCGACTATTGTGGCCCGTATGTATGGATTTTAATTCATGTTGAATGTATGCTGTTTTTAATGCCTTGGACATGTCAAGGAATTTTTGGGTTGGTGAATGCTTTTAATAAATTATTCACGCGGTGGGACACTGCATAGTTTATTGATTTCATAAAAACTCATGTACGGCTCCTGCGTGGGTCATAGAATGAATTATGTAATTGTTTTGTATTATTCATTATTGATCCGGCGAGCGTGGACCAACCTTGACGGGGCGAGGCTCTTAACACGTACATGGATGCCATGGTGATGATCCAATGGCGACTTTCCCGGAGACAACCAATTCAGTGGGAGTCACTGCGAAAGGGGAGTTCCAATACCTGAAACGGAGGACACACTCAACAAGGACATGATTGTGTTTTCTTCGTAACATTGGAGATTGATTAATGGCCATGATAGTTGGATTATAGTTCCTAGTTTATTATTGCTCATTAATCATGCATGTTTTATGTGATTGCTTATGTGCAAATACAAACATGTTTTAAAAAATTCCATGAAATAAAAATTATATTAAGTTTGTAATGGGTTGAATAAATTACATTCAAGGCCTCCACTATAGTTTTGTCAGTGAAGTGATTTAATTCGAGCCCAAATGACGTTTTATTTCACAGTTCACAAGGACGAATCTCCTTCGGGATGGTTATAGTGAGCTATTTCAAAAGCGTACGGGTCACCCAAAGGTGGACGTATAATTTTGGTAGTAAACTTAGTACCAATTAATGGGCTACACTTAAAGTGCAAATAATTACGATAGTCCCAAAGGATAAGGTCGTTTTTATTCTTTTATAATGTTAATTGCGCTGGCCAAAAGATGAAACCGACTATTAGTTAAGTATTGCTCGGCAGTATGTTAAGCTAATGGGATTTATCCCTC
Source organism: Striga hermonthica (assembly GCA_902706635.1). Classification (NCBI taxonomy): domain Eukaryota; kingdom Viridiplantae; phylum Streptophyta; class Magnoliopsida; order Lamiales; family Orobanchaceae; genus Striga; species Striga hermonthica. Next base: position 7,696,210 of record CACSLK010000984.1, read on the forward strand.
TTCTTGCGAATTTTTGAACCGTAGACGTCCACACTCCATGGCCTGCGGGGATTCGGTGTTTTGAGGTGTTGGTGAATTTATTTGAATATTGTTACATGGGATCAATATTTGATGTATAAATTCAAAACTACTTGACTGAGTTAAGACTATGTTTGCATGATCCCAGGAATTCAAAATGTCTTTCAATCTGTTGTCCGTAATTCTCAAAGAAAATAAACTTGTTGTCCTAATTAAATTGACTGGAAAAGGAACTTGGATATAGTGTTAACTGCTGAAGGGTACAAATTTGCTACTGTTGAGGCTTGTTCGACTGTGCCTGCTGACAATGCACCAGACCAAGAGAAAGAGGAGTATGCTCGGTGGAAAAAGGCTGACGAGATGGCAAAGTGTTACATCTTGACATCTTTGTCAAATGTATTCAACATCAACATCAGTCTATGAGCACTACAGTAGACATGCTCCTCAATCTCAAGGAGTTATTTGGTCATCAGTCGCGGGCTGCCCGACAAGAGGCATGAGGGTTCTGATGAACATGACCTTGCGCAAGGGCAATCCCGTAAGGGAACATGTCTCGCTATGATGACCCAGCTGAATGAGCTGGAGGTTCTTGGGGCTTTTATTGACGGGGAAACCCCAGGTCGATATAGTGCTCCAGTCTTTGCCGAAGAGCTTCGAACAATTCCGGTTGAAACACAACATGAATAAGATGTTGATGACTCTTCCCGAACTTGTTGCTGAACTTTTAGTCGGCAGAGGGCCTATTTCGTCAGAAGACCCAAGCTATGGTGGCCCAGCAGGGAGAAGCTTCCACTTCTAAGGCTTCTAAAGGCAAGAAGAGGAAGAAGTCCGCAGGAAAGGGCAAGGAGGTCATGAGTGACGCGCAACCTCGACAAAAAGCGAAGAAGCCGAAAGGCAAGTGCTACAATTGTCAGCAGAAAGGACACTGGAAGGTAAACTTCCCTCTCCCTAGAAAATCCGACAAAGTACACCTTTCGCTTTAGTCGTTGAAACATGTTTAGCGGTGTTATCTACCAGTACCTGGTGTGTAGATACAGGGGCCACTGATCATGTCTGCAATTCATTGCAGGGGTTCCAGGAAACCAAGCGACTTAGGGAAGGAGAAGCTACCATCTACTTGGGCGATGCTAGTAGACGTCAGCAGTTGCAGTGGGAGACATCTATTTAGATTTTAGCTTAGATAGGTTTCTAGTTTTGAAAGATTGTCTTTATGTTCCTAGTTTTATAAAAAATTTAATTTTAGTTTCTAAGTTGTTTATGAACGGTTTCCGCTACGTTTGATAATAAAGTTGTTATTCGTTTTGGCAAAAATTTCATATGTTCTGGTTCATTAGTTGACAATCTATACATTCTAGAATCTAAGCCATCTCCACTGCAACAGAAACAATTACTTAATTCAACATCTAATCTAAATAAGAGAAAGGAACCTTCTAAAATGAACGAAACATATCTTTTGCATCTAAGACTTGGTCATATTAACCTTGTGAGAATTTAAAGGTTGGTAGCACACGAGCCCTTGGGGTCGTTAGAAGTCGAGGCTTTTCCAACTTGTGAGTCTTGCCTGGAAGGCAAAATGACTAAGAGGGTTTTTAGTTCAAAGGGGCATAGAACCGAAGATGTGTTAGGGCTAGTTCATTCCGATCTATGTGGTCCTATTAGTGTTCAAGCAAGAGGTGGTTTCGATTACTTTGTTACGTTTAGCGATGATTACTCGAGATATGGGTACATTTTTCTTCTGCACCGCAAGTCTGAATGCTTTGAGAAATTCTTAGAGTATAAGGCATTTGTGGAGAAGCAGTCAGAAAAAAAGTATCAAGTCATTACGATCAGATCGTTGTGGCGAATATCTCTCGAATGAATTTTGGAGCTACATGACGGATAATGGGATTACGTCCTTGCTGACTGCGCCTGGCATGCCTCAACTGAATGGAAGAACAGGACTCTTATGGAAATGGTTAGGGCAATGATGAGTTATAGTACTTTACCAGATTCGTTTTGGGGATATGCCCTAGAAACAACAGTATACATTCTGAATATAGTACCTTCTAAATCAGTATCGTCTACACCATTGGAGTTATGGTCTGGGCATAAGCCTAGTCTAAGGCATCTCAGGATTTGGGGTAGTCCAGCACACGTGCTGAAAACCAATATTGATAAGTTGTAACCGAGAATAGAAGTAAGGCTGTTTGTTGGATATTCTAAAGAAACTAAAGGTGGTCTATTTTATAGTCTCGAGGACCAGAAAGTAATCGTTAGCACGAATGCTAGGTTCTTGGAAGAAGAATATGTCTTATTTCATAAGCCCAGTAGTAGACATGTTCTTGAGGAGTTAAAGGGAGTGAGTACTTCAATACCGAGTGCACTAGATGTTACACCACAAAGTACTGCAGCACATATCGCTGATGATGCACCTGAGCAGGTAGTACCTCGTCGTAGTGAGAGGGTTGTCCGACAGCCCGAACGGTTGATGGGTCTGGGAGAGTCTTCTGAGGCTGTCCCGGAAGTTCCTGAATCCGACCCATGGACATACAATGAGGCACTCCAAGATCGGGACGCAGAGTCTTGGCAAAAGGCGATGAAATCTGAAATAGGGTCATTGGACTCTAATCAGGTCTGGGACCTTGTAGAGCCACCCAGTGGTGTCGGCGCTATTGGATGCAAGTGGGTCTATAAGAGAATTAGAGGAGCAGATGGGAAGGTTTAGACCTTCAAAGGTAGGCTTGTTGCAACAGGGTACACTCAGAAAGAAGGGATCGATTATGAGGAAACCTTTTCGATGGTAGCCATGCTCAAATCCATCAGGATTCTCTTGGATGTGGCCACTCATATGGATTATGAGATTTGGCAAATGGATGTTAGGACCGCTTTCCTTAACGGGAATTTGGACGAGGACATCTATATACAGCAACCAGAAGGATTCATTGAAAAGGGCCAAGAGCATCTGGTCTGCAAGCTGAAGAGCTCCATTTATGGGCTGAAGCAGGCTTCCAGGTCTTGGAACATCCGTTTTGACGAGGTTGTCCAATTGTATGGATTTACCCAATGTCCGGATGAGCACTGTGTGTACAAGAAAAGTGATGGAAATGTGGTGGTGTTTCTAGTGCTGTATGTGGATGATATTCTTCTCATTGAAAACAATGTCAAAATGTTATCAGACGTAAAGGTATGGTTATCCAAGCAGTTTGATATGAAGGATTTGGGAGAACTAGGACATGTTCTCGAAATCAAGGTCATTCGCTACAGAGAGAAGAGAAAGTTGTGCCTATCCCAACCCACATACATAGTCATTGTCCTAAAGCGTTTCAACATGCAGGATTTCAAGAAAGGGGATTTACCCTTTCGGCACGGAATACCTCTATCTAAGAGGATGTCCCTGAAGACGCCTAAAGAGGTAGAGGACATGAAGGCAAATCCTTATGCATCGGCAGTAGGAAGCCTCATGTATGCTATGTTGTGCACGCGACCTGATATTTGTTATGCCGCGGGCATGGTAGCAAGATATCAGAGTAATCCAGGACCGAAACATTGGTCTGCGGTAAAGCATATACTCAAGTACCTACGTAGGACTAAGGAGTACATGTTGATTAACCAGGCAGATGAATTGCTTCCGTTGGGTTACACCGATTCTGACTTCCAAGCAGATCTGGACGAAAGCAAGTCAACCTCAGGGTTTGTATTTACTTTAGGAGGAGCCATAGTATGGAGGAGTGTAAAGCAAAAATGCGTGGCAGACTCAACCATGGAGGCTGAGTATGTAGAAGCCTCAGAGGCAGCGAAAGAAGCTGTCTGGCTCAGGAATTTTCTCCTCGACCTTGATGTGGTACCGAGTTTGCCCGCTGTAATCAAAGTGTTCTGTGATATAAGCGGAGCAATAGCAAATTCGAAGGATCCACGGACTCATAAAGCGAGTAAGCACATAGAGCGCAAGTACCACCTGATACGAGAAATCGTTTGACGAGGAGAAGTCATTGTTGCCAAGATACAATTAGAGGACAACATAGCAGATCCTTTTACGAAGAGCCTACCGGCGAAAGTCTTTACAAGACACGCAGAAGGAATGGGAGTCAGATGTTAGGACGACATTGTAGACTAGTCTTTGAGAATTAGATTGAAAGAAATTGTGGTTATTTTGTTTAGCCATGAGCTTATAAAGCATAAGTGGGAGATTGTTAGAGGTATGCTGTAAAAGCTATGTTTTGCAGATTCTATCAATTCCATTTTGATCTGGCCATCATGTTTCGGTCAAAGTACATATGTTTGTAGTTTATTTATTTATGCAAATCATACTCCATGTCTTATCTTGAGATAGTGTGGTTCGAACAGTTTCGAACAGAAAGATCACCTATCGGTTCCTTATAAGACTAAACTATTCGTTCATAGTGTAGACAGGCAGTGAGACCCCTCTTGGAAAAAGATTGTAGTGTATTCTTGATTCAGTTGGTCTTTGACTGGAGGATTACACTAGCACTTATGTTAAGTGTTGAACAGGACCACAGAAGGATAAGGATATGAGACTCACTGACCATTGTTGTAACCTAGACCTTCAGTGATTGATGCGTCCTCTTAAGCTGTAAGATAATATAAAATAGGCATTGATATAGGATATTATCTGTACAAAGACGAACCGATTTGGTGAGCAGGTCGAGAAGAGCAGACCGGGAGCAAACCAAGCCGAAAGGCGGGAATCCAAGGGATCGAGCAGCCCCAGGGCTCGACCACACAAGCGATCGAACAACCCAAAGCTCGACTGCACTAGCGTTCGAGTAGCCTGACGCTCGATCAGACTGCTCGAGCTACCCATCAATCGATCAGATAAGTGATCGAGCAAGCTGAGTGATCGAACAAGCTGATCAACATAAGCCCAGACGCGTGTATAGCAGACGCGCGTGAGGGTCTCTGACTGAGCTTCAGGAGAATATTTACCCCATGTGCCGGGTGGACACATGTCGACAATGTATTGGGTGATAGCGATAACCACCTCTGACAACGCCCAAACGTCCCGCGGCACCTCTGACATGTGTGCGGCGTGTCAGAGTACGGACGGGCAGCTTGGGCAGCACACGTATCCTTATCCGGGCAGCTATTAGGGCAGGTATCTCACCCCTATAAAAAGGGAATGAGCCTTTCTTCCTTAACACATTCTATTCATTCTCTAAATTCCAGTATACTCATACACATTCTGACTTAAGCATCGGAGGCTCTTCACCGGATCCCACCCCCGGTGTGAGAGTTATTTGCAGGTTCTCGGCATTCTACCGGCAAGGACAAGAATCGATCTACTCCAAACCGGACCCGGACGCTTACACTTGCATTATTGGCGCCGTCTGTGGGGATTTTTGTTCAAAAAGTTGTGTTTGAAGCTCAACTATGGCGGACGGAATCCCTAGAAATTTGCAGTCGACGTTCGACGAAGCTTGGACGACGACCAGGCCATTAGGGCATGCCCCTCCTCCGGGTTTTTCTGGCCCATCGCAGACTCCGGTCACTCCTGCACCTAATTTCCAAGGTGTAGGAGCGACGACGGTGATTCCCGGCGGAGACGCCAGCTCCAGTCAGGCCCAGGAGGCCCGTTTAGCAGCGGCAGCGGCGATGCCACCACCACCACCCCCAGATCTAACGCAACGGCAAGGAGGAGTGCAGGCACAAGGAGGAGTGCCACCGCAGGTAGCTGTACAAACCCCGGGCCAACAAGTGGTTACGATGACCCGGGAGGAGATGCAGAGGATCGCAGCGGCCGCGGCGGCGCAGGCGGTGCAATAGGTCACAAGTCACACATCGCACGCCACCACTGCGCCGGCAACGGCAACGGGGAACCAGGATGAGGATGTGTCTAGTTATGGGGAAGGAGAAGCTGGAAGAGATCGGACCATGGAGAGGATGGCAGAGCAGTTGCGTCAGTTGCAAGATAAGGTGGAGGGGAGGCCAGAGAGGAGAGCTCGAGGACATCCCTTTTCAAGGGAGATTCTCGCTGCTCCTTTGCCAAACAATTTTAAGGAGACCAACTTGGTGTATGACGGGTCATCTGACCCATCGAGGCATGTGAGGACCTTTGAGAATATGGCGGTGTTGCATGGATACTCTGATTCTGTTTGTTGCAGGGCGTTCTTATCGACCTTACACGGAGGAGCGCTTGACTGGTTTCATCAATTACCTTCGGGATCGATTGCGGATTTTGAGGATCTTGCCAGCAATCTCACTAACCAATATTCGAGCGTAGTGGCACAAGAGAAGACTTACTTGACCCTTATGGCGATGAAACAGGGGGAGAAGGAATCGCTGAGGAAGTATGTTGCTCGATATAATAAAACATGTTTGGAAGTGCACTCCGCTTCAGATGAGGTGAAAGCAGGAGGATTGATTAGGAGTCTTCGAGCAGGGCCCTGCCGAACTTCTTTGGCAAAGACCCCGGCTCGATCATACGAGGATGTTCTAAAGCGGTGCAGAAAATACATTAATCTGGAGGAGATGGAGATGGAGTTTGCAAAGCTCGAGGGGATGTCCCAACCAGAACCAAAGAAGGAGCAAGACCGCCCGAGGGGAAGATCACTAAGGGGAAGCTCGCCTAAGAGGAGCGAGCCGAGGAGAGCGTCTCCTCGAAGGAGGAGTGGAGATGCGAAAAGGGAAAAGAGAGATGAATGGCAGAGGAGGCCTATGGTGTTCGAGAGGCAGAGGTACCACAACTTTACTCCCTTGAGGAAAGATATGACAGAAGTTCTCGAGGCTATGGAGCAGAAGATGTCGACTGAGGACGTAACTTGGCCAAAGACAAGGTTCACCGGCCCGCATCGGCCCCGGTCGGATTTGTATTGTCGATTTCACAAGGATTACGGCCATACAATGGAGAACTGCAGGCATTTGAAAGATGAGATCGAGAGGTTGATTCGGGCAGGATATCTGAAGGAGTTTGTCTATCACGACAGGGTGAGAGGAAAAGGCAGGAGAAGATGTAGAGAGGATTCCGAGGAGAGGAGTGATAGAGATGAAGAAGGAGATGGAGGGGATGGTCGAGGAAAAAGGTCGAGAAAGGAGGGAGATAGAGAGGGACAAGAAGGAGGGGCCCCGCTGAAAAAAGGAACGATTTACATGATTTCTGGGGGGCCGACAGATGGTGACTCGAACAGATCGAGGAAGGAGCATGCGCGAGCGGTGAAGAGAAAGAGAGAGGAGGTGGGGATTACAACGCGCATGCCAGTAATAAGTTTCAAGGCAGGGGATGCTGAGGGGGTAGTCTTACCACACAATGATGCTCTGGTGATAACTGTGGAGGTTGCGGGCTTTGATGTAAAGAGGGTGTTCATTGATACAGGGAGTTCGGTGGATGTCATGTTTTATGATTGTTTCGTGAAGATTAACAAGGAGCTGAATACGGAGCTGAAGCCGGTAGCCACGGCGCTTTATGGCTTTAATGGAAGAGAAGTTATGCCGATGGGGGAGGTCAGTTTGCCCGTGGCGCTGGGATCAGGGGAGCTGAGGAAGGTGCGCATGGTGAGGTTCGTAGTTGTAGGAGCTGAGTCATCCTATAACATCATCATGGGGCGGACGAGCTTGAACGCATTCCAGGCAGTCGTATCCACGTACCACATGACGATAAAATATCCGGTGGGCGAAAACGTAGGGGAGATTGCCGGGGATCAGCTCACTTCGAGAAGCTGCTACCAAACAACAGTTAGAAATAACAAACAATTAGCAAGGAGACAGGCCGAGTCGAAGGGAGAGGAAATCAATCGACCAGGAGGATCAAGGTCGAAGGAGGAGAAGCAAAAAGTGGAGAAGGGTAAGGAGAAGATGGACATCCAGCCTGGAGGAGAGGTTGAGGAAATTCAGATGATCGAGGGATGCGGGGGTAGAAAGTTCAGAATCGGGAAGGATCTGGAGGAGCCCATTCGGTCGAGGTTGATCGATTTTGTAAGGGAGTTCGCTGATATTTTTGCCTATACAGCAGAAGAGTTAACGGGAATAAGTGCCGAGGTGATCGAACATCGACTAAATATCGACCTCAGCGTGAGGCCGGTGAAGCAGAAAAGGAGGCACCATGGGGCGGAGATGGACAAGATTATCGAGCAGGAGGTCGAGAAATTGTTGGGAGCGGGGCATATTAAGGAGATTCAGTTCCCTGAGTGGCTGTCGAACACGGTGATGGTGTCGAAGTCAGAAGGAAAATGGAGGATGTGCATTGATTTTCGTGACCTGAATAAGGCGTGCCCGAAGGACCTATATCCGCTGCCCAGAATCGACCAGCTGGTCGACTCAACGGCAGGGTGCGAGTTGCTAAGTCTGATGGATGCATCCCAGGGGTAACATCAAATCCCCTTGGCTAGAGAGGATAGGAAGCGGGTGAGTTTCGTGACGAGTCGAGGGACCTATTGTTACGTGGTCATGCCGTTCGGTTTGAAGAATGCGGGTGCCACGTATCAAAGGTTGGTCGATAAAATTTTTAAGGAGCAGCTGGGAAGGAATATGGAGGTATACGTGGATAATATGTTGGTGAAGAGTAAAGAGGAGTTGGATCATGTGCGAGATTTGAGAGAAACATTCTTGACGTTGCGGAGATACGGGATGAAGCTAAATCCGGCCAAGTGCTCTTTC